>SJYX01015828.1:0-32002 GCA_006410675.1 Oreotragus oreotragus
ATCATAACAATTATTCACTGCAAGTTGGAATTTTTTTCCTTTGCATAAGTGTTATTCACTCAGTCGTATCCAACTCTTTGTGACCCTGTAGACTGTAGCCCGCCAGGCCCCTCAGTCCACAAAATTCTCTAGGCAAGATACTGAATTGGGTTGCCACTCCATTCTCCAGGGGATCTTCCCAACCCAGGGATCAAACCTGCCTTGCAGACAGATTCTTCACCATCTGAGCGGCCAGGGAAGCCTTTCCTTTACATAGGTAGTATAATATCCCTTTTATAAACAGTCTTGATACTTAAAGGGATAAATTTTCCTATAACTCTTTTCACTCCATTCTCCAGGGGATCTTCCCAACCCAGGGATCAAACCTGCCTTGCAGACAGATTCTTCACCATCTGAGCAGCCAGGGAAGACTTTCCTTTACATAGGTAGTATAATATCCCTTTTATAAACAGTCTTGATACTTAAAGGGATAAATTTTCCTATAACTCTTTCTTTAACACATTCCACAATTTCCTTCAAGGATTGGAGTACTTCCGTAACACTGCTCTACTTTCAATTTGCATAGTCCTAGTAATAAACAGATATTGAAAAGTATGATCAACAAATAAGTATGATTCACTCAATGGATAATTTTAAAAGACAACCAAAATTTGGGGAAACTTTGATTCAGAATTAAAGTATGATTTAAGTGCTTCAAATTAACTTAGGATGTTGTCAAATAACTGTTCAAGAGAGCCAATGAGTTTTGGATGTAAGAAAACTGAAGACTGCTGAATGCCAGCAGTACCACAAAAATCCTTAAAAAAACTTTTCAAAACTTTATTTTTTAGAGCAATGTTACACACATAACAGCCCAGTAAGGAATTAGGCAAAATAACTATGGAAGATGGTATGGTGATTCCTTAAAAAACTCAGAATAAACCACCATATGACNGCTGAATGCCAGCAGTACCACAAAAATCCTTAAAAAAACTTTTCAAAACTTTATTTTTTAGAGCAATGTTACACACATAACAGCCCAGTAAGGAATTAGGCAAAATAACTATGGAAGATGGTATGGTGATTCCTTAAAAAACTCAGAATAAACCACCATATGACCCAGCAATCCCACTCCTAGACATATACTCTGAGGAAACCAAAATTGAAAAAGACACATGTACCCCAATGTTCATTGCAGCACTATTTACAATAGCCAGAACATGGAAGCAACCTAGATGTCCATTGAGAGATGAATGGATAAAGAAGCTGTGGTACATATGTACAATGGAATATTACTCAGCCATGAAAAGGAACACATTTGAGTCAGTTCTAATAATGTGGTTGAACCTACAGCCTATTATACAGAGTGAAGTATGTCAGAAAGAGAAATTTAAATATCGTATACAGACACATGTATGTGGAATCTAGAAAGACGGTACTGATAAATTTATTTGCAGGACAGCAGTAGAGAAACAGACATACAGAACAGACCTATGCACATGGAGGGAGGGAAGGAGGGAGAGGGTGAGCTGTATGGAGAGAATAACATGGAAGCTTATACTACCATATGTAAAATAGACAGCCAATGGGAATTTGCTGTATGATTTAGGGAACTCAAACAGGTGCTCTGTGACAATCTAGAAGGGTGGGATGGGGAGGGAGATGGGAGGGAGGTTTGGGTAGCCAACAACTTCCATGCATGTTTGCTTCAACTTTGAATGAACATTGTCTACACTTTCAGGCAAATATCTAGCAAAATTTCTCATTAATTCCTACGGCAATAATATAACCTTTCTGAAGTCTCATTTCAAAAAGATTTTACTCACAGTTGCCTTGTAAGTAACACGTTGTTCATGAAAAAAGTATTGTACAATGGAACCTATTTTCTGCATTATGGCTACTTGAGTCTGTATGTTGTAAAAATATAAGACATTAGATCTTCCATAAGCGCTGCAACAATAAGTGGAACTATTACATTTTTTACTGTTGTAGTAGATTTCATCTTGATAATTTATTAGCAATTTTGGAATCAGAAAATACTTCTGGTCGCAGCACATTTTAACAGTTATTTGAGCTGTTGTTGTTTAGTCGCTAAGAGGTCTCTGACTCTTTGTGACCTGAAGGACTGTAGCCTGCCAGTCTCCTCTGCCCATGGGATTCTCCAGGTAAGAATACTGGAGTGGGTTGCCATGCTNAGAAAATACTTCTGGTCGCAGCACATTTTAACAGTTATTTGAGCTGTTGTTGTTTAGTCGCTAAGAGGTCTCTGACTCTTTGTGACCTGAAGGACTGTAGCCTGCCAGTCTCCTCTGCCCATGGGATTCTCCAGGTAAGAATACTGGAGTGGGTTGCCATGCTCTTCTTTAGCGGATCTTACCAACCCAGGGATCAAACCCAGGTCTCCTGCAATGCATGCAGATTCTCTACCGTCTGAGCCACTAGAGAAGCCTCTTTTGAGCAGCAAGCTGATGACATCCAATGTGGAAATCCATTGCATAAAGCTATCCTCTTGATTATTTTATCTTTCTTACCTGGGAATGTCTCATAAAAATGCATTATTTTGTCACATCTTTGGCAGTAGTTGAGGAAATCATGTTTCTTATGTTTAGTTATTATTTTATACTGATTTATATCTACATTTCTACAACTTTTAAAACATTAAACCAACAATTAGGAACTGTACAGAGAATGTCCAGAGGATTTTTCCTCATTTAATAATGATCACTGATCAGAAAATTTATCACAAAATTTAGATTGTGTTTTGGCATTTGGGGATTCAAATACACACAACTTAAAGAGCGGCCATAGCAAGGAATGAAAATTGAATTTGATGACATTACAGTCATGATGAGTATATGTTTGTCATTCACAAATCAGAACTCACAACTAGCTACCAGCAGGGGTTGAACAATTGAAAGAGTTGCAAACCTGTGAACTAACAATTCAGCCAGTCCAGTTGCTCAGTTGTGTCCGACTCCTTGCAACCCCATGAACTGCAGCACACCAGGCTTCCCAGTCCATCACCAACTCCCAGAATTTACTCAAACCCATGTCCATTGAGTCGGTGATGCCATCCAACCATCTTATCCTCTGTCATCCCCNTTTGAGTAGGATAGGTGTTAGCTCTTCTCTAAATTTTTGGTAGAATTCAGTTGTGAAGCTGTCTGGTCCTGGGCTTTTGTTTCTTGGAAGATTTCTGATTATAGTTTCAATTTCCGAGCTTGTTATGGGTCTGTTAAGATTTTCTATTTCTTCCTGGTTCAGGTTTGGAAAGTTGAACTTTTCTAAGAATTTGTCCATTTCTTCCAAGTTGACAGAGGCAGTCCTAACATGATGGAGAAATAGAATGTGGTCTGTGGTAAGCCTTGGAATCTCAGAGGGCAAAATTTCTTGGAGTAAAATAATAAATAATTAAAACCCATAGATTACATGCCTAGCAACAACTCCCAGCAGAGCAGCAGCCCAGACGCTTGCATCCCCCTCTTGCAAGTGGGGGCTGGACAGGGAGGTGCCGGCTGCATTGTTTAGGGTAAGGACCAGGCCTGAATGCCCTAAGGGCAATCTGAGGGAACTAGCTTGAGATAGCAACCCAGACTGTGGGATAGCTATCTGTGGAAAGCCCTAACCTAAGACACCACCAGGCCTGCTCACAGAACAAAGGGCTGAGAAGAGCTAGCCAGCTGTGGACTGGCCCATCCCCCATTGGAGAAAGGCAGGGGAGGGCAGTCAGAGCCAGAAGAGGACAATCACAGCCCCAGAGAGGCATCATCTACCAAACTGCAAGCAGACTTCTTTGCTAACCCAGACTTCTTGGGATTCTTGAAAATTGACATCCGCCAGGAGGGTTGCAGCCAGAAATCGGCTCCCCAGAAGAGACACATGGCACATCTGAGAAGGTGCGCCCATTGTACATCCAGAAAACCAAGTGGCTGGGATGGGGGAGGTGATAAGTCATAGCCTTCAACTGGGGGCAACAGCCCTTGCCAAGCACCTGGTCACCTGAGGTGCTCAGATCTGGGACAGGCACAAAACGCAGGCCCAACCAATTCTGCACCTTTGTGGAGTACCTGAGAACCTGAACCTGACTGGATGGGGGAGGTGATAAGTCATAGCCTTCAACTGGGGGCAACAGCCCTTGCCAAGCACCTGGTCACCTGAGGTGCTCAGATCTGGGACAGGCACAAAACGCAGGCCCAACCAATTCTGCACCTTTGTGGAGTACCTGAGAACCTGAACCTGACTGGCTTAGACCTGGGGAGTGCATGCAACCTAGGGCCAGATTCAGACAGTTCCCAGCAGAGCAACCTAGAGCCTGAGAAGTGTAGACTGGGAAAGCACACACGTCATGAGTGGGGGCAAACCCAGTGTGGCTGAATCACTGTGAGCACACACCAGTGATATTTGTTTGCAGTGTTCCTCCATCCCCACAGCACGACTGAAAAAGTGAGCCTAGAGAAAGTGACCACCACTGTCCCCCTTGTGTCAGGGCAGAAATTAGACACTGAAGAGACCAGCAAACAGAAGAAGCTAGACTTTTTAAAAACAGAATCTGTATGAGGCTTGAATGAGAGATTTATATAAAACCTCTAATGCAGTTCTTGGCACAAAATAGGGCCTCAGTGCATTGTTGCTGGTGGGGGTTATCATTCTACTGCTTCCAGGTAAAATTCCACAATGCATAGAAAAATTCCTTTCCAAAGACAAAGCACAGATGCAACCATACCCATCCAACAAGAAATTTTCTTGTTTCCATTGGCTTATTTTTGTTTTATCATTGATCATTTCTTTTTCTCCTCTCTTTTCTAGCCTGGACCTTTAGGTATATGTAGCTGAGTTGTGCTCCTTTCCCAATAATGACATATCACTGGGTAAAGGAGAAGGAACTCTGTAGGGTGCTTATTGGCACAAAAGGACATTTATCCTCAACTGTGTTCTCAAATAGGAATGGTAGAGCAAGCTGATTGTCTGATGGGGAAATAAAATTAAAACATTAAATCTTCGTTCATTCAACTAGTATTAATATTTCCCAGATGCTAGATGCTAGGAGCATGTTAACACAGTGATACATAATCTGTTACTTGAATGTGAAGTCATTTTGATTCTGATACAGAATCTTCAGCTTAGCTTAAAATTAAGTTGACTTGCTAGTTAATTATTTCCAGTTCATCACTTTTATACAGTCTCCCAGCACAGGGACTCATCACTAGTGATTCACAAACTGAAAATTCTACAATACATAGTCTACTGTGGGTAATCTATAATATCTCTTCCCTTTATCTGTATGAAAAATTATAAGCAATAAATATGCTTATATGGGAAACAAAAAGTATATAATAAAAATTTAAGAGCCATATATAGCAAATGCTAACTTGGTTATTTTCACATTGTGAGGACTACTGCTAATTCATATAAATGGGCATGTTTTTATTTTAATAATTTATGCTTCCAGCTCAAAAAAGTTGTTGTTCAGTTGCTAAGTCATGTCTGGCTTCTGTACAATGTTATGAATGTCCATCCATAGTTCTTCAGGCACTTTGTCATCTGATCTAATCCCTTGAATCTATTTGTCACTTCTCTTGTATAATCATATGTATTTTATTTAAGTCATACCTGAATGGCCTAGTAGTTTCCCCTACTTTCTTCAATTTAAGTCTTAATTTTGCAATAACAAGTTCATAATCTGAGCCACAGCCAGCCTCTGGTCTTGTTTTTGCTGACTGTATAGAGTTTCTCTGTCTTTGGCTGCAAAGAATTTAATCAATCTGATTTTGGTATTGACCATCTGATGATGTCCATGTGTACAGTTATCTCTTGTGTTGTTGGAAGAAGGTGTTTGCTATGAACACTGTGTTCTCTTGGCAAAACTCTGTTAGCCTTTGCCCTGCTTCATTTTGTACTCCAAGGCCAAACTCGCCTGTTACTCCAGGTATATCTCTTGACTTCCTACTTTTGCATTCCAATCCCCTATTAGGAAAAGAACATTTTTTGGGGGGATGTCAGTTTTAGAAGGTCTTGTAGATCTTCATAGAACCTGCCAACTTCAGCTTATTCAGCATTTGTGGTTGGGACATAGACTTGGCATACTGTGATGTTGAATTGTTTGCCTTGGAAATGAACTGAGATCATTCAGTCATTTTTGAGATTGTACTCAAGTACTACATTTCAGACTGCCAGGAGCCACCACGGGAGACCCCACCCATGACAGGGTCATGTGGAAGAGAACTGTTAAGCAAGGCTTCAGAACTCAAGGGGCTCCCTAGGCTTTCTCGAGCATCTACCCCAAAACCAGAATCTGTCTGTTTTACTGTTTCATGACTTTCACCAACTCCTCTGACATTAACAGGGGACTAACCCTGACCACCTTTCTCTGGAGAAAATCAACTTAGGGCTATAGCTAATAAGTCTCCTGGACATGAGAGGAATATTTCAAAACAAACCCCCTCTGTTAGCATTCTAGCTTGCTTGGCAGGTATATCCAGACTCTTGCAGCCATGCATACAATTATTTACAGCCTCCCAACTGTGAGAAGCATGGAAAGCCTAAAACATAGAGCCTTTGAAAGAGTTAAAAGTTATTAGAGTAGTGCTAGTGCTGGTGCAGGATTTCATTATTGGGCCAATGCTTGTTGCTAAGTTCCCTATCTCTTATCCACTGTGCGCCTGGGAATGCATTAGTTAACATAGTGAGAATGTAAGAAAAACAAGGGTAGCCTTGAATTTAACCATATCAGACTTTTGAGCTAATTGGTTCTTTCTTGTAACTCACTGCACCTTTGCTCTGTGAAAAACTTAACTCTTGTTTGGCATTTTTCTGAGGCTGACATAGACTAGAAATATAAAGAAAAAACGCTTTGAGGAAAAATAAGTTCTCTGGTTGAGCAGCCTTTATCAAAAGAGGGTCATAAAATGTTCACAGGCCCCCAAGGCCAGAAGATACTGTACACAACATCATTTGTGGGAAAGGTATGCAGAAAAAATCATGGTTTTGATAAGGGCAAAACTGCTGGAATGTTGGGCTGACTCTGTATGACCTTGCATCTTTCATTTCCTTCTCTGTACAAAAAAAGCATATAAGTACTGTTTAAAAATAAAGCTATGGATCTCGCTCATCAAAGCAGCTTGATCTCCTCGTGTCAATCATTTTCCTCCTCTTACTCTTTCTTTCAGGCTAGTTCCCATTTGGAGTACAGAAGTCCGCAGTGTCTACTTATTTGCCTGGGTTTCTAAGACCTGAACGGGAAGGAGCCCTGCGCCTTCACTCCCTCGGGAGACCAGGAGGGCACCTGTGGCCTCACATAGACAGNACTATGTTGAATAGTAGCAGTGAAAGTGGGCACCCTTGTCTTGTTCCTGACTTTAGGGGAAATGCTTTCAATTTTTCACCATTGAGGATAATGTTTGCTGTGGGTTTGTCACTGTCTCTTATACACATCTAGATGTGTATAAGAGACAGGACCAGGAGGGCACCTGTGGCCTCACATAGACAGTGCAAGTCTCTTGTCTTGAGACTTTATTGATTTTCTGTATAAACCAAGGAACATCAGCCTCTTTTCTTTTCTTCTCTATTTTCTTATCTACAACATTCTTATCTATCTCTCTATATATCAATCACAATTGCTGACACCATTTCTCCTTAGGGTTTCCCTGGATCCTGCGGGGTCTGGACCCTGGCGTCAGACTCTTTTGTTGACTATGAGGGCTACTCCGTTTCTTCTAAGGGATTCTTGCCCATGGTACTAGATATAATGGTCATCCAAGGGATTAGTTTTTTTAAAAAGGAACATAATTAAAGCCTGAGGGACTAGGCAGCATATTTATCCAGGTATTACAGGGCTTTAGAATATGTTAAGAATCAACACACAATTCAACTTTGAGATATCATCACCTCGGTACTTAAAAAAAAGAACTATTTTTGGAAATATGCCCAGTGAAAATTTTTTTTTTTTAAGAAATCCTGTTGCTTAGTTGTAACAAGTACATTTTGGGTTTGATATCAAGGGCTGAACTAATTGTTTCTACTTACTAAAATGGAAAACTGACTCAAACCTTCAGTTCAGTTCAGTCGCTCAGTCATGTCCGACTCTTTGCGACCCCATGAATCACAGCATGCCAGGCCTCCCTGTTACCATCTCTCGGGTTCACTCAGACTCACGTCCATCGAGTCCGTGATACCATCAGGCCATCTCATCCTCGGTCGTCCCTTTCTCCTCCTTCCCCCAATTACTCCCAGCATCAGAGTCTTTTCCAATGAGTCAACTCTTCTCATGAGGTGGCCAAAGTACTGGAGTTTTAGCTTTAATATCATTCCTTCTGAAGAAATCCCAGGGTTTATCTCCTTCAGAATGGACTGGTTGGATCTCCTTGCTGTCCAAGGGACTCGCAAGAGTCTTCTCTAACACCACAGTTCAAAAGCATTAATTCTTCAGCCTTCTTCACAGTCCCATTCTCACATCCATACATGACTACAGGAAAAACAATAGCCTTGACTAGACGGACCTTAGTTGGCAAAGTAATGTCTCTGCTTTTGAATATACTGTCTAGGTTGGTCATAACTTTTCTTCCAAAGAGTGTCTTTTCATTTCATGGCTGCAGTCACCATCTGCAGTGATTTTGGAGCCCCCCAAAATAAAGTCTGACACTGTTTCCACTGTTTCCCCATCTATTTCCCATGAAGTGATGGGACCAGATGCCATGATCTTCGTTTTCTGAATGTTGAGCTTTAAGCCAACATTTTCACTCTCCTCTTTCACTTTCATCAAGAGGCTTTTTAGCTCCTCTTCACTTTCTGCCATAAGGGTGGTGTCGTCTGCATATCTGAGGTTATTGATATTTCTCCCGGCAATCTTGATTCCAGCTTGTGTTTCTTCCAGTCCAGCGTTTCTCATGATGTACTCTGCATATAAGTTAAATAAGCAGGGTGACAATATACAGCCTTGACGTACTCCTTTTCCTATTTGGAACCAGTCTGTTGTTCCATGTCCAGTTCTAACTGTTGCTTCCTGACCTGCATATAGGTTTCTCAAGAGGCAGGTTAGGTGGTCTGATATTTCCATCTCTTTTAGAATTTTCCACAGTTTATTGTGATCCACACAGTCAAAGGCTTTGGCATAGTCAATAAAGCAGAAATAGATGTTTTTCTGGAACTCTCTTGCTTTTTCCATGATCCAGTGGATGTTGACAATTTGATCTCTGGTTCCTCTGCCTTTTCTAAAACCAGCTTGAACATCAGGGAGTTCACGGTTCATGTATTGCTGAAGCCTGGCTTGGAGAATTTTGAGCATTACTTTACTAGCGTGTGAGATGAGTGCAATTGTGCGGTAGTTTGAGCATTCTTTGGTATTGCCTTTCTTTAAATTGGAATGAAAACTGACCTTTTCCATTCCTGTGGCCACTGCTGAGTTTTCCAAATTTGCTGGCATATTGAGTGCAGCACTTTTTGCTTAGTTGTAACAAGTACATTTTGGTTTTGATATCAAGGGTTGAACTAATTGTTTCTACTTACTAAAATGGAAAACTGACTCAAACCTTGGTTTGTATCAAAGAATCCAAAATGCTGCATGTAGCTAAGACTGAGATTTACATCAGTGAGAATATACTTGAAAAGGATGATTTTGATTAGGCCTCAAGAGATGAACTTCAGTATCTATGTGTATGTGTGTGTTTATACTTATATTTGCATCAAAATACATAGACTCCTATGTTATGGTTTCTTAAAATGCAAGGAATTCCATAATCATGGGAGCTTTATTTTTATATAGGAATTAGAAACAGTATGGATATGGCAACATGTTAGGCTGAAGCAGTCACTTTACTACTAGAGTTCTGAATAATGTTAATGCACCAGAGGACAAATAAAGTATCATCTCCCCAACCACACACAACACTCTGTGTTCCCTGGTTTCCATAGAAGATAATCAAAAGGGCAGAGGAACCCTCTAAATAATGGAGGTCATTTCTTTCATATCAGTTGGAAAGCCTTATTCTATTTGTACCTAGCAATTGTGCTCAGTGAAAAGAGACAGATTTTGATGAACCCAATTAGCTCTGAATAGATACTTTAATAAAATAACTGTTGTACAGAAGATTGAGAAATGGCCTCTGAACTTATGAAACGTATAGTTTGGCTGAGAAGATAAGATAGGTAGGGTTGACATTAATTATACATAGCATGCGTAAGTTACTGAACAGATATCTTTGACCGCCGAGTCTAAATATCATCAGAAGCATTGGGAAATGTTTTCATTCCCTTATTTTCTTCCCTCTCTTCTCTATGGAGATTTCAATTTTCTCCAAAGAAGAAGCTTCTAGTTTCCTGTCTGGCTACCAGTGTCCCTGGAACTAAGGTGAATGAAGATGGGTGGTGGTGGTGGGTGGGTAGAGGAGAGTTGGGATGCCTCATCATTCATCATGAATAATTTCATATATTCCCTTTCTTGTCAGTTAGGGGCCTTTTCCATGAACTTGCCTATGCCCATTGTCACTAACTCTGAAGGCTCCATAGTTCAGTTTTCCAGATCTACATCTTATCATTCCCTTCAGGAGTTGGGGAGGAATAGTTGTGTCTTGCTTGTGTATGGGTGCAGGGCTTTAAAGTCTAAGTAGAATTTCAAATAATATCTGGTACCAGCTTCTTGTATCTTGTTGACATATATATGCCTTTTGATTCCAAATCCTGAATGTCTTTGAGATTCTTTAGATGAATCAGCTTGCTGTTCCTGATACACAACTCAGGAATCGAACCCAGGTCTCTTGCGTTGCATGGAAATTCTTTACCATTTGAGCCACCAATTGAATTCTATATACAGCTCTAGACAGCACAATTTTGCCTAAGTCAATTGTTATTCTTTCATTGTCCATCTTGAAAAATTTTGGTGACCTGTCTTGTATGCTATCTACTCTTTAGTTCATTCTCATTTTCTATTTATCCTTTTAGTTCCTTTACTGTAGTTTTAGTGAAGTTTCTGAAGTAAGCTGAAACAATAGTTTATTTGCAATTTACTATGTTTAATAGAATATCTCTGATAGCTTACACTGGACTTTTTTTGAGGTATGGATGTCTCTTCTAGAGAATTAAATCTGAATACATTATCAAAATTCTCTAGTTTCAGTCTTGTGAAACTGTGTTCACTTGTCATAAGTTTTTAGAGGATGACTTCCTAAATATCTCCAAGTCATTTCCAGGTAGGTTCTTTTCAACTGGCTGCTGATGAGACAGATTCCCATCCTCTATTTTCTTGAGTGCCATTCTCACCTCTATATAGGCCAGTTCCAACCATCCTTGATGTCAAGTGGCATGGAAGGAGGCTTTGTGTGTTGCTCTTCACTTAGTTCCATTAAAGTCATAAAATGGCTTACGAGTATACCTCCTAGCCAGTTAGGATAAGCAGTTGCCTCAATGTTATTGGATTGGTCAACAGTTTATTAAGGTTTTTCTGTAAGATGGGCCAAAAAACCTGAATGAACTTCTTGGCCAACTCAATACAAAATGTCAGTGGAACTAAAAAAGAGAAAGTAATTCCTATGGTACCAACCAACTTTGTGGAAATGTAGGTAATGCATAGAGAATATAGGTTCCCTCAGTTTCTGGAATTGTGGCCACACAATCAACTTCTCTAAATTCTTTTCTGCTGTGTAACATATTCACACAGCCCTTTCTCTTTCTAAAAAAAATTCCCCAAATCAATTAAAGTCTGTTTTATATATGTGTATATACATGTGTGTGTGTGTGTGTGTATGTGTGTGTGTGTGTAAGTACTGGTATGTGAACTAGCCTTAAGCAGACATTAAGGTTTTAATATACTTTTCTGCTTTCATATTGACAGTATTGGGCTTCTTGGGTGTGGTGCTGCTGCTGCTGCTGCTTCAGTTCTGTTCAGTTCAGTCGCTCAGTCATGTCTGACTCTTCACGACCCCATGAATCGCAGCATGCCATGCCTCCCTGTCCATTATCAGCTCCTGGAGTTTACCCAAACTCATGTCCATCGAGTCGGTGATGCCGTCCAGCCATCACATCTTCTGTCATGCCCTTCTCCTTCTGCCCCAATCCCTCCCAGCATCAGGGTCTTTTCCAGTGAGTCAACTCTTCATATGAGGTGGCCAAAGTATTGGAGTTTCAGCTATAGCATCAGTCCGTGAAATGAACACCTAGGACATATCTCCTTTAGGATTGCATGGTTTGATCTCTTCGCAGTCCACAGGACTCTCAAGAGCCTTCTCCAACACCACAGTTCAAAAGCATCAATTCTTTGGTGCTCAGCTTTCTTCACAGTCCAACTGTCGCATCCATACATGACCACTGGAAAAACCATAGCCTTGACTAGATGGACCTTTGTTGGCAAAGTAATGTCTCTGCTTTTGAATATGCTGTCTAGATTGGTCATAACTTTCCTTCCAAGGAGTAAGCATCTTTTAATTTCATGGCTGCAATCACCATCTGCAATGATTTGGGAGCCCCCCAAAATAAAATCTGACACTGTTTCTAATGTTTTCCCATCTATTTCCCACGAAGTGATGGGACCAGATGCCATGATCTTCATTTTCTGAATGTTGAACTTTAAGCCAACTTTTTCACTTTCCTTTTTCACTTTCATCAAGAGGCTTTTTAGTTTCTCTTCACTTTCTGCCATAAGGGTGGTGTCATCTGCATATCTGAGGTTATTGATATTTCTCCTGGCAATCTTGATTCCAGCTTGTGCTTCTTCCAGCCTAGCATTTCTCATGATGTACTCTGCATAGAAGTTAAATAAGCAGGATGGCAATATACAGCCTTGATGTACTCCTTTTCCTATTTGGAACCAGTCTGTTGTTCCATGTCCAGTTCTAACTGTTGCTTCCTGACTTGCATATAGGTTTCTCAAGAGGCAGGTCAGGTGGTCTGGTATTCCNCTCCTTTTCCTATTTGGAACCAGTCTGTTGTTTCATGTCCAGTTCTAACTTTTGCTTCCTGACTTGCATACAGGTCAGGTGGTCTGGTATTCCCATCTCTTTCAGAATTTTCCACAGTTTATTGTGATCCACACAATGAAAGGCTTTGGTATAGTCAACAAAGCAGAAATAGATGTTTTTACTGACAGTAATTCAATATCGAGCAGTTGAATTGAAGGTTTTTGCCATTTAAACTTCCACCAGTCAAAGATGCCCCCAGGAATATTGTACATCTGCTCACACAGGGAAAACCTACTCAAGTGGCTTCTGCTTCTTTGTGAACTAGTTTGAGCCAACTTAAAATAATTCTAGTTGGAACATTTCTCTCTGTGTCTTTATTGCTAATGATATTCTTGCTTTAGTTTTAACTTTTGGCTCAGCTCCTGTTTATCCAAATTTAAGAAAACAGGAAGACAGATAGTTCAAAGTCGTGGTAATAGAGTCGCCTCTAGATTAAGAGTTCTAACCCAAACTCTTTCTTTAAGAACAGAATGACAATCCTAACTGAGGGTTTATAGATAGCTTTTTTAGTTACTAACTTGATGCAGATTTCCAAGCCCAGATCTTACATTTTAGTTACTTGGTTTCCATAATAAATTAAAGCTTATGTTTCCCTTTGGGGAGGCCTTATTAAGACCATGACTTTTGTTCTTTGCAGCATTGTTTATAATAGCCAGGACATGGAACCAACCTAGATGTCCATCAGCACATGAATAGATAAGAAAGCTGTGGTATGTATACACAATGGAGTATTACTCAGCCATTAAAAAGAATACATTTGAATCAGTTCTAATGAGGTGGATGAAACTGGAGCTGATTATACAGAGTGAAGTAAACCAGAAAGAAAAACACCAATAGAGTATACTAACACATATATATGGAATTTAGAAAGATGGTAATGATAACCCTGTATGTGAGACAGCAAAAGAGACACGTATGTATAGAACAGTCTTTTGGACTCTGTGGGAGAGGGAGAGGGTGGGATGATTTGGGATAATGGCATTGAAACATGTATAATATCATATAAGAAACAAATTGCCAGTCTAGGTTAGATGCAGGCTACAGGATGCTTAGGGCTGGTGCACTGGGATGACCCAGAGAGATAGTATGGGGAGGGAGGTGGGAGGGGGGTTCAGGATTGGGAACACGTGTACACCCGTGGCGGATTCATGTTGATGTATGGCAAACCAATACAGTATTGTAAAGTAAAATTAAAAATAAAGTTAAAAAACAAACAAACAAACCATGACTTTAACTTCTCAACTCACAGAATTTGGAATGGGTTAATTATTTTTTTCCCCTAACAGCTTCACCAAGGTATAATTGACAGAATAAAATGTATGTATTTCAAGTGTATAATTTGATGTTTTGACATATGTACACACCCATGAAACAATCACCACAATTAAGACCATCAAAAGTATCCATCAAATTTCCTCATGACCCCTTTAAAATCCCTTCTCTGATACTCTGGTTTCTCTTCAGATCATAGAAATCTTTTGCCTTTTAAATTCCTTTAAAAATTCTCTCTTCATACCCCCACCCCACCCCACATGAAGCTATTCATGTATTTCCTTTCACTGTAGCTTAAAATGTGTGGTAGGAAAAAATTTAAGGTGACCTGCAATGATTCTCACCTTTGTATAATCCTCTCTGTTTTGTGGGGAGAACTTATAAATATGATGAATTATCATTTCCATGATTATGTCTTGTTATTTGGCAAAAATGATTTGGCACATGTAATCAAGTTTATTAATCAGTCGATTCTGAGATAAAGAGGTTATTTTGATGAGACTCTGATGCTGGGAGGGATTGGGGGCAGGAGGAGAAGGGGACGACAGAGGATGAGATGGCTGGATGGCATCACCAAGTCAATGGAAGTGAGTTTCAGTGAACTCTGGGAGTTGGTGATGGACAGGGAGGCCTGGCATGCCTCAATTCATGGAGTCGCAAAGAGTTTGACACAACTGAGCAACTGAACTGAACTGAACTGAGTGAGCCAAATGAGCCTTCTAAAAGCAAAGGTATACTTGGCAACTTGTTAGGCAGCAAGAGAAGGTGAATACAGATTTTGGCACATGGGATGCTGCCATAAGAAATTCTTAAAATATGGGAGTAGATTGGAATCAGAAAATTGGTAAAGGCTGGAGAAATGGTAGTAGAAATATAGATGTTAAAGATGCTGCTGGTAAGATCTCAGGATAAAGTGAGAAAGACATTACTGGAATTTGGAGGAAGAGGATTCTTATCATCCTTGCGGCAGAAAACTTAGCAGAATTGTGTCCTTCTGTGATATGGAAAGCAGAGCTTGTAAAAAATGAACTTGGACATACAAGATTTTTGAGCCAAGTTTGGAAGATGCTACCTGGCTTCTTGCTGCTTATAATATGAGAGAAATATGTTGGGAGAAGATCTGTTAAAGGGAAAAGAACCAGGACCTGATGGTATTGAAAGGTGTCTGCCTATCCAAATGGCAAAAGCTGTTAAAATTAAGAGATTCACTATCAGAAGAGAATGATCTAGAAAAAAGGCTGAGGGTGTGACGCTACAATCCTTTGCTGCAATCTGGGAAGGTTATTAATAACAAAAGATAAGAATACTCACGTTAATTCAAATTAAAAAGTAAAAGAAGGTAGGTTCAGTTCCCTAACCTTGACTGATATCTGTGTGTGAGTGAGGGTGTCATGTTGCTCCCAGGAGTGATTTAAGACTCCTTTAAATTTGGTTAGATCTTTAAGCCACTCATACAAACATGCTGTTTAAATAAGGACAAAGTACTTGCTATGAAAATACAGCTTCAAGGCAAATCCCCTTTCCATTCCCTCCACTCCATTTCAATTTTACCGTTTTCCCTATTATAGTTCTTGAGGGTGTCATGTTGCTCCCAGGAGTGATTTAAGACTCCTTTAAATTTGGTTAGATCTTTAAGCCACTCATACAAACATGCTGTTTAAATAAGGACAAAGTACTTGCTATGAAAATACAGCTTCAAGGCAAATCCCCTTTCCATTCCCTCCACTCCATTTCAATTTTACCGTTTTCCCTATTATAGTTCTATATCTAAATTGTGGAGTTTTCACTGTTGGGTAGTATTAACTTACTTGGTTCACATCCTTCGGTATTATAACAGTAAAATAACTGTAATATTTTGAACAAGTACACAGAGAGACATAAACTGTCAAGGTTTTCAATGTACAGATTGGAGAACGGTTTAGGGATTCACCTTCTTTATAGCATACGTTTGGGGTTCAAGAGAATGGTGAGTTCAAGTGCCAAAACTTCTGCTAGAATTAAGGTCTGGCTTTCTATGTTGTCCTGCACAACTAGTACAAAGAACTGAGAGATAATGGAGAGCTAGATCCACTGTAGGTATGCACTTTTGCAATCTAGCTACCTTACGATAAGTTTTAGTATTTTGAATATTTATTTTTAAAATTTAGTTTGAATACTAAGTTGATACATTTTAAAACACCTCACATTACAGTTTATTTAGGTCAGAAAGATTTCTTGGGAGTTACTATTTATAGATTGTTAAAGACCCCTTAGGCAACATCAAGGCTGTTGCATGTGGACAGTTTCTTGAATTATAGCACAGAAACGTTAATACCTACCTCAGGAATGATAGGGGTCTTAAATAGGCAGTATATTTACTAAAGAAACCTAGAGTTTTCTTAGATTGCCAACCTTTGGAAGACAAGAAATGTCAGGGTGACAGAGTTTAAGTGGCTCTTTTCAGATATGTTACACTGATGGTCTATATTTAAGATGCAGAACAGCCTTCCAGGAGCTATTTAATTAAGTGAAAGTAAGTCTAGTTCCTTTGGAATCGAATGGTGCTGTGAGCAAATACATATCAGCAAATGAAGGAAGTGGGGGAAGTTATTATGTGCTTCATAGACATGGTGACACTTTATAACCCTGTATCAAGGATCCAAACAGTGATTGGTTGAGATAATTATCAAACTGACTTTAAATTTCGGCAGGAACAAAATTGTCATGCAAAAGTCCAGGACAGTGTGCCACTCTCAGTCCTCAAAGAGAAAGATAAGGAATTCTGGATTTTCAAAGTCCCTTTGAAGGCTTTTAAGGTAAGCTGGAACATCTTTACTCGGAACCAACTGATGCCTTTAGAAAGAAATTCCAGTTTCAGAGAAGCCAATTTGATTTTAAAAAATGAATAACCCTTATGATTAGATTTTTTGCTTCTCTTTGACTTGCTGAATCCAGACTATGTTTTAAAAGATAATAGAACATTATATGATAAGGGTTGCTAACTCCACCTCTCAAAATAGTGTATCACTGAAGAATAAGACTTTTTTTCATAGCCAGTATGTTAAAATATCAGTTGAAGAGTTGACTCATTGGAAAAGACTCTGATGCTGGGAGGGATTGGGGGCAGGAGGAGAAGGGGACGACAGGATGAGATGGCTGGATGGCATCACAGACTCGATGGACATGAGTCTGAGTGAACTCCGGGAGATGGTGATGAACAGGGAGGCCTGGCATGCTGTGACTCATGGGGTTGCAAAGAGTCGGACACGACTGAGCGACTGAACTAAACTGAACTGAATAGTTAGAAAAAGCATATTAAGATGAAGCACAGATTTTATATTTAACATTTTAACATCAGGATGAATGATTTGGATATTTTATACATAATTCACCAAATCTCCATTGCTGATATTTTTATCCACAAAAAAACCATCTTTAAGGACTTTGAATCTAGTTAAAGTCTTTTTTTAAGCCTCATCATTGCAATATAAAGTGTGATGGGATTTAAGGGAAAAAGAAAGAAACAATCTCCTTCAAATAGTAACATTTAAATGTTAACTCTATCAAGAAATAAACACGGATTTGGGAATTTGATTTAACACGTTGCGTGTGTGTGTGCGGGCTCAGTCGTGTCTGACTCTTTGCTACCCCGTGGACTGTAGCCCATCATTGTCTTCTGTTGATATAACTGAGGCCATTTCTATAGTGTCTTTCATGCCTTTTACTTACCTGTAGATACAGTGACAAGGTGTGTTATGCGTAGAGCAGTTATTCTAGAGTAGATTTAAAGAGAACTAAAGTGGTCAGGTTGGTGGACTGCAGTTTAGAAATGAGATACATGTAACTCTGGCCTTCACTATAAGTTCCTTTCCAGGAGATCATGTGTCCTCCAAACCATAGTGCCAAGTGGTCTTCTGTAGGGTCTATATACTAACTATATTTGGGACTGCAGAGGACCTTATAGCCTCTGCTTACTAAACTGCCGCCCTTTCACATCCATGCCCCAGAGCTCTACATTATGCTGTCCTGAGGTCCCATCAGCCTCATTTTTAATCTCTAGCAGTTTTTAAGGAAGTTTAGCTACTTTTGGCTTTCTGCTGAACAAATCTAAGGGTAAGCACATTTCCCCCACCTCCTCAGTAACTCTGAAACTGGATTTTCTCCTCTGTGAAAAGTGCCAATTCTTCTAAGACAATTGATATTCATGGAGGCTTTATTACGCTTCCCCTATCAACATTAAATTCAATCTAGGCTCTTTTATGATCTACAGTATTATAATCTCAAAATCCAGTGGGAGTGATTCTGAAACTGGATTTTCTCCTCTGTGAAAAGTGCCAATTCTTCTAAGACAATTGATATTCATGGAGGCTTTATTACGCTTCCCCTATCAACATTAAATTCAATCTAGGCTCTTTTATGATCTACAGTATTATAATCTCAAAATCCAGTGGGAGTGAATGAAACAGAAGTAAAATTCTTCCTTCCTTTCTATAGGACTAACATCATTATGTCAAGAAATGCAGTTTGTAGTAAATCAGTTCAGTTCAGTTCAGTCGCTCAGTCGTGTCCGACTCTTTGTGACCCCGTGAATCGCAGCATGCCAGGCCTCCCTGTCTATCACCATCTCCCAGAGTTCACTCAGACTCACGTCCATAGAGTCCATGATGCCATCCAGCCATCTCATCCTCGGTCGTCCCCTTCTCCTCCTGCCCCCAATCCCTCCCAGCATCAGAGTCTTTTCCAATGAGTCAACTCTTCTCATGAGGTGGCCAAAGTACTGGAGTTTCAGCTTTAGCATCATTCCTTCCAAAGAAATCCCAGGGTTTCTTTGTAGTAAATAGATATTTAAAATTTTGATTCTCATGAGCTCAGTATCTATCTCAATGTACACAAAATGTATGCTAGACTCATTCTGAAGGTGAATTCTAACAGGAGTGAAGGATCGAGTCTTCAGAAGTCCCACATAATAATTGCTATCATTTATTAAGAGATGGTTAAATAGCCAGAACGATGCTACACACTGCTTACAGTAGGAAGTGTTTATTTATCCACAGTGTTCACAAAATGGCTTTTGCTATGCTATGCTTTAGAATACTGTGATCACCAAGACAGTCTCCTGGACCTCAGGAGCTATCAGTAGGACAGAGGAACATATAAGTAGCTGCCAGCCTACTCGAAAACAGTGAAAACAGCTCAGTGCTGGCAGTGCAGTGCTACCAGCTTCTGCCAGGTATAAGGAGGACAGAGACACCAAATAACCTTAAAAAAATTGGCTGTACCCCGTGGCATTCAGGACCCTACCTCCCCAATCAGGTATCGGACCTGTGCCTCCTCATTGAAAGGGAGAGTCTTAAACTCTGGGCCATCAGGGAAATCCCACCAAATGTGCTTTGACTTGGAGCCAGAGAAAGCTTCTCAGAGAAAAGTCTTCTGCTAAGATAATTGGGATAATCCTACAGTGCAGCTATTATTATCTTAGACCAAGGAGTCAAATGCAACCTACTTAAATTCTTCAAGCTCGCACATCAAGTAACACAGATAGAATTGGAACCTAGGTCTCTGCATCCAAACTGCATATGCTTTCGTCTTCGTGCTGGCAATTTCTTTTCTGTACAGTCTAGCGTAGCCCAGACACGTGTGGCTTTGGGGTGGGAATCATAAATCCTTCATCTATTAAGCATACTCTTACCAGAATTAGTTGATCCTTGATGAAAACTATTTAGAAGAGATATTATTGCCAGCAGGAACAGCAGAAGGAGAAAGTTATAGTTATGGCTTTTGTAACTGTCTGGCTATACGCCTTCACTGGAAAAGCACAGAGTTAGGCAGCTCATCATCATGCTGAGCTGGATAATACCCTTGCGTGTCTGTGACCACTCTCCTGGTGTGTACTGACCACAGACAACATGTGTGTACTCAGGTGTGTACTGGAACACTGAGTCTTTTTTTGTAACTGTCTGGCTGTACGCCTTCACTGGAAAAGCACAGAGTTAGGCAGCTCATCATCATGCTGAGCTGGATAATACCCTTGCGTGTCTGTGACCACTCTCCTGGTGTGTACTGACCACAGACAACATGTGTGTACTCAGGTGTGTACTGGAACACTGAGTCTTAGCAGCTTCTTATGTTGTGTTCATACACCTTGCCTAAGAAAGAGGCACACACTTAGAGATCAAAATAATACATTATACAGTTATCATCTTTTGCTTTATAAGTAATTTTTTACTGTTCTTTTTTCTTCCATAACAGCCACTGATTAATATTCCTATAGAAAATGAAGATCATTGTATATTTTTGCATTTGGGCAGTAGCATGGGCCATTCCAGTAAGTATGCCTTCCTCAAAAAAACCTTCTTACTTTACTATTTCTCTTAACACACACACACATATATGTGTATACACACACACACACACATATGTGTGTGTGTATTTTTTTCTTGAGATCTTGCAGATCAGCTGAGACTAAACTTTTAGATTTGCATAAAAGACTTTATAGGACCTGTTTGGGGTCTCAACAAAACTAAATACGTACTCCAACACATGCTCCCAGTCTTCTAATTGAAACTCCTGTCTTGTTGGAAGGATTATTATTTTTAAAATTCATTCAAATTAATTTACATTTAATGCTTAGAAGTTGTGGAGCCTGTCCATCTTTGCTCATGCCCTGTGAATTTCATTCTAATTATCAATGAAACCTTGTTTAAGAAGGTTTCAAGAAAGAAAAATAGGAAAGAAATCACATTTTTTTCAGCAAAGGGAAAACTAATGTTTCACTCAGAAAGTTAAATTTGAAAGATAAACACCAGTGAAGATAAATTAGGAAAATTAAGTCATTTGTAATTTTATTAGCCAGCTGCTGCAGTTACCATTTTGATATGTTTTCCTCATGTATTTCTGTAGTTGAGAATTTACTTAACTGTTTCTGTTGTGCTCCTGAAGGGCACAGAAGTAGCATAGACTTGCCTTTGTTTCTGCCCTGGTTTTGGTCAGACCTACTATTCTCTTAGGGGTTTTGGCCAAGATTATTTTTAGGGTGGATCTGATGCTGCTGCAAGAAATTTGTCAGACAGAAACACCAAGGGTCTGTCTCCTCATTTTTTCTTCAATGTCATTTTTATTTAAATTTCTTTATGTATTATTTATTTATAGTATTATATTAGTTTCAGGTATGCAGCATAGTGATTCAGTATTTTTACAGATTATACCTTATTAAAAGTTATTACAAGATAATGACTATAGTTCCCTGTGCTACACAATATATCCTTGTTCCTCTTTTTTTTTTTAAGGTAATCTTCTTTCTTTTTTATTTTTAAAATTATGTAAGTGTGATAACACATTTACAGACTGTCTCCTCATCTTTAATAAAAGACTATTCCCTTTCTAGTGTCAAGATAAGTGATCTGGTTAAAACCTTGGCAAAACTGGTGATATTATTATGAAAAATATCTATATGCCAAGTTTAAATTCTATGGAATTCATGTAACAAGTCATTTTTCTTTTGTACCCAACTAGATCATACTTTGGCCTTTGTGTTATATCTTTTTTTCTCATTTAGGGGTAATATGTGTGTGCATGTGTCTGTGCACATGTATGTGAACACATGTGTGCACACATGTACACAAAATAAGAATATTTTCAATTGCTAGTATTTTCACTTTGGTAGGTCCCTCAGATCAAGCCGTTGGAGAGACATGCTGTTGACAAAACTGTGAATTTAAATCTTCTAGCAAAATCAAAAGTGCCAATACAGGTATAAGATGTAAAATGTATTTCTAAACTCTTTTAGATTCCATTAACTTCCAGAAAATCGATGCTCATCTTTTCAGTTTGCTTTACTTTAAGATGATATCCACAACTTAATTTGAATTGTTTCTCTTTTTCAGGATGCATTAAATGCCAATGATACCACCAAAGAAAGTGGTGGCCTCATGCATGAAAATGATCAAGAAAGGCAACAGGATATCCAAGATGGTTACAAAAGAGAGAGAAATGGTTCTGAGTGGGCAGAGGTGGGAGGGAAAAGTTCTACAGGTTTCATGTTAGTAAATGAAAAGGGGAATACAGAGGATCTAAAGGGGGGCACAGGAAAACCAGAAACATACGGTCATGACGGGATCCAAGGACAAGAAGATAGCATCACTGCAAACGGCCTCAGGGGCCAAGTAAGCATCATCCATGATGCTGGAGCAGCAAATGGGAGCCATATTGATGGGATTACTGAGAACAATTCCCAAAATGTAGGTGTTGGAAATACAAGTCAAAGTGAGGATGCCACTGTTGTCCAAGAAGATGGACACCAAGTAGCTGGAGGCAGTAACAGTACAGGTCAGGAGGCGGAAGTCAATGGGGATTCCTGTAGAAATGGGGCTGACACAAGTGAAACCATACCTCAGAGAGAAGATGAGAGAAATGGGAATGAGGAGGCAGAGGTATTGCCTGGGGGGAGTGGAGCTGGAAATGGAGAAGATGTTGGTTTGGATAATTTTGAAGGGAGTCCTAGTGGGAATGGAGCAGATGAAGACAAGGGCTCTGGTGATGATGAAGGTGAAGAAACAGGGAATGGAGAAAAGAGTAGTGATGCCAGCAAGGGCCAGGAGGGTCAGTCTCATGGAGAAGAAGATGACGAGGGCAATAGCTTAGGTCAAAATTCAGTTAGTAGTGAAGATGATGGCCCTGGGGACAAAGAAGACTCCCGTGCCATTGATGGAGACAACATCTCCAAGAGTGAGGAAGATTCTGCCAGTATTCCAGAAGACAATGGTAGCCAGAAAACAGAGGATACTCAAAAACCCAGTCACAGAGAGAACAAAGCTGTGGAAAATAGAATCACTGAAAAGTCAGAGCCACATGCTATTGGGAAGAGCCAAGACAAGGTTAGCTTGTGAAGCTGGTGTCTTTCAATGGCAGTTTAACTCCTCCCCTTCCTTTCATGATGGTGTGTGTGCATGCTCAGCCACTCAGTCGTGTGAACTCTCTGCAATCCCATAGACTGTAACCTGTCAGACTCCTCTGCCCATGATGGTAGCACAAAAATAAATCATGATGAACAGTCATGTATTTTTGCACCTAAATCACTTGAATATTTAATGGGGGAAGCTAGAGTCTTTATTAGACATTGCTATGGAACAATTTTAAAAAGTTGAAATTTCTGAAGATTTGGGTACAGTTTTTCAAAAGTCTTATGCTAAATAATTAATGCATCATGTAACTGCTTACAAAAGTTCCTACTGGATAGAAACATGAATGGGATGGTCTATAATCTAAACACTAGAGTACTGTCAAGTACAATAAAGTACATTTTCACAGACAGGTGTTTCTGAAGTACTGGAATCCGAACTCCTGTTCTCTGACCAATTTCCCCAGTCTTCCTCAGACCAATGCAATTTTGCAGCATAACAGTCACTCATTAATCATTCTTTTCTCCATCTTTCCATAGGGAATGGAAATGGAAAGTCCCAGCAGTGGCCACAGAAACAATGTTACCAAAGAAACTGGGAAAGTGAATGAAGACAAAGAGAGTAAAGGCCAACATGGAATGATTGTGGGCAAAGGAAATGTCAAGAGACAAGGAGAGATTGACATGATACAAGGAGCTGGCCAGAAACTGGAATCTGGAAATAAGCCTGGACCCAGCAAAACACACAGTGACAGTAACAGTGATGGATATGACAGTTACGAGTTTGATGGTGAATCCATGCAAGGAGATGACCCCAACAGCAGTGATGAGTCTAATGGCAGTGATGTTGCCAATTCTGAAGGTGATAATGATCACAGTAGCCGAGGAGATACTTCTTACAACTCTGATGAATCAAATGACAACGGCAATGACAGTGGCTCAAAAGGAGATGATGATGGTAGTGATAACACATCAGATGCTAATGATAATGGTAGCGATGGCAATCATGACAATGGAGGCGATGACAATGGCAAATCAGGCAACAGCAAAGATACATCAGACAGCAGTGACAGCAGTGACAGTGACAGTAAATCAGATAGTGACAGCAGTGACAGCAGTGACAGCAGTGACAGCAGTGACAGCAATGATAGTAGTGACAGCAGTGAGAGTGACAGTAAGTCAGACAGTGACAGCAGTGACAGCAGCGATAGTAGTGACAGTGACAGTAAATCAGACAGTGACAGCAGTGACAGCAGTGACAGCAGTGACAGCAGTGACAGTGACAGTAAATCAGACAGTGACAGCAGTGACAGCAGTGACAGCAGTGACAGCAGTGACAGTGACAGTAAATCAGACAGTGACAGCAGTGACAGCAGTGACAGCAGTGACAGCAGTGACAGCAGTGACAGCAGTGACAGCAGTGACAGTGACAGTAAATCAGACAGTGACAGCAGCGACAGCAGTGATAGTAGTGACAGCAAGTCAGACAGTAGTGACAGCAGTGACAGCAATGATAGTAGTGACAGCAGTGAGAGTGACAGTAAATCAGACAGTGACAGCAGCGACAGCAGTGACAGCAGTGACAGCAAGTCAGACAGTAGTGACAGCAGTGACAGCAATGATAGTAGTGACAGCAGTGAGAGTGACAGTAAATCAGACAGTGACAGCAGTGACAGCAGCGATAGTAGTGACAGTGACAGTAAATCAGACAGTGACAGCAGTGACAGCAGTGACAGCAGTGACAGCAGTGACAGTGACAGTAAATCAGACAGTGACAGCAGTGACAGCAGTGACAGCAGTGACAGCAGTGACAGCAGTGACAGCAGTGACAGCAGTGACAGTGACAGTAAATCAGACAGTGACAGCAGTGACAGCAGTGACAGCAGTGACAGCAGTGACAGCAGTGACAGCAGTGACAGCAGTGACAGTGACAGTAAATCAGACAGTGACAGCAGTGACAGCAGTGACAGCAGTGACAGCAGTGACAGCAGTGACAGCAGTGACAGCAGTGACAGTGACAGTAAATCAGACAGTGACAGCAGTGACAGCAGTGACAGCAGTGACAGCAGTGACAGTGACAGTAAATCAGACAGTGACAGCAGTGACAGCAGTGACAGCAGTGACAGCAGTGACAGTGACAGTAAATCAGACAGTGACAGCAGTGACAGCAGTGACAGCAGTGACAGCAGTGACAGTGACAGTAAATCAGACAGTGACAGCAGTGACAGCAGTGACAGCAGTGACAGCAGTGACAGTGACAGTAAATCAGACAGTGACAGCAGTGACAGCAGTGACAGCAGTGACAGCAGTGACAGCAGTGACAGCAGTGACAGTGACAGTAAATCAGACAGTGACAGCAGCGACAGCAGTGACAGTAGTGACAGCAGTGACAGCAATGATAGTAGTGACAGCAGTGAGAGTGACAGTAAGTCAGACAGTGACAGCAGTGACAGCAGCGATAGTAGTGACAGTGACAGTAAATCAGACAGTGACAGCAGTGACAGCAGTGACAGCAGTGACAGCAGTGAGAGTGACAGTAAATCAGACAGTGACAGCAGCGACAGCAGTGACAGCAGTGACAGCAAGTCAGACAGTAGTGACAGCAGTGACAGCAATGATAGTAGTGACAGCAGTGAGAGTGACAGTAAATCAGACAGTGACAGCAGCGACAGCAGTGACAGCAGTGACAGCAAGTCAGACAGTAGTGACAGCAGTGACAGCAATGATAGCAGTGACAGCAGTGAGAGTGACAGTAAATCAGACAGTGACAGCAGCGACAGCAGTGACAGCAGTGACAGCAAGTCAGACAGTAGTGACAGCAGTGACAGCAATGATAGTAGTGACAGCAGTGAGAGTGACAGTAAGTCAGACAGTGACAGCAGTGACAGCAGCGATAGTAGTGACAGTGACAGTAAATCAGACAGTGACAGCAGTGACAGCAGTGACAGCAGTGACAGCAGTGACAGTGACAGTAAATCAGACAGTAGTGACAGTAGTGACAGCAAAAATAGTAGTGACAGCAGCAACAGTAGCGACAGCAGCGATGGTAGTGACAGCAGCGACAGTGACAGTAAATCAGACAGTGACAGCAGCGACAGCAGCGATAGTAGTGACAGCAAGTCTGACAGTAGTGACAGCAGTGACAGCAATGATAGTAGTGACAGCAGTGAGAGTGACAGTAAATCAGACAGTGACAGCAGTGACAGCAGCGATAGTAGTGACAGTGACAGTAAATCAGACAGTGACAGCAGTGACAGCAGTGACAGCAGTGACAGCAGTGACAGCAATGATAGTAGTGACAGCAGTGAGAGTGACAGTAAGTCAGACAGTGACAGCAGTGACAGCAGCGATAGTAGTGACAGTGACAGTAAATCAGACAGTGACAGCAGTGACAGCAGTGACAGCAGTGACAGCAGTGACAGTGACAGTAAATCAGACAGTGACAGCAGCGACAGCAGTGACAGCAGTGACAGCAAGTCAGACAGTAGTGACAGCAGTGACAGCAATGATAGTAGTGACAGCAGTGAGAGTGACAGTAAATCAGACAGTGACAGCAGCGACAGCAGTGACAGCAGTGACAGCAGTGACAGTGACAGTAAATCAGACAGTAGTGACAGTAGTGACAGCAAAAATAGTAGTGACAGCAGCAACAGTAGCGACAGCAGCGATGGTAGTGACAGCAGCGACAGTGACAGTAAATCAGACAGTGACAGCAGCGACAGCAGCGATAGTAGTGACAGCAAGTCAGACAGTAGTGACAGCAGTGACAGCAATGATAGTAGTGACAGCAGTGATAGTAGTGACAGCAGCGACAGCAGCGACAGCAGCGATAGTAGTGACAGCAGTGATAGTAGTGACAGCAGTGATAGTAGTGACAGCAGTGATAGTAGTGAGAGCAGCAACAGCAGCGACAGCAGCGATAGCGGTGACAGCAATGATAGCAGTGACAGCAGCGATAGCGACACTAAATCCGACAGTGACAGCAGCGACAGCAGTGACAGCGAGAGCAAGTCTGGCAATGGCAGCAACAATGGAGGCAGTAGCGACAGTGACAGTGACAGCGAAGGCAGTGACAGTAATCACTCAACAAGTGACGATTAGAACTAAAGAAAACCCCACAAGATGCCTTTTATGAAAACTCTGGTGAGTAATCGATAGGAAATACAGATTTCCAGGAAAGTAAAGAAGGGGGAGGAATAAAGAGAAAACCTGTGTAAAGATCCATACATCTACAGACACAAGGAAAGAGTCAAGTTGTCGGATTCAGGACCGGGTCCCAACACCCTCAGAGAGAGAATCTGACTGTGTACGTGCATGTTAAATATATTCTGAAAAGATTTTGTTAAAAGTGTAAATGCAAACACAGAAGAACAATTACAATGTTCTTCAGTACTTTACACAGAAACCTCAAGCAATCACATACTAATAACTTCAACTTAAAACGCCAAGTGCTTTAGAAAATGTATTAGCACACAAACACATCTTATAAATAACCAGGGGCATTGGCCTAATCTTGCAGTAATTATATCTATATTCTGAGTAGATGGTCTGCTTACAGCTGAGTAAAAGATGCTCTCGTTATGATCTCCAGCTTGGCTACAATTCATTTGCTTGTTCTAAAGAAGAAATATATTGCAACATTAAAAAAAAATCACAGCAACCATTTAATTTACCCAAACCATGAGAATAATCTTTGTAATTAGTGAGTAGAGTAATTACAAATTATGGAAATTCTAAAGAGTTCTAGACAGAAAAGAATTTAGAGGCTCGTTTAAACAGCAAAATCTCACATATAAGATCACATTCCTGCGAAGCACTGCTGGAAATGTAGCATAAACTTCGTAAAATTATTGACGAAACTGAGGCAGTATTTAGAACATGCTTTGCCTCAAGTTGCCACTCTCCAACTATTAATAAATAAGCAAATTCATGAATGAAGGGCTCCTGGAGGGTGTGCACTTTTTGAACTCTGTCCAGAACTCTACTAAGAGGATTTAGTTGTCTTCCTCAGTCTCTGGCTTGCCTAGTGGATCAGCTGGTAAAGAATCCGCCTGCAATGCAGGAGATCTGGGGTTTGATCCCTGGGTTGGGAAGATCCACTGGAGAAGGGAACGGCTACCCATTCCAGTATACTGGCCTGGAGAATTCCAGGGACTGTTAGAGTACATGAGGTCACAAAGAGTCGGACACGACTGAGCTACTTTCACATCTACTTTGCTCAATCTCACCAAGTCAAACCTGGTTCATATTTGCTTTTAAATCTCCATAGACAAAAAGTCCTAAATCAGACCCTGAGACTCCCTATTAATCTCTTTAATAAAGCCGACCGTTGGTCTGGAAACTGCTCACTTTGTTAAAATCTGAGAGTCATTTGTTGTTGTTCAGCTGTTCAGCCATGTCCAACTCTGCGACCCCGTGGACTGCAGCTCACCAGGCTTCCCTGTCCTTCACCATCTCCTAAAGTTTGTTCAAACTCATGTCCATTGAGTGGGTGATGCCACCCAACCATCTCATCCTCTGCTGTCCCCTTCTCCTCCTGCCTTTAATATCTCCCAGCATCAGGGTCTTTTCCAATGAGTCAGTTCTTCCCATATGTGGCCAAAATATTAGAGTTTCAGCTTCAGCATCCATCCTTCCAGTGGAATATTAAGGATTGATTTCATTTAGGACTGACTGGTTAGATCTCCTAGCTGTCCAAGGGACTCTCAAGAGTCTTCTCCAACACCACAGTTCGAAGGCATCAATTCTTCAGTGCTCAGCCTTTTTTATTGTCCAGCTCTCACATCCATATGTGACTACTGGAAAACCCATAACACTGACTATATGGACTTTTGTAGGCAAAGTAATGTCTCTGATTTTTAATACGCTGAGATTGTCATTGCTTTTCTTCCAAGGAACAAGCATCTTTTGACTTCATTGCTGCAGCCACCATCTGCAGTGATTTTTGGAGCCCAAGAAAATAAAGTCTGTCACTGTTTCCATTGTTTTCCCATCTANTTGTCATTGCTTTTCTTCCAAGGAACAAGCATCTTTTGACTTCATTGCTGCAGCCACCATCTGCAGTGATTTTTGGAGCCCAAGAAAATAAAGTCTGTCACTGTTTCCATTGTTTTCCCATCTATTTGCCATGAAGTGATGGGACCAGATGCTATGATTTTCATTTTTTGAATGTTGAGTTTTAAGCCAGCTTTTTCACTTTCCTCATTCACTTTCATCAAAAGGCTCTCATCTGTTTATCTGAGGTTGCTGATATTTCTTGCAGCAATCTTGATTCCAGCTTGTGCTTCATCTAGCCTGGCCTTTTGCATGAGGTACTCTGCATATAAGTTAAATAAGCAGGGTGACAATATACAACCTTTACGTACTCCTTTCCTGATTTGGAGCCACTCTGTTGTTCCATGTCCGGTTCTAACTGTTGCTTTTTGACCTGCATACAGGTTTCTCAGGAGGCAGGAAAAGTGGTCTGCTATTCCCACCTCTTTAAGAATTTTCCAAAAGTTTGCGGTGATCCACATAGTCAAAACCTTTAGTGTAGTCAATGAAGCAGAAGTAAATGTTTTTCTGGAATTCTCTAGTTTTTTCTATGGTTCAACGGCTGTTAGCAATTTGATCTCTGGTTCCTCTGCTTTTCTTAATCCAGCTTGTACATCTGGAAGTTCTCGGTTCATATATTGTTGAAACCTAGCTTGAAGGATTTTGACCATTACTTTGCTAGCATGTGAAATGAATGCGATTGTGTGGTAGTCTGAACATTCTTTGGTACATTCAACTAAAATCTGAGCATGATTTTGATTAGTTTTAAGATGAAGTCCTAACCCTAGAACATGAGGATCTTAAAAATGTATGAGACTAGAATGTGATGTTTAACAGAGTGATATAATTTATCACCCAAACTAGGACACCCTTGAAAGTGAAAGGGCTGCTATGAATAATTACTTGGGGAAAGGAAGTATAAAATTGGCTTGTCTGGGACTCTGGAGGATATAATGACCATAACCATAAACCTTAGTGCATTATTCAGGATTTGTAAGTTCCCTCTTTTTCCACTTTGGTAATTATTTTGCATTTGTTCTAATTCAAAGGTAAAATTATATATGGCAAAGTTTTGAATGCAGCTTCTTTAATGTTAATTTTCAACCAGTCATTAGTTGACAATTTATCTTCTACTACTAGGTATATTTTACACAGAGTTTCAGTAGGGTTTTTTTTTTTTCCTCCTTTGTTTATGTAAGATTTTCTTAGTTAAGAGATCAATATTGCAAGTAATAATGCTGACGGCTTTAAAAATTCGGCTATTAACATACTACTTGGTAACTCATAATACTGTAAAATTTCAGATTTCTACTATATTATAGTCATGGAAATGACTACAAACTTCTTCCCTTAAAATATGCTCTAGATTTTTAACTCCTTTAGACTTCAGGATTTTTTGTTTTTCCCAATTTGTAAATTGTGGCTTCTAGTAACTGTCCTACCTATTTCAAAATGTTGTCATGGGCATTAAGTCAGGCAATGAATACGAAACTCTGTAAATTATATGATATACAAATGAGAGAAAATGAATTTTGGTGCTATAATAAACATCTATTTATATGACTATCGACAAGAAAGCTCCCTTCATCTTCATGAGTCTGTGAGTACTTACTTCCTCTATCATATTTTTAAAAATTAGTTAGTTTTTTTTTTCAGTCCACCTCGAGGTTTGTAGGATTTCAATTCCCCATCCAGAGACTAAATGTGGGCCCAAGCAGTGAAAGCACCAAGTCCTAACAATTGAACAGCCAGGGAATTCCCTAAAATTAATTGAAAAATTATATATATATATATACACACACACACACACAATAAAAATTTTAAACACAATGAAAAGGTATACAAAAATATGATGCTCTGAAGATTTAATGTTTTTGAACTGTGGTGTTGGAGAAGACTCTTGAGAGTCTCTTGGACTGCAAGGAGATCCAACCAGTCTATCCTAAAGGAAATCAGTCCTGAATATTCATTGGAAGGACTGATGCTGAAGCTAAAACTCCAATACTTTGGCCACCTGATGCAAAGAACTGAGTCACTAGCAAAGACCCTGATGCTGGGAAAAATTGAAGGTGGGAGGAGAAGGGGACGAGAGAGGATGAGATGGTTGGATGGCATCACTGACTTGATGGACATGAGTTTGAGTAAGCTCCAGGAACTGGTAACGGACAGGGAAGCCTGGTGTGCTGCAGTCCACAGGGGTCACAGACTTGGACATGACTGAGCGACTGAACTGACTATCATTCCAGACTCCCCATCTTCTATTTTTCTTCCCTAGAGACAATTCCCATTACTACAATTAATAGCGTGTGGAGCTTTTCATAAATATTCTATGCACATAGAAACAGGTATATCCCCCTTTTAAAAACACGTGGAAGTCTACCACACATGATGTGTTTAACTTACTCTTTTTGAATATGGGTTCATTACACACAGACTGACATTCTCTTCACAACCATTTTGTATTTCATTTTATGAAACGTCTTCGGTATTTCACCTGTCCCTATTTTTCTGTCATGCTTTCTTTCTAGTTGAGAAACTTTGCAGGTGTCACCTGAGTCAAGCTGGATAAATTTCCAGTCAGTTCTTATAAAGACTTTACTATAAAAAGTGTTTCTGGTCTGGGTGTTGGGGTGGATGTTGTTCTGAATCTATGGCCGACGTCAGAAATTAGAAAGTAAGACTATGGTCCTGATTTTCCTCTGTAATCATGTCTGCTTTGACCTCCATTTGTGTTCCAGGTAAAAATGAAGGAGGCACTCCCAGAGAATGTCTCAAGAGTAGATCCTTTTAACACAAGAAGTCTGGTATAGAAAAGAAAATTGCTATTAGGTTACTCTATGGGTTAAAGATTAATGAACTATCTGCTAATTATTGCCCATCAGAGCCTTTTTTTTTTTTT
>SJYX01015828.1:52570-146127 GCA_006410675.1 Oreotragus oreotragus
AAACTCAAAATGGATTAAAGATCTAAATGTAAGACCAGAAACTATAAAACTCCTAGAGGAGAACATAGGCAAAACACTCTCCGACATACATCACCACAGGATCCTCTATGACCCACCTCCCAGAATATTGGGAATAAAAGCAAAAATAAACAAATGGGACCTAATTAAAATTAAAAGATTCTGCACAACAAAGGAAACTATAAGCAAGGAGAAATACAGCCTTCAGAATGGGAGAAAATAATAGCAGATGAAGCAACTGACAAACAACTAATCTCAAAAATATACAAGCAAATCCTGCAGTTCAATTTCAGAAAAATAAATGACCCAATCAAAAAAGGGGCTGAAGAACTAAACAGACTTTTCTCCAAAGAAAACATACAGATAGCTAACAAACACATGAAAAGATGTTCAACATTACTCATTATCAGAGAAATGCAAGTCAAAAAACCACAATTAGGTACCATTTCACACCAGTCAGAATGACTGCTATCCAAAGGTCTATAAGCAATAAATGCTGGAGGGGTATGGAGAAAATGGAACCTTCTTACACTGTTGGTGGGAATGCAAACTAGTACAGCCACTATGGAGAACAGTGTGGAGAGTCCTTAAAAAACTGGAGATAGAACTGCCTTGTGTCCCAGCAATCCCACTGCTGAGCATACACACCGAGGAAAAAAGAATTGAAAGAGACACATATACCCCAATGTTCATCACAGCAGTGTTTATAATAATCAGGACATGGAAGCAACCTATATGTCCATCAGCAGACAAATGGATGAGAAAGCTGTAGTACATATACACAATGGAGTATTACTCGCCATTAAAAAGAATACATTTGAATCAGTTCTAATGAGGTGGATGAAACTGGGGCCTATTATACAGAGTGAAGTAAGCCAGAAAGAAAAACACCAATACAGTATGCTGCTGCTGCTGCTAAGTCACTTCAGTCGTGTCCGACTCTGTGCGACCCCAGAGACGGCAGCCCACCAGGCTCCCCATCCCTGGGACTCTCCAGGCAAGAACACTGGAGTGGGTTGCCATTTCCTTCTCCAATGCATGAAAGTGAAGTCACTCAGTCGTCTCCGACTCCTAACGATGCCATGGACTGCAGCCCACCAGGCTCCTCCATCCATGGGATTTTCCAGGCAAGAGTACTGGAGTGGGGTCCCATTGCCTTCTCCCCAATACAGTATACTAACGCATATATATGGAATTTAGAAAGATGGTAACGATAACTTTGTATGTGAGACAGCAAAAGAGACACAGATGTATAAAACAGACTTTTATGCTCTGTGGGAGAGGGAGAGGGAGATGGTGGGATGATTTGGGAGAACGGTATTGAAACATGCATAATATCATATATGAAACGAATCGCCAGTCCAGGTTCGATGCATGATACAGGATGCTTGGAGCTGATGCACTGAGATGACCCAGAGGGATGGTATGGAGAGGGAGGTAGGAGGGGGTTTCAGAATGGGGAACATGTGTACACCCGTGATGGATTCATGTTGATGTATGGCAAAACCAATACTATACTGTAAAGTAATTAGCCTCCAATTAAAATAAATTTATATTTTAAAAATATAAACAAAAAAATATGCCAGCAAATTTGGAAAACTCAGCAGTGGCCACGGGACTGGAAAAGTTCAGTTTTTATTCCAATCCCAAGGAAAGGCAATGCCAAAGAATGCTCAAACTACCGCACAATTGCACTCATCTCACACGCTAGTAAAGTAATGCTCAAAATTCTCCAAGCCAGGCTTCAGCAATATGTGAACCGTGAACTCCCTGATGTTCAAGCTGGTTTTAGAACAGGCAGAGGAACCAGAGATCAAATTGCCAACATCCGCTGGATCATGGAAAAAGCAAGAGAGTTCCAGAAAAACATCTATTTCTGCTTTATTGACTATGCCAAAGCCTTTGACTGTGTGGATCACAATAAACTGTGGAAAATTCTGAAAGAGATGGGAATACCAGACCACCTAACCTGCCTCTTGAGAAATCTGTATGCAGGTCAGGAAGCAACAGTTAGAACTGCACATGGAACAACAGACTGGTTCCAAATAGGAAAAGGAGTACGTCAAGGCTGTATATTGTCTCCCTGCTTATTTAACTTATATGCAGAGTACATCATGAGAAACGCTGGACTGGAAGAAACACAAGCTGGAATCAAGATTGCCGGGAGAAATATCAATAACCTCAGATATGCTGATGACACCACCCTTATGGCAGAAAGTGAGGAGGAGCTAAAAAGCCTCTTGATGAAAGTGAAGGAGGAGAGCGAAAAAGTTGGCTTAAAGCTCAACATTCAGAAAACGAAGATCATGGCATCCGGTCCCATCACTTCATGGGAAATAGATGGGGAAACAGTGGAAACAGTGTCAGACTTTATTTTTTTGGGCTCCAAAATCACTGCAGATGGTGACTGCAGCCATGAAATTAAAAGACGCTTACTCCTTGGAAGAAAAGTTATGACCAACCTGGATAGTATATTCAAAAGCAGAGACATTACTTTGCCGACTAAGGTCCGCCTAGTCAAGGCTATGGTTTTTCCTGTGGTCATGTATGGATGTGAAAGTTGGACTGTGAAGAAAGCTGAGCGCCGAAGAATTGATGCTTTTGAACTGTGGTGTTGGAGAAGACTCTTGAGGGTCCCTTGGACTGCAAGGAGATCCAACCAGTCCATTCTGAAGGAGATCAACCCTGGGATTTCTTTGGAAGGAATGATGCTGAAGCTGAAACTCCAGTACTTTGGCCACCACATGCGAAGAGTTGACTCATTGGAAAAGTCTCTGATGCTGGGAGGGATTGGGGGCAGGAGGAGAAGGGGACGACCGAGGATGAGATGGCTGGATGGCATCATGGACTCGATGGACGTGAGTCTGAGTAAACTCCGGGAGATGGTGATCGACACGGAGGCCTGGCGTGCTGCGATTCATGGGGTCGCAAAGAGTCAGACACGACTGAGCTACTGAACTGAACTGAACTGAAGGTCCACTTGACATCACATTCCAGGGTGTCTGGCTCTAGGTGAGTGATCATACCATCGTGATTATCTTGGTCATGAAGATATTTTTTGTAGAGTTCTTCTGTGTATTCTTGCTCTTCTTAATATCTTCTGCTTCTTTTAGGTCCATACCATTTCTGTCCTTTATTGAGCTCATCTTTGCATGAAATGTTCCCTTCGTATCTCTAATCTTCTTGAAGAGATCTCTAGTCTTTCCCATTCTGTTGTTTTCCTCTATTTCTTTGCATTACATAAACATAATATTCCTAGAATCCCACATATAAAGGAGCAGATTTCTAATACTTTCGCTGTGCTATTAAGATAAATATGATCCTTCCATGGTAAGTTTTTCTATTAAAACTGTTCTTGTAATCAAGGTAATTTTTTTTGATAAATGAGACTGCTTTCGTAATTTTGGTTTAAGAATGCTTCTATGAGTTTTCTATTTAGGTCTTTTATGTGCTTTCTTATGAAGAGACCAGTTGACCTCAACTTCCTAAAGCTTTCACATAAGTTTACTGATCAGATAAGGTAGCATTATCTGCACAGAGTTCAAGACGATGGAAAATATAAAATTGTATTTAACTAATACCTAGAAATGGAAGATCTGTACATTGAAAACTATATAACATTAAGGACAAAACTGAAGTAAACAGAAGCAAATGAAAAGTTATTTCATGCTTTTGAAGTAGAAGAATTAACACTGTTACTATATCCATACTAACCACAGCATTCTACAGATTCAGTGCAATCCCTATCAAAATACAGTAAGTCCCCTACACACGAATGAGTTCCATACCAAGAGCACATTCGTAAATCAAATCTGCTCATAAATCCAACAAAGTTAGCCTAGGTACCCAACTAACACAACTGGCACACGGCTGTGTACTGACTTACATGACTGGACATGCAAATGCACATTCACATCTTTGAAAGTTTGCAGCTTGAGGATTCATATGTAGGAGATTTACTGTACAAATGGCACTCTTCACAGAAGTAGAAGAAATAATTACAAAATTTGCATGGAAACACAAAAGACTAGAATAGTCAAAACAATCATGAAAGAGAAAATTTCAAATTGGAGGCATCATGCTTCCTGAGCTCACAAATTACCTCAGCAAGTTGGAAAGCAAGATAGATTGAGGGCAGAACACAGGTTCCAGTTAATTCATCTCTAAACAGGGCTAATAAGGCCTACTTTGCTGTGGGGTTGTAAGTTCTGAGATTACATGTGAGAAGCATTGTGGTGGGTGGTGGTGAAACTAATGCAAAGAAAAAACTGCATTTAACTCAACTGAAATATAACTCTGACAAACTTTATCAGTAGCAAGTATATTCAGTGGCATGTCCGCTTAGATATAATTTCCAGGTTTTTAAGTTAACTTTAAGACCAGTACTAATATTGAATTATTTAATAAGTAATCTTTGAATACTTAATTTCTATATGAAATAGAATACTGAAATATTAGTCACCAATATTTGCTTATTATTTATTTACATTTTTATTATTATTCACATTTCATATTATGTACATATGCATGCTCATTTGCTCAGTCAAGTACGACTCTTTGCAACCCCTTGGACTGTAGCCTGCCAGGCTTCTCTATCCATGGCATTTTCTAGGCGAGAATGCTAGATTGGGTTGCCATTTTCTATTCCAGGGGATCTTTTCAGGGATCGAATCCAAGTCTCCTGCTTGGTAGGTGGATTCTTTATCACTGAGCCACCTGGGAAGCCCCCTTCAGTTCAGTTCAGTTCAGTCGCTCAGTCATGTCTGACTCTTTGCGACCCCATGGACTGCAGCACACCAGGCTTCCCTGTCACCCCCTTATTTATATATAAAATACTATTTACTGAACATGTTTATTTTTGCCACTTTATGGAGCTGTAAAAATGATAGCTGTAGGTAACTGCTTTATGTGTGTCGTGAAATTTGCTGGTATGCTACCAAGATTGTATATGAAACAGTTATTCCTTATCTTTCAATTTTCTGTGTGAAAAATAAATTGTATATTTAGGTTAAAAATTCATGCTGGAGCTATCCTGGGAACAATGATTAAAAGATTAAATGTATAGACAAAGTAATGGGATGCATTTTTGCTTATCAATGGGAAAACAGAGTAATTTCTTCTTAAAGCAAATATTCTGTACAACAAGTGCAAGAAGATAAAAAAAAAAAAAAAAAAAAGCTTGTATGGACAGAGAAAGTTTAGACAGTTTCAAGAAAATTAACTTTGTCTTAGGATACCTTCCCAAGTGGTGCTAGTGGTAAAGAACCCACCTGCCAATGCAGAAGACACAAAAGGCTAAGGTTCGATCCCTGGGTCAGGAAGATCCCCTGCAGAAGGACATGGCATCTCATTCCAGTATTCATGCATGAGGATTCCACAGACAGAGGATCCTGGTGGGCTACAGTTCATTGGGTTGCAAAGAGTCAGACACAACTGAATGACTAACACTTTACTTATAATTTTAGTTTATAAAAACTGCAAATGATCAGACTCAGTTCGGTCACTCAGTCATCTCCAACTCTTTGCAATCGCATGGACTGCAGCATGCCAGGCTTCCCTGTCTATCACCAACTTCCAGAATTGGCTGAAACTCATGTCCATTGAGTTAGTGATGCCATCCAACCATCTCCTCCTGCCTTCAATCTTTCCCAGTATCAGGGGCTTTTCAAATGTGTCAGTACTTTACATCAGGTGGCCAAAGTATTGGAGTTTCAGTCTCAACATCAAGCTTTCCAATGAATATTCAGGACTGATTTCCTTGAGGATGGACTGGTTGGATCTTCTTGCAGTCCAAGGGATTCTCAAGAGTCTTCTCCAACACCACAGTTCAATAGCATCCATTCTTCAGTGCTCAAGTTTCTATATAGTCAGATACTCACATCTATACATGATTACAGGAAAAATCATAGCTTTGACTAGTCAGAACTTTGTTGGCAAAATAATGCCTCTGCTTTTTAATATGCTGTCTAGTTTGATCATAATTTTTCTTCCAAGGAGCAAGAGTCTTTCAATTTCATGGCTGCAGTCACTATCTGCAGTGATTTTGTTGCCTAGAAAAATAAAGTTTGCCACTGTTTCCAATGTTTCCCCATCTATTTGTCATGAAGTGATGGGACCGGATGCCATGATTTTAGTTTTCTGAATGTTGTGTTTGAAGCCAGCTTTTTCACTCTCCTCTTTCAATTTCATCAAGAGGCTCTTTAGTTCTTCTTTACTTTCTGCCATAAGGGTGGTGTCATCTGCAAATCTAAGGTTATTGATATTTCTCCCGGCAACCTTGATTCCAGCTTGTGCTTCATTCAGTACAGAATTTCTCATGATGTACTCTGCATATAAGTTAAATAAGCAGGGTGACAATACACAGCAATGATGTGCTAATTTCCCAACTTGGAACCAGTTTGTTGTTCCATGTCTGGTTCTGTTGCTTCCTGACATGCATACAGGTTTCTCAGGAGGCAGGTTAGGTGGTCTCGTATTCCCATCTCTTTCAGGATTCTCCACAGTTTGCTGTGATCCACACAGTCAAAGGCTTTGGCATAGTCAATAAAGCAGAAATAGATGTTTTTCTGGAACTCTTACTTTTTCCATGATCCAGAGGATGTTGGCAATTTGACCTCTGGTTCCTCTGCCTTTTCTAAAACCAGCTTGAACATCTGGTATTTCATTGTTCACATATTGCTGAAGCTTGCCTTGGAGAATTTTGAGCATTACTTTACTAATGTGTGAGATGAATGTAATCATGCGGTAGCTTGAGCATTCTTTGGCATTGCCTTTCTTTGGAATTGGAATGAAAACTGGCCTTTTCCAGTCCTGTGGCCGCTGCTGAGTTTTCCAAATTTGCTGGCATATTGAGTGCAACACTTTCACAGCATCATCTTTTAGAATTTGAAATAGCTCAACTGGAATTCCATCACCTCCACTAGCTTTGTTCGTAGTGATGCTTTCTAAGTCCTACTTGACTTCACATTCCAGGATGTCTGGCTCTAGTTGAATGATCACACCATCGTGATTATCTTGGTCTTGAAGATCTTTTTTGTACAGTTCTTCTGTGTATTCTTGCCACCTCTTCTTAATATCTTCTGCTTCTGTTAGGTCCATACCATTTCTGTCCTTTATCTAGCCCATCTTTGCATGAAGGAGGTATAGATCAGGGTAGCTTTCACCCTCCTCTTATCTTCATGTTGTGTTGAAAAAATACAGCAACTTGGATTTTCCTAGTGGTCCAGTGGCTAAGAATCTGCCTTCCAATACAGGGGACATGGATTCTATCCCTGTGCTGGGAAGATCCCACATGCCATGGAGCACTGTAACTGGAGGAAGCCCGTGCACATCAATGAAGACCCCGCACAGCCAAACATAAATAAATAAATAAAATTAAAGAAATACACAGCAATTTGCTTTCTAAGGCTTGCTGTATCCATTCCCCTCTTGCACACTTATTTGTGCCTTCCCTGTTTTACCTGTTCTGGGCAATTTTTATTCTACTACCATTTATTTCTAGACTAGAGGCTAAACTGCTCCAGATCCTTCAGATTTTATTATGTTCCAGCAGCCCCTTCACATGCTCTGTGTGTGTGTGCCATGATGATTCAGCTGTGTCTGACTCTGAGCAACCCTGTGGACTCCAGTCTCCTCTGTTCAAGGGATTTTCCAGGCAAGAATACTGGAGTGGGTTGCCATGCCCTCCTCCAGGGGATATTCCTGACCCAGGGACTGAACCCCTCTCTTAGACTCCTGGATTGGCAGCCAGGTTCTTTACCACTAGCACCACCTGGGAAGCCCTCCCCCAGCCCCTACCAGCGATAATTATTGACTCTGTTGGAGTTTCCTGTTCTGAAGTCCACCAGATGCCCTCCTGCTCCCTCTGCTTAGGCCTGTGCAGGTGCCATAGGAGCTGTGGCAGCTGGTGGTTTGTCCTCAGCCACTTTGTTGTTTGTGGCTACAACCTGTCTTGTCATGCGGTAACCAGCCTGCAAAATGGCCTCAACATTTCCTCTGCTGCTTGTACGTTCATTTTGCTTCTCACATCAGTAGGGAGAGACTATGATTCTTTTTCAGAGTATGGGATGGGCCAGTGATTGATTTGGCCAATAGAATGTGGAGAAGGTGACACGTGGGGCAGCGCTTGGACCCTAGCCACTGGGTGAAAGGGCCAAGCCACAAGGAGAGGCCATGGGCAAAGGGGAATTGAAGTGCCCAGAATAGCAGTTCCAGCTCCCAGGCAACAATATGAGAGCGACCTTGAATATTTTGTTTCAGTTGAGTCCCCAGATGACTGCAGCTCCCAGCTACCGGAGTTCTTTTAAGATACAAAGCATTTTCAATTTTTAAAAATTTTATTTCAAATTTTTAAACATTTATTTATAATTGAAGGATAATTGCTTTACAATATCATGCTGGTTTTTGCCATACATCAACATGAGTCAGCCATATGTCCCCTATGAATCATACATATATCCCCTCCCTCTTGAACATTCCTTCCACCTCCTACCCCAACCCACTCCTCTAGGTTATCACAGAGCCCTGATTTGAGTCCCCTGAGTCGTACAGCAAACTCTCGCTGGCTATCTATTTCACATATGGCAGTGTTTGTGCTTCTATGTGACTCTCTCCATTCATCCCATCCTCTCCCCACCCCATCCATGCCACCCTGTGTCCATAAGTCTGTTCTCTTTGTCTGCATCTCCACGGCTGCCTGCAAATAGGTTCATCAGTACCATCTTTATAGAGTCTACATATATGCATTAAAATACAATATGAAGTGGTTTTTTAATTTTAAAATTTTATTTATTTTTATTTTTGGTGGTGCTGGGTCGTCATTGGTACGTGTGGGTTTTCTCCCTAGTTACAGCCTGTAGGGGCTACTTTCTAGTTGCCATGTGCAGGCTTCTCATTTCGGTGGTTCCTCTTGCAGCAATAGAACTAAAAAAATTACTTTTATTGTACATGTAGTCTATGGTTTTCAGTTTGGTTATCTAGTTGCTCTGTCTGCTTTTATGCAGGAATTTGGAGATCCCAAAACAATGTCCAGTAACACCCTTTGCCAAAATTTTCCCAGAATCCACTCTGACATAAGATTATAAGGTTCTACTAGGACAGACCTCAGTCAAGACCTATGAAACCACCAGAGAGTATAATTCAGAACCGGAACAGAACATAGGGAATTTATAGCTTCCGCCTATGAACTTTGGTCTTTTAATCACCCTTGTGTGAAAATAGACTCTCCTATCCTCATTTATGCCCTCAACCTCTTGGCAGTTCAAAGTGAAACATCCATGAATCTGATGTGATTTGAGGGCTCTAGTTCCCTGACCAGGGATTGAACCTGGGTTCCCTGCATTGGGAGCACCAAGTCTTAGCCACTGGACCAACAGGGAGCCCTAAAAACTTACATTCTTTAGATATTTGTTCAGTGGTCTTTCTACTGTCCCTGGAGCATGCTCCTTGGGAGGTGCCCACCTCACTTTCAGCCGCCTGTACAACCTTTAGCACATTCCCTGAAGAGTCCTGCTAAGTACCATTATATTCACTTCATTACATATTTAGGGATGGCAGAAATCTCCTTGGAAGTTGGCTTCTCTGGATGCTATACAGCTAGTCTTTCTTTTAATCCAATTCTGATTTCAGAGTCACCAGCATTAAAATAAAAATGTGGCAGGCAATTGGTAATGAAGTACTGGATTTAAGGTATTTTCAATTAAAAATGCAAGATCCTTAGGGTGGTACTTTAACATTTCCAGTCACCACAGAATTCTGTAAGGGGATATTGTGCTATATTAGTAAGAATTTTAGATCTTTGTGTATATAAGAGAGGGCTTCCCAGGTGGCTCAGTGGTAAAGAATCTCTTTGCCAATGCAGGAGACATGAGTTCAATCCCTGGATTGGGAAGACACCCTGGTGGAGGAAATGGCAACCCACTCTAGTGTTCTTGCCTGGGAAATCCATGGACAGAGGAGCCTGGTGGGCTGCAGTTCATAGGGTAACAAAGAGTCAGACATGAGTGAGTGATCAAGCATGCATCCAGGTGTATTTGAGGGTAGGGACATGAGTGGAAAAGGAGATGAGTGGTGGAGATTGTTAAAAGATGAAAACAGTGAGAAAAAAGCCCATCTTCTCAACACCAATAATTTAGGTAAGTCTAGTATTTTAGTAGATTCTTCATGTACAAGTCAAGATGCATAGAGTCACCAGCATTGACAGGAAACATCTAACCACTTCTTGACTCTCCTTTTCCCATTCTGGGGTCTGCTGGGATCTGCCAGTGGGTGGAAGACATTGTCATTGTTTATAATGCTCATATAAGCCTGCAGGGATGTGAATGACATATATTTAGAAAGCAAAATAAAGCTTTAGGAAGATCTTCAATTTAATGGAAACTAGTCTAGTCATTTGGGAACCACAAGAGCTTTTTAGGGCAAATCTGCTTCTGCAAGCTGGAGGAAGTGTGGGTGTACTGAAGTCCCGGTCACACCTTGTGATGTCAGTCACCCCCAGCCCAAAGTTGATTGGCTATGAAGAGCTGAAGCAGTGTTTAAATTCCTGCTCCATCAGAGAAGTGTTCAGAACCTCAACCCAATAGAGGCTTCATTGTCACAGATTTCCTCTTCGAGAACTTCAGCCTGATTGTTGAGCCTTTGGGGGAAAAGTCTTTGTTAATTGAAGAGGGTAAGATATTTTCATTCCTAAATTCTAAAAAATGACTTCTGCTGTGTTGTTTGGAAAATATTAAGGATATGTACATGTTGAGAAGTGTTATGCCATACAGAGAAAGATGGGGAGAACTGTGCCTTGGGTAAAAATGATTCCATTTGTACCTTTGTTGTTTATGCCAGTAAACAGCGGTATTAAAATGACACGTTGTCAATAGAGACAGGTGCTTCTCTCAGTAATACTTTAATTAGATCTCTGCATGGTACTTCTGAAAGGGAAAGTTTATCAAGAGGCAGATGGAAGGTCATTTTGAAGTTTGGCTTTAATTAGCAAAACAAATAAAGCTTTTACATTTAGGTTTTATGGGTATAGTTATGTTCATGGCCTGCAAGACATAAAAGAATCTAAACTAGACTGGCAGAACTTTCAAAATATGGTCTTTTAAATTGAAAATCATATGATGGTATTCATCCAATAATATTCATTATGAATTGAGTAGCTGAAAGGAGATGCTAAGACCACTGAAATAAACCAAGGGTGTGTTACTTACACTGCTTTTCTGTTGTTTAGCTGGATATTCATGTAAGAGTGATGTCTTACACGCTATCTGAGTTCAAGAAATGTCCTTCTGTTGTTTAGCTCCATATTCATGTTAAGATGATGTCTTACACACCGTCAGAGTTCAATAAATGTAGAATGTAACTGTCTTTTAAAAACCTTTCTTAGTGTAGAGGACAGCAGTATACGCCTGTCCATCTGTACTTCTTTTTTTTGCATTTATCTCCTTTTTTCACCTTTATCAGAAGTGTCTGTCTTCCACGACGTGCAGTGGGAGCTGTGTTCAGACAATGCTTTTCCGCATGGTGTCTTGAAGATCCCATGTGTAGGAGCAACACATCAAACACTTGTCTTCTTCAGGAGTGATAGTGTCTGGTGACTCAGACTTTCTCTTTAACTGAGGGCCACGTAGACTATGCTATTGGGTTGGCCAAAAATTTCATTTGGATTTTCCCGTGAAGTCACTCAGTCATGTCCGACTCTTTGCGACCCCGTGGATTGTAGCCCACCAGGCTCCTCCGTCCATAGGGTTCTCCAGGCAAGAATACTGAAGCGGGTTGCCATTTCCTTCTCCAGGGGATCTTCCCGACCCAGGAATCGAACCCACGTCTTCTGCATTGCAGGCAGATGCTTTAACCTCTGAGCCACCAGGGAAAAACTGGAATGAATTTTTTGGCCAACCCAATACTTTGTTCTGGTCGGTTAAAATAAGTAAACAAGCAAACAATTTTCTAATGGACATTTATCTGTTAGAACCCCCCCCCCCCTTCCTGAATGGTAATGTGGACCAATGTGTCTCAGATGCTAAGAGGCCTTTCACATTTATATTTAATTTGGCAACACCTAGGAGTTATTGTACTGTGGCTGAAAGCATCTAACAAAGGGATGCTTATAACTGACCTCAAGACAATTACAGTTGGAATGACTGGAATTTATATTGATTTACTTGGTTGGTTTTCTGAATTTCTAATAGAATTCATGTCCTGGTCAAAATGCACTTTATTTTCAAAGAATAGTAACAAAACAAATTCTAGCTAATGGGGGTTCTGATTAGTTGGGTTCTGGGTAATTTTGCTTTTGTAAAACCAGCTCGACACACTGCTGTATACTCAAGTATCTAGAATAGTGCCTAGCTCATAGAACATTCTCAATAGATATTTATTGACTGCTAATAAGTGGATATATTGTTCATTAGTCTTATTAAGGAAGACAACATTAAGCCAAACATAAGGAAAGTAAGCATGATATATTGAGCCTATAATTTTTCAAGTTTTGATTTCCTTTCTTCAGCCTCTTTCATTTTAGTTTACATAAAAGAAAATATATACACATGAATATTAACTTTGAGGAAATTCTAGAAATTCTGCACTACTTGAGGGTGGCCAGAAAGGAAAGAGATTGAAATGCCCTTCTCCAGATCCTGAATATTTTGGATCTTCTCAACTCTGGGGAAAAAACTGGTAAAGGTTAAAAGCCTCTAAAACACACATTTCCAAACAAGTGGAACTCAAATTGAGGTTGTCAGTTCAGTCACTCAGTCATGTCCGACTCTTTGCAACCCTATGGACTGCAGCACTCCAGGCTTCCCTGTCCATCACCAGTCCCCGGAGTTACTCAAACTCATGTTCATAGAGTCAGTGATGCCATTCAACCATCTCATCCCCTGTCATCCCCTTCTCCTCCTGCCTTCAATCTTTCCCAGCATCAGGGTCTTTCCCAAAGAGTCAGTTCTTCACGTCAGGTGGCCAAAGAATTGGAGTTTCAGCTTCAGCATCAGTCCTTCCAATAAATATTCAGGACTGATTTCCTTCAGGATAACCAGTTGGATCTCCTTGCAGTCCAAGGGACTCTCAAGAGTCTTCTCCAACACCACAGTTCAAAGGCATCAATTCTTCAGCACTCAGCTTTCTTTATAGTCCAACTCTCACATCCATACATGATTACTGGAAAAACCATAGCCTTGACTAGATGAACATTTGTTGGCAAAGTAATATCTCTGCTTTTTACTATGTTGTCTAGTTGGTCATAGTTTTTCTTCCAAGGAGCAAGGGTCTTTTAATTTCATGGCTGCAGTCACCATCTGCAGTGATTTTGGAGTCCCCCCAAATAAAGTCTGTCACTGTTTCCATTGATTTTCCATCTATTTGCCATGGAGTGATGGGACCAGATACCATGATCTTAGTTTTCTGATTGTTGAGTTTTAAGCCAACTTTTTCATTCTCCTCTTTCACTTTCATCAAGAGGTTCTTTAGTTCTTTGCCTTCTGCCAGAAGTGTGGTGTCATCTGCATATTTGAGGTTATTGATATTTCTCCAGGCAATCTTGAGGTTATGGATTTCCTTTTGTTATGTGTTCTCATTGTAGAATGACACCAGGTGCAATGTAAAAGTGACACTTACCAATTACTAAAGAAGAACTTGAGGTTCTAGGTTCATCTTTCACGCTTGTAGTTTTTTGCTCATTTATTACCCAGAATAGGGCTTCTGCATATCTGCTTCTACAGTTTTGGGGTGGTTGGTAAAAAGTTTATGAGTTTGGAACTCTCATCTGGAATATACTTCACACAAGTATAATTATTTTTATCAAACACACTCATTGAAAACCTAGCATAGGGTTTAAGCTCTGACTTTAATGCTTGATGGCAGACTATATTCTATGGGAGGCAACATCAGCTCTCTCAGGACCCCAGGGTATATTTTATTTTAGTTTACCAGTCTTCCACTTGGAAAGTTATGACTTTGAGTCAGGGTGCTAAGTGGTATTTCTAGAAGCATGAGCAAGTTGCTGCATCTTCCTTGCATTTCATAATATTCCATCCCTGCAGAACTGAACACCAGAAGCATGCCCTTCCTTCATAAAACACACAACATTCATTAGTGTTAGAGCACTGCTTCATTGTTTTGTTATTTAGATTAGAGAGAAAAAAAAGAAAATACAAGAGGAGAACTCAGTATTTGTTGGCCTTTTATCAAGACTGGAATATTTACTGGTTTTCAGAGTACCATGAAGTTGTTACTATATTCAGATTTCACTTTGAAAATTAAAATGGCGAGCCATTAGACCTATGAAACCAACACCATTGGCATAGAGTTATTTTGATAGCATTGTATTCAGCAGAAACTTTCCTTATGAAATGAACCTAAAGGACTTCCCTGGTGGTTAAGACTTTGCCTTCCAGTGTACTGAGGGCCACGTAGACTATGCTATTGGGTTGGCCAAAAATTTCATTTGGATTTTCCCGTGAAGTCACTCAGTCATGTCCGACTCTTTGCGACCCCGTGGATTGTAGCCCACCAGGCTCCTCCGTCCATAGGGTTCTCCAGGCAAGAATACTGAAGCGGGTTGCCATTTCCTTCTCCAGGGGATCTTCCCGACCCAGGAATCGAACCCACGTCTTCTGCATTGCAGGCAGATGCTTTAACCTCTGAGCCACCAGGGAAAAACTGGAATGAATTTTTTGGCCAACCCAATACTTTGTTCTGGTCGGTTAAAATAAGTAAACAAGCAAACAATTTTCTAATGGACATTTATCTGTTAGAACTCCCCCCCCCCTTCCTGAATGGTAATGTGGACCAATGTGTCTCAGATGCTAAGAGGCCTTTCACATTTATATTTAATTTGGCAACACCTAGGAGTTATTGTACTGTGGCTGAAAGCATCTAACAAAGGGATGCTTATAACTGACCTCAAGACAATTACAGTTGGAATGACTGGAATTTATATTGATTTACTTGGTTGGTTTTCTGAATTTCTAATAGAATTCATGTCCTGGTCAAAATGCACTTTATTTTCAAAGAATAGTAACAAAACAAATTCTAGCTAATGGGGGTTCTGATTAGTTGGGTTCTGGGTAATTTTGCTTTTGTAAAACCAGCTCGACACACTGCGGTATACTCAAGTATCTAGAATAGTGCCTAGCTCATAGAACATTCTCAATAGATATTTATTGACTGCTAATAAGTGGATATATTGTTCATTAGTCTTATTAAGGAAGACAACATTAAGCCAAACATAAGGAAAGTAAGCATGATATATTGAGCCTATAATTTTTCAAGTTTTGATTTCCTTTCTTCAGCCTCTTTCATTTTAGTTTACATAAAAGAAAATATATACACATGAATATTAACTTTGAGGAAATTCTAGAAATTCTGCACTACTTGAGGGTGGCCAGAAAGGAAAGAGATTGAAATGCCCTTCTCCAGATCCTGAATATTTTGGATCTTCTCAACTCTGGGGAAAAAACTGGTAAAGGTTAAAAGCCTCTAAAACACACATTTCCAAACAAGTGGAACTCAAATTGAGGTTGTCAGTTCAGTCACTCAGTCATGTCCGACTCTTTGCAACCCTATGGACTGCAGCACTCCAGGCTTCCCTGTCCATCACCAGTCCCCGGAGTTACTCAAACTCATGTTCATAGAGTCAGTGATGCCATTCAACCATCTCATCCCCTGTCATCCCCTTCTCCTCCTGCCTTCAATCTTTCCCAGCATCAGGGTCTTTCCCAAAGAGTCAGTTCTTCACGTCAGGTGGCCAAAGAATTGGAGTTTCAGCTTCAGCATCAGTCCTTCCAATAAATATTCAGGACTGATTTCCTTCAGGATAACCAGTTGGATCTCCTTGCAGTCCAAGGGACTCTCAAGAGTCTTCTCCAACACCACAGTTCAAAGGCATCAATTCTTCAGCACTCAGCTTTCTTTATAGTCCAACTCTCACATCCATACATGATTACTGGAAAAACCATAGCCTTGACTAGATGAACATTTGTTGGCAAAGTAATATCTCTGCTTTTTACTATGTTGTCTAGTTGGTCACAGTTTTTCTTCCAAGGAGCAAGGGTCTTTTAATTTCATGGCTGCAGTCACCATCTGCAGTGATTTTGGAGTCCCCCCAAATAAAGTCTGTCACTGTTTCCATTGATTTTCCATCTATTTGCCATGGAGTGATGGGACCAGATACCATGATCTTAGTTTTCTGATTGTTGAGTTTTAAGCCAACTTTTTCATTCTCCTCTTTCACTTTCATCAAGAGGTTCTTTAGTTCTTTGCCTTCTGCCAGAAGTGTGGTGTCATCTGCATATTTGAGGTTATTGATATTTCTCCAGGCAATCTTGAGGTTATGGATTTCCTTTTGTTATGTGTTCTCATTGTAGAATGACACCAGGTGCAATGTAAAAGTGACACTTACCAATCACTAAAGAAGAACTTGAGGTTCTAGGTTCATCTTTCACGCTTGTAGTTTTTTGCTCATTTATTACCCAGAATAGGGCTTCTGCATATCTGCTTCTACAGTTTTGGGGTGGTTGGTAAAAAGTTTATGAGTTTGGAACTCTCATCTGGAATATACTTCACACAAGTATAATTATTTTTATCAAACACACTCATTGAAAACCTAGCATAGGGTTTAAGCTCTGACTTTAATGCTTGATGGCAGACTATATTCTATGGGAGGCAACATCAGCTCTCTCAGGACCCCAGGGTATATTTTATTTTAGTTTACCAGTCTTCCACTTGGAAAGTTATGACTTTGAGTCAGGGTGCTAAGTGGTATTTCTAGAAGCATGAGCAAGTTGCTGCATCTTCCTTGCATTTCATAATATTCCATCCCTGCAGAACTGAACACCAGAAGCATGCCCTTCCTTCATAAAACACACAACATTCATTAGTGTTAGAGCACTGCTTCATTGTTTTGTTATTTAGATTAGAGAGAAAAAAAAGAAAATACAAGAGGAGAACTCAGTATTTGTTGGCCTTTTATCAAGATTGGAATATTTACTGGTTTTCAGAGTACCATGAAGTTGTTACTATATTCAGATTTCACTTTGAAAATTAAAATGGCGAGCCATTAGACCTATGAAACCAACACCATTGGCATAGAGTTATTTTGATAGCATTGTATTCAGCAGAAACTTTCCTTATGAAATGAACCTAAAGGACTTCCCTGGTGGTTAAGACTTTGCCTTCCAGTGTATCAGGTGAGGGTTCGATCCCTGGTTGGGGAGTTAAGATCCCACACACCTTGGGGTCAAAAACACCAGACATTAAAAAAAAAAAAAAAACAACCAGAAGCAGTATTGTAACAAATTCAATAAAGACTTTTTTTTTTCTTTTTAAGAAATGAACCTAAGAACTTAAAAGATGTTTTGATTGTGGAAACTAAAGTGTAAGGGAGGGAAAGCTTTCCTCTACTTTCTTAGGGTCTCTGACTGGGCCTAAAAATTAAACTGGCAGAAGACAGAATAGCAGGAGAAGAGCCTACAAGTTTTATTAAAATTTCCACATGCACACGGGTGCCTTCCCAAGAAAATGAGGACCTGAAGTGACTGGAAAAGAAGCTTTTACAGCTTTTAGGCAAAGAAACAATACATGTGTGAAGAACTGACAAGACCTAGGGGATCTGGGCTAGGGCCAGTAGCTTGTGGAGAAGTCCCGAGGAAGGTCGGGTTAGTTTAACAAGGCCTGCTTGTGCAGAATCCCTCAGCCTTGCCCCCCTCTCTGCTAAAGACTGTCCTCCCTTCCCCTGGGACAGAGGGCAGCTTTCACATGAGATTTATCTCCTGCTTCCAGGTAGGAAAAGGAGGATCAGCGCACCCTTCTGGCATCTGCTCTTTCTTAAGTGCCTTCAGCTCAACAGAATATTTTTGTCAGAGGCATATTTTGGGATGAGATATTCTGGGTTTCCTTCAAAAGTTGAATTAGGTTTGTTTTAGGAGCAGTTGAACATTTTCATAGTGTTGATATTAGGTGAAGGATTTGAGAAAGGAGTCAAAATAATATTAAAGCACATGGACTGATATGAAGTATGGTGAATTAGGATGAAGAAAATAACACAAAACATAGTGAGGTTGATGAAGAAAATGCTCAAGATGAGGGATGAGTGGCTCTGTTGGACCATTTGGGTGTAGAATTGTAGAAATGAGGTAGGCACCATCTCAGTCTCCTTATCTTAGGATTTCTATTGTTTTCCTGAATAAATTTAAACAAATTAGACTAAATGACTTCTTGAGCCCAATATTTCAGACATTATTCAGTGTATTTAGTCATTATTGAGAAAGGTACAGTTATTTCTGGGATCAGAGGTTTAAGTCACTTGGAACACCTTAAAAACAAACCCATGCTTGTTTCCACCCTCAGTGGACAGATTTATTACCCTGTGGTGCAATCTGTGCACTGGTATTGCTAGTGGTAAAGAATCCACTTGCCAATGCAGGAGATGCAGGAGATGCGGGTTCGATCCCTGGGTTGGGAAGATCTCCTGGAAGAGGAAATGGTAACCCACTCTCTTACCTGGAAAATTTTCTTCATCCTAATTCACCATACTTCATATCAGTCCTTCCAGGCTCCAGTCCATGGGGTTGGACATGACTGACTGTCTGATTGCTTTAAATCTCCCCAGGTGATACTTATATACAGCCAAGCCTGGGGATCGTTGTCTTAGATAATTTTCTTTTTTTTTTTTTGGTCTTGGCTGTGTGGCATGTGGGATCTTAGTTCCCTGACTAGGGTTCGAACCTGCACCCATTGCATTGGAAGTACAAAGTCTTAACCACTGGACTGCCAGGGAAGTGCCTGACTTAGATCTTTTGTCACCACTATAATATATATTTAACATTTAAAGACACAAATCAGTAGAAGTGAAGTCTGAAATCAGCCTGCAGGACTTTCCAAACACTGTTTGGATGTCCATCTGTTAGGGCAGCCCCAGGGCTCATGAGTGCCAGGCAAATTATTTTCCTTTTAAATCACTCCAATAACTTTTTACATTAGCATTGAGGACATTTATTTTTAGATATAGAACAAATTGTTTTCCAAACCACCAGTTCTTGAGGTGTGAAATGAAGCCACCCTCCAGGAAAATACAATTTTATTTGGCAGGTTTCTCTCAGTGTGATTCACAAGTGTATCCCAAACCTCTAATCTTCCCTGGATCTTTCAGTACTGTGAATGACGCTGAAAAAATTTAGCATAATCATGTACAATGTATGACTAAAAGGAGCACAGTGGATATGGAATGCTCTCTGGAGCCATAATATGAAGGCTACCATAATGGGTTTCTTGCAGATGAAGAAAAAATGCAAAACCAATCAAGTTTGTTTAGATGTTATTATGAGATTATAAGGACTTCCCTGGCTCAGATAGTAAAGCATCTGTCTACAATGAGGGAGACCCGGGTTCAATCTCTGGGTCGAGAAGATCCCCTGGAGAAGGAAATGGCAATCCACTCCAATACTGTTGCCTAGAAAATCCCATGGACGGAGAAGCCTGGTAGGCTACAGTCCATGGGGTTGCAAAGAGTCAGACACAACTTCACTTTCACTTTCACGAGATTATAAAAATGACTGAGGATCTCTGGGTGTGAGTGTGCATGTATGTGAAGACAAATGCCCACATCTGCCAGTGGTATCAATAATGCAGTTTTTTGGTGGGCTGATATTTGCCAGTCTGTTCTGACACACTGGGCTGCACAATCAGTATCAAACTGAAAGATCAGAAATTTCTCTACTGCTCTTTCCCTGCTTTTCCTTCATTTATCATAGCTTATGTATTAGTTAAGACGTATTTATAGAGCTTCTCTTTGAAAAGTTTTCAATTTATCTCTTGGGAGTGAAGTTTTTAAAAAATCGCTAATAAACCTAATAACTCACACATACACTTCATCCATTGAAGTATATATACCATTAATTTTTTTGTATACTCACAGAGTTTAACAACCTTCACCAAAATCAATTTTAGAACATTTCATTATGTCCAAAGTTCACCCATTAGCTGTCGCTGCAACCTCTCATCTTCTCTTTAGTGCTCAGTTGCTCAGTCATGTCCGACTCTTTGCGACTCTCTGGACTGTAGCTGGCCAAGCTCCTCTGTCCCTGGGATTTTCAGGCAAGAATACTGAAGTGGGCTGTCATTTTCCTTCTCCAGGGATCTTCCACATCCAGAGACTGAACCCACATCTCCTTTGTCTCTTGCTTTGCAAGAAGGTTCTTTACCTGCTGACCCAGGAGGGAAGCCCTGATCTCCTCCATGCTGTGTTGTGCTCAGTTGCTCTAGCCCTGGGCAAACTTTCTGTCTCTATAGATTTGCCTCCAATGGACCTTTCCTATGAATGGAATCATACAGTATATGATCTTTGGTGCCTGGCTTCTTTCACCCAATATAATGTTTGCAACATTCCTCTACTTTGAGGCATGCATCAATACTTCATTCCTTTTTATTGCTGAATAATATTCCATTGTATGGATATAGTGCATTTTATTTATCCATTCATCAGGTTAAAAAAAAGCTCATCTAAATGTCCATTGAAAGTGTTAAAAGTTGAAGCTCTTATATTTCTTTGGTGTGGAGAAAATCATCTTCTGTCTTTCATCACAGGTAGGGGTGACACACACGGCTATGAAGACCACCATCCTGCTTATGTTCCTGTGGGGACTTTCCTGTGCTCTGCCAGTAAGTATCAGGAGAGGCATGTATGAAAAAGAAAACTTTGTATCTGAAACTGCACGTGTCATTTACTATAAGCTAAAGTGGTTGTGCCTGTTCCAGTCAGATGACAATAGTAAATTCCTAGGAAGATCCTTTCTTTAAAATATCATCCAATTTATTCCCTATTCTGCTCAGATGGCATTCATATAGTGAGATGCTCATTTTCGTCCTTGGAAGCCGTGGTTTTCAAAATGTTATCCCCAGACCAGCTGGGTTAGGATCAACTAGGACCTTGTTAGAAATGTAAATTCTCAGGTCCTAACTCAGACCTCCAGAACCAGACTCTAGGGATGGGACATGGCAATTTGTGTTTCAGCAAGCCTCCAGGTGATTCTTATTCACGCTAAAATTTGACAACTACTCCTTCTAACTATGAGGTATATCAACACCTGCTACCTTGGAAATTTCTGGAGACTGACCATGTGTACCAAATTTTCTAGGTAGCCAAGTATGAAAATACTGAATCCAAGAGCTCTGAAGAATGGAAGGTGAGTAGAAATAAGATTTCTGGAAATATTTTTATTTTAGTATGTTATTAGTATAACCAAATTGGCTTCACTGCAAATGTTGAAACTACTAAAGATTTTAATGAACACATTAGTAACCTGAGATATAGAGGGTAAGGGCTAGGATTTCTAGTTCTTATAAGAAAATGTAGTTCATATAATGCTTTGACTTCAACTTAATAGTGTAATTTGGTAAGGAAGCATTTTTTTCCTTTAGCTTTATTTTCGTGATCGGTCTGTGTGGTAGTGCAAGGGATGGTTGACAATGAACCAAGTTTGTCATTGAAAACTTAGGACTAGAGATCTGTTTTATCAGATGTCTGGTAGACAAGAGGTTAGGAGGTCAAGTCCTGGAAGAGGGGAAAAGAAAGAAGAATGAGAGAACACTAGAGTCTTTGGAATGACAGCTAATCCAACAGTTCTTAATGCTCTGTAACTCAAGAGCCATTGCCAGACACAGTTCTTTGTTTTGCTTGTGTTAACTTTCTGAATCTTCACAATATCCCCAATGAATTAGGTGTTGTATTTTATTCTTATTTTACAAATGAGAACTCTGAGACACAGTAAATAACCCAGTCTATCTAGGTAATATGGTTAGTATTCATGCCAGACTTTGAACCCAGGTCACCCTGGCCCCAGAATCTGTATTTTTACTGAATGTTATACCCTTCTTGGAAAGGAACCAGGTATAGGAAGTCAGCAGCTTTTCAAGATTGGAGCTACAGTTGTCACTCCATATCCATAAGGAGTTTAGTTCTGGGACCTCTGTGGTTACCAAGATCCATGGATGCTCAATGCTTATACAAAATTGCATAATATTTTCATATAACCTGTGCACATCTTCATGTATACTTTAAATCATCTTTAGATTACCTATAATACCTAATAAAATGCCATGCAAATAGTTGCTGGAGTGCAGATAGTACATTTTGCCTTTGGGAACTTTCTGGAAGTTTCTCTTTTTTTCTTTCTTTCTTCCCTTCCTTCCTTCCCACCTTTCTTTTCTTCCCTACTATTTTTGATCTGAGGCTGGTTGAATGTGTGGATGTGAAACACATGCATATGAAGGACTGATTGTACACGTGAGGGTTAAAATCTTAACCTAAATCAGAATGTTTTTCATTACCTATTCCCTGCTGGCTTTTACATATGCTACAGCTAGTTGTTTAGTTACTAAGTTGTGTCTGACTCTTTGAGACCCCATGGACTATAGCCTGCCAGGTTTGACATAGCTAGGGCATGATGCTAGGGCTTTCCTGCTGACTCAGATAGTAAAGAATCTGCCGGCAATGCAGGAGACCTGGGTTCGATCCCTGGACTGGGAAGATCCCCTGGAGGTGGGCATGGCAACCCGCTCCAGTATTCTTGAGAATACTGGAGAATTCCCATGGACAGAGGAGCCTGGCAGGCTACTATAGTTCATACAGTCCAGGCTACAGTCTGGCTATGGTCTGACTCACAGAGAGTTGGACATGACTGAGTGACAGAGCACAGGGAACAATGCTATTAGTGCTGGCCAGGTGATGTCAAAGGCCTGAGACAGGGTCCTGCCCCCGCTTGAGGCTGGAATAGGCACTGCAGAATTTCTTACATGAACTTTCACCAGGGGTGTCCTTGGGCTGGTTAGTTTAAAAGCAGCTGCTGTGGATCCTTTCGTTTAGCCAGAGTATCACAAACATGTGTAGTCTCAGGTCTAGCCTTAGCATGAGAAAAATAGCAATGTCTGGCTTTCTTCTACCCTTTAAGGGACTGGAATAGAGTCGGCCACGGTGCCTGCGGCAGTGTCACAGGACAGAGACTTAGAGGGGTCCGTCTAGGAGAGATCCCCAGCCCAGGACTGCCGAGAGGCTTGCTGAAGATGCACTTCCAGCAGCTCCTTTCTGCTCTCCTTGGCACCTTGGGTCTGCACACCCATCACGCAAGCTGCTTTGGGCCACATGGGATTAGGGACTTTTGTCCTGCTCAAGGGGGAGGGGGAGAGTAGGTGGGGAGAGGGCACCAGTGATGGTGCAGGAGTTCTTAGAGCTCCTATAAGATTAAAGAAAGTAAAATAAATCAGAACTATAATTAATTAAGTTTCAGACTTAGCATTTTGCAATTTGGGTGATCTTACATGACTTAAGACAGGTGGCTTTTTTCTATTTAGTTTTGTCCACTACTCAATTTTATAAAGGATATTTATAATCCTTTTGAATGTTCTCAAAATGGATCATTTCTACAGGTTATATCATACTGAATGGTTCTCAAGAGGCTTTCATAAGCATTAGTCGAATTCCTCCTCACAGCAACCATGGGCAATAAGCAAAGTGGTTGCTAATATTCTAAATTTAGGAATAAGAAACTGACATCACGGAGGTGAAGTGAATTGTCCAGCCATTAGAGTTTACCTAAGACCTAAGTGTTTCCTGAAACACATGAATTTCAGTACTACCCTCAAAACAGTTTTCAGGGCTAAACACAAGCCAAGGAGCAAATTGACACTTTAAATCTGGGTTTATGAGTTCCAATGTTATTTCTTCTATCTTATATTTTTTCTGGGTTGTGTATTTTTCTTCAAAGAAATTTTATTTTTCTCTAACTATGGGAAATATGAAAATCTTCTAAGTTATTCTATATACAAGACCTTTTTATGCCATTGGTCTTCTCACATTCATTCATTTTTTTAGCCATTTCATTATAAAATATCATTAATACTCATGTAAATATAAAATATCAATAAGCTAAAAAAACTAAAATTATTATGAATGTTTGCAATGATATGATCCACCTGTGAAGGAGTAACTTGTTTTTCTTCCTTTGTTACAGAGTCATTTGGCTCAGACACCAACACCACCTTTGGTAACTATCTCATTTATTCAAACGTTAAACTTTTTATTTTGTATTGGGTACAGCTGATCAATAATGTTGTGGTAGTTTCAGGTGAACAGCAAAGGGTCTCAGCCATACATATATATGTATCCATTCTCCTCCAACCCACCCCCACCCTTCTATCCAGACTGGCATACAACATTGAGTAGAGTTCCATGTGCTATGCGGTAGGTCCTTGTTGGTTATCCATTTTGAATATAGCAGTGTGTACATGACCCTCCCAATCTCCCCAACACTCTAATTTATTTTTTGCCATAAACATCTCATAAAATCACTTTGACCCTCTTCTCATCATCTCAGGCCCTTTGGAAAGTCATAAATCCAAACCACAAGTGATTGATGTGTGCCATGTTTTCTTTCCTTTCCTCAGGAGCTACTAACATGAAAAATAAACAACAACAATTTTTTTTTTCTTTTTAGGAGAGCAGTGAGTCATCAGAAGAAAGTAAACTTAGCTCAGAGGAACAGGTAATTAAACAGACCTTTCTTAACTTTCCAGGCTACTTAGGAGTTGAAGGAAATGATGTTAGATTAAATTACCTGGTGACTGTTCTAAATATAAGATGTTCTAAACTTTGGTTATGCTGTCTAAAAAGTCCTATAAAATAGGAAGGAAAAAAGAGTGGGAGAATTCAGAGGCAGACATGCTCTTCATTCCATATTTATCACTGGGGCCAGATGATAGATACTGTGGCCCTAAATGTTCCTCTGGTTAAAGAGAACACACTCACACACACATATGCAGAGAGAGTCACAAACTCTGTTAGACAACAGCTTGCTCGTAAATCTCAGATATTGCTTTTACAATTGGAGCAGTTCAGACCAGGCTGAGAAAAACATTCTGGTTCATGTGAGATACCTTCAGGGCCTGAAGACTGCCTCTGTGCCCAGAATCCTGCTAGACTGCTAGAGGAGAGACTAGCTCTCGCCCTGAGGAAACTTTAAGAGGACAGTTGCTTCAGTAATGACTTCCTTTTTTAAAAAATAGTTTCTCATCTGTGTCCCTGGGAGATAGAAAAGCTGACTTAGCTTGAAAGTGAAAGTTGCTCAGTCATGTCCAACTCTTTGCGACTCCATGGACTGTACAGCCCATGGAATTTTCCAGGCCAGAATACTAGAGCAGGTAGTCTTTCCCTTTTCCAGGGGATCTTCCCAAGTCAGCGATTGAACCCAGGTCTCCTGCATTGCAGGCAGATTCTTTACCAGCTGAACCACAAGGGAAGCCCAAGAATACTGAAGTGGGTAGCCTAGCCCTTCTCCAATGGATCTTTCTGACCCAGGAATCGAACTGGGGTCTCCCGCATTACAGATGGATTCTTTACCAACAGAGCTATGAGGGAAGCCCTTAGCTTATATCCCTGTAATAAAAAACTTGCTGGAATCTTTTTTCTTCCCTTCCAATTTCCTATGCTTTCCCCCCTGTTCCCCCTTTTCTCCTCCCTCTCTTTCTTTTTTTTTTCATTTTTCTAAGACATTTAGTTATAGCTTTCTTAACTGTCCTGTCGTTTAAACCAAACTCAATCCCCTGGGCTCCAGCTATCCTAGGAGCTGGGTTTCTCCTAGGCTGTTGACTAAAGATTCATCAGACAAACATTGTATACATTTATAAGCATAGAATTGGGGAAATGCTCTTTTTTGGGGGACCCTGTGATTTATAATCTCCCTGTTCTCTGAGCTCTTAGATGAGAGCAACAGTTGGGGGGGGGTGCAATATGAGACTACTGAGGTAAGGAAAGCTACATGGATGCTCAGTTCCAGCAGATTCGTGTAAATTCTAGTGATGGGAAGAGTGTCATCACCCTGTATTCCCTCCTGATCAGAACTCAGACACTGATGAGTAGGGTCAGGTGGGAAAAGAAAAAAAAACAAAATGGGCAAGTTGCTTGGGCTTCCCAGGTTGCCCAGTGGTTAAGAATCTGCCTGCCAATGCAGGAGACATGGATTCCATCCCTGGGTCAGGAGGATCCACTGGAGAAGGAAATGGCAACTGACTCCAGTATTCTTGCCTGGGAAATCCCATGTAGCCTGGCAGGCTCCAGTTCATGGAGTCACAAAGAGCTGGACACAACTTAGCGATTAAACAGCAGTGGTAAAGAGAGAGAGAGTAGATTTTTCCAGTGTGTGATGAATGAAGGCTCATAGACCTTCCTTATCTGAGTAGAGCATCCAATTGTTTTATTTCTGGGAATCATCCCTCTGAGCTACATTTAGAACTCAGATATTACCCCGGTTGTACTCCTTCAGCTGAGCCTTCTAAAGGCAACTCTCTGCCTATGCAAACCAGTATAAATATGGCTTTGGTGAGATCTATACCTTACTGCAATATTATACTTTCATTTCAGCCAAAGGTTTCATTCACCTGCTNTCCAATTGTTTTATTTCTGGGAATCATCCCTCTGAGCTACATTTAGAACTCAGATATTACCCCGGTTGTACTCCTTCAGCTGAGCCTTCTAAAGGCAACTCTCTGCCTATGCAAACCAGTATAAATATGGCTTTGGTGAGATCTATACCTTACTGCAATATTATACTTTCATTTCAGCCAAAGGTTTCATTCACCTGCTCTAATACATTTCCATCCTCAGCCCCAGAGTTGATTTGAAAAAAAATCTGAGTCATTGCAAAATCACCCAGTATTTTTTTAAAAACCCTCTATTTTAAACCAAATAATTTGATGAGTATTATATCTTCCCTTGTGGCTCAGACGGTAAACAATCTGCCTGCAATGCAGGAGACCTGGGTTCGATTCCTGGGTCTGGAAGATACTCTGGAGAAGGGAATGGCAATCCACTCCAGAATTCTTGCCTGGAGAATCTCATGGACAGAGGAACCTGGTGGGTTACAGTCCATGGGATCGCAGAGTCAGTCACAACTGAGCAACTAACACATTCACTTTCACTGTTTTAAACCAAATAATTTGAGGAGTATTGTAAATCTTTAATTTACAAAAAAATTTCTGAAAGTATCCCTTAAGGACTCATAATATGATTTGAGTTTCATAAATGTGATTTCTAGAGAATATTTTGAAAAGATTTGTCCAGCACTGAATGAATGGTGCCTGTGGAATATGGGATGACTTGACTTTCAACTTCCCTTCCTTCCTTTTTAACCCCTGTTTGAGACATTATTGAGCCATACAACTGAACATGGCTTAGATGAGGGACACAGGAAGAAGAAAACAAAAAGAGCCTGGATGGGCATTAGGTACAACCCTCTAGAGCAGCTCCTGGGGGTACTGACCATGTCTGTTTACCCCAAACTCCAGGCAAGTGAAGACCCCAGTGACAGCACAGAATCTGAGGAGGTCCTGGGCCCTGATGATCAGCAACACGTTCATAGACCAGCTGGCGGCGATAATAAAGATGATGATGAAGACGAGAGTGGAGATGACACCTTTGGGGATGATGACGGTGGCCCAGGACCCGAAGAGAGACGATCAGGAGGGGACTCCAGGCTTGGAAGCGACGAAGACTCGGCTGACACCACACGATCCAGGGAAGACAGCGGCCCACAAGGGGATGAGGGGGCCCACGGTACCGCCAGCGAGAGCAGGGACCTTGACCGTGAGGATGAGGGCAACAGCAGGCCCGAGGGCGGCGACTCCACTCCAGACAGCGAGAGTGAGGAGCACTGGGGGGCAGGCGGCAGGGAGGGGGACAGCAGCCACGGCGATGGCTCTGAGTTCGACGATGAAGGGATGCAGAGCGATGACCCGGGCGCCTACAGGAGCGAGAGGGGCAACTCCCGAATAAGCGGTGCCGGCCTCAAGTCAAGAGAATCGAAAGGGGACGAGGAGGAGCAGGCCAGCACCCAAGATTCCCATGAGAGCCCAGCAGCCGCCTATCCCCGCAGGAAGTTCTTCCGGAAGTCCCGCCTTCCTGAGGAAGATGGCAGAGGGGAGCTTGACGACAGCCGCACGACGGAAGTCGTGAGTGACTCCACCGAAACCCCCGACTCCAAAGCAGCCGGCCTCGGCCAATCCAGGGATCACAGCAAGAGCGAGTCTCGACAAGAGAGTGAGGAGAACCGGTCCCCGGAAGACAGTCAGGACGTCCAAGGCCCCAGCAGCGAGTCTAGTCAAGAGGTCGACCTGCCTTCTCAAGAAAACAGCAGCGAATCTCAGGAAGAGGCGCTCCACGAGTCCAGGGGGGACAACCCCGACAACGGCACCAGTCACTCCGGAGAACAGCGGGCAGACAGTGAGTCCAGTGAGGAGGACGTGTTGGATAAGCCCTCCGATTCAGAGAGCGCATCCGCAGAGGAGCAGGCTGACAGCGAATCCAATGAGAGCCTCAGGTCCTCGGAGGAGAGCCCAGAGTCCACTGAGGAGCAGAACAGTTCCAGCCAGGAGGGCGCCCGCACCCAGAGCCGGAGCCGGGAGAGCGCGTCTGAGGAGGACGATGGGAGCGATTCCCAGGACAGCAGCAGATCCAAAGAAGACAGCAGCTCCACCGAGAGCGCGTCGAGCAGCGAGGAAGAGGCCCTAGCCAAAACCCCGGAGGGAGAAAGCAGAAAACTAACAGTCGATGCTTACCACAACAAACCCATCGGAGATCAGGATGACAATGATTGCCAAGATGGCTACTAGCATGGGCGTGCCTGAGCGCCTCTCACAGACAGGCGTCCTGGAGGCCGGAGACTAGGGAAAATCATAACTGTAATTTATTGACGTTTGTATCAGAAGACTAGCCTGAGGCCATTTCTTTCTGAAAGGAAATGCTCGATGTTATACTTGTTTGTGTCTAGGATGTCATCAAACCATAGAGGTTTCAAAAATGGGAAATGTCACTAGAACACCCTCCGTGAGAGACCTGAAGCAAGGAAAGATGTGCATTGTTGCTTCACAGCTGAAACAGTTCCTAACTTATTAACCTAACGCACAGTTACACACGTTGTGCTATGTACCAGGCAGTGCGCTGGGTGGGGAGGAGGTCAAAAAGCTTCAAGACTTGTCGCTTGCTCCTGAGGAGGTTTTGCTGTTCTTCAGTCTCTAAGTCGTGTCCATGTCTTTGTGACTCATGGACTGCAGCACGCCAGGCTCCTCTGTCCTCTACTAACTCCTGGAGTTTGCTCTAATTCATGTCCATTGAGTCAGTGATGCTATCTAATCCTCTCATCCTCTGTTGCCCCCTTCTCCTTGTGCCTTCAATCTTTCCCAACATCAGGGTCTTTTCCAATGAGTGGGCTCTCCGCATCAGGTGGCCAAAGTATTGGAGTTTGAGCTTCAGCATCAGTCCTTCCAATGAATATTCAGGGTTGATTTCCTTTAGAATTGACTGGTTTGATCTCTAAGAAGCTTATACAGGGATAAATATAGCTGAAAAAGGACAAATATGACAAAAGCAAGAATTATTATAATCCAGTGTGGTGACCGCTATTAACACAGATATGAACAACACACATGGATTCACAAAAGAGGGCACACTTTGCCTTAAGAATTAGAGAGGGCTTCACAGCAGGAAAGACACTGGAGTCAGAACGTTGCATGGGGTTTCTGCTTTTAAGGCTAGACAATTCTGTTTATCCTTGGTAGCAGCAATAGAAAATCTTTATGAATAAACATTTAGTTTGTGAAAGTGTTTTCAAATTATGACACAGTAATGTGTTTCGGATAAACAAAAATTCTTTTTTCAATTAATTAATGCTTTTTGATTTTTTCTTTTTTTGTTTGTGTATATGTGTGTGTGTGAAACTCCCATGAGCGTCACCTCCCTGACCACTGGTGATGATATCGAGGACTGGGTAGGGGAGGGTGGAAAAATGAAATTCTTCTTTAAATAGACAACTATCAGCTTAATTTTTTTCTAAGATCAATCTATGTGCAAAGCTAGAAAAACTGTTCTTGGAGTACTCTATTTGTGTTGCACATAACAAAATTGTGTGTATAGAATTCAATTGATTTTTGCCTAAAACCCTTTGAAATGTTACCTCAACCTAAAATATTTGTTTTGTAATAAAGATTATAATATCCAGAAGTATGTGCTTATTTCTTATAGTGATGCCAACTTTTAGGATATGAAACAACTTTTCCTTTAAGACATTGCAAAATAATTTATTAGCTTTCTACCATTAAAACAAAGATTTCTTTATTTCCTGAACATTTAATTTTATTGTTAATTCAGGTAGCATTTGATAAAATTACTTTTCATGTTGCTTATGATATTTCACTAAATGTATCTGTTATGGATAAGGGAAAAAAGGGAAGCCAACTCTTAACTTTTTGTATTAGGCCGCACCAAAAGTTCATGGTGTTTGGGTTTAACATTAGCTCTTGCTGGTCTCGCAGATTGTCTTAAGTGTAAACTTTTGGAACTACAGGGACACACATTCTTTACACTGTATTTCCCTGAAGGAAACGACCTCACCTCAGCACTTCCAGTTTTTTAAGGTTTTTTTTTTTTTTTTTCTAATATGGATCACTTTTAAAGTCTTTACTGCATTTTTTTTACAATACTGCTTCTGTTTTACATTTTGTTTTTTTGTCCATGATGCCTGTGCAGTCTTAGCAATCTTACACACCCTGCCTTGGAAGGCAAAGTCTTAACTACTGGACCTCCAGGGAAGTCCCAAGTATTTCCACTTTTTCAAATGTGTTTTCACCCACACAGCCACTAGAGCACATCAAGTACATGCTAAGTTGCTTCAGTTATGTCTGACTCTTTGTGATCCCATGGATTGTAGCCCACCAGGTTTCTCTGTCCATGNGTGTATAAGAGACAGGTGCAATCTTAGCAGTCTTACACCCCCTGCCTTGGAAGGCGAAGTTTTAACCACTGGACCTCCAGGGAAGTCCCAAGTATTTCCACTTTTTCAAATGTGTTTTCACCCACACAGCCACTAGAGCACATCAAGTACATGCTAAGTTGCTTCAGTTATGTCTGACTCTTTGTGATCCCATGGATTGTAGCCCACCAGGTTTCTCTGTCCATGGGATTCTCTAGGCAAGAATACTGGAGTGGATTGCCATGCCCTCCTCCAGGGGATCTTCCTGACCCAGGGATTGAGCCTGAGTCTCTTACGTCTCCTGCATTGGCAGGAGGGTTCTTTACCACTAATGCTCCCTACAAATTCATTCAGAGAATCAAGAGTTCCCAGTCTTCAGTCTGACCCTTCCCATTCTTCACACCTCTCTGTTCCCTCACAACGTCAAGCTTATGGTAGATAAAATATACACAGTTTTCTAATCTTCCTTGAGACTTTAATCCAGTAGATCAGGAGTAAAACCCCAAGTTATGCTTTCAAGAAGGGTCCCAGGAGATTCTGAAATAGCCCAATGGCACGTCTACATTTTTGTTCTCTGACTCTACAGATTGGCTATCTGGCTTTATTAACCTACAGGTTCCCACCAACCCACAGTTTCTTCAGAGGATAACTGTCTATGCACAGACCTCTTGGTTGCCTGAGATGTAGCTGACCAGGTTGCAGCCACCCATATGCCCCTCCTCACAGCAGGTGATCCTGTGGGTTGAGCACCCCACCCAAGACGGATGGGCCAACAGCCTCAGAGCAGGCCTGTTACAAAGGCTCTGCCTGGTGGTGGTTTGAGATCTGATCTGAGTTCCCCTCTCTGGAGATCTGGCTGTTAAGGAAAGAGAGGTCAGAAAGTGGTCCAAACAAAAACAGATGGGAAAATACAGACAGGAAGAAATAGGCAGAAAGTTTAAGTCCATTAATGATGGAGCACAAAATTGAAAATGATCGACTTCCTGACACTGAGGGACAAAATCATAATCTTCTTGCTCTCATGCTTGGTTCCTGACTCTCCCGTTGTCTATCAGGCCTTTCTTGGATCTCCGTGACCTTCCTGACTCTTAAGGGCCACCTGTATTCTGGCAGTACACCCACCTTTCTGAGGCTACCTAAGACAGGCTTTGTTCCTTGCAACCAAAAAGCCTCATGAGCTTAGACGTGTGAACGCAGGTGTTAGGCTACCAGTGTTCCATGGTGATGCGACCACAGAACCCTGGCTGACTTAACAGCCTAGTGGAGGAAGTTCTGGACAACCTAAGTGGATTTTGGAGAGTGAAAAAGAAAACACATCCCATGGAGAGGAGATAGAGAAGTAAGTGGATGGAATTGTTTATGGCATATTAAGGTTTGAGTTTAAAGATTTGTTGTCTCCAAAGCATTTGGATGAGAGGAAGAGGGAAGGGGGAGTGATCAAAGGAGAGACTGGAAAGGTGGACCAGGATCTGAGGTGAAGGTCTCTGAATGCCAGGTTAAGGAGAAAAGACTTCATTTTTAAGAAGTGCCTTCCTGGCACCAAGTTTTCACATCTTTTCTATATCCCTTTAAAAACATATAAAGACTATAGAAGATCAAATGAAGCACAGAAAAGCTAAGTTAATTATTCTAGTTTAAAATCCCAAAACTAAACTAATACAGCATTGTAAAGCAATCATACCCCAATTAAAATATATTAAAAAATAAATAAAATCCAAGAAATGACAGAGCCTGATTCCACTTCAGTTTGAGGATGAGCCACTGAAAGTTTCAAGCAGTGGATTAGCATTCATGAATATATATGGCCTTATCTGCTTGAAATATAAGCAAAGGAAATGCTTATATTTCAGTTTGTTCTTGGCATATAAAGAAACCAAGAGCCTCTCAATCATTTTCTAATGGTTTGTTTTCCTAGACCTGCAACTTTGAAAGAGCCCCTTTAAATGGAAAAGTTTACTGTTAGCTGCAGAAGGTAACAATATTCCGAAAAAAGGAAGCTTATATGAAATGTTTAGAAAACATGGCTTAATGTGCAGAAGAACTCATTCAGCCCAGAAGCCACTGATTGTACCACAAAGCGCTAGACACTGGCTTGTTCTGCTGATCCCGCTCATAATGACTCGGGACCAGGAACACTGGTACTGTAATAACACTGGTGATCCCAGCTGTCCTTGTTGCCAGAGATCATTCTCCACCAGCTCTGCTTCATTGCATCACTAGCTCTCAATTCAATGTTTGTGGTAGATTCATTTCCCAGGTTTCTATGGAAGACAGGGGGGAAATCAAGACACTCTGAAATTGAGCTTCATGGGGGAAGGTGTCTCTATTCGCTCTAAAATTATCTGCTAAATTGTTGGTATGTTTTAGTAGAGGGGCTTCCCTGATGACTCAGATGATAAAGAATCTGCGTACAATTCAGGAGACCTGGGTTTGATCCCTGGGTTGGGACCATCCCCTGGAGGAGGGCATGGCAACTCACTCCAGTGTTCTTGCCTGGAGAACCCCATGGTCAGAGGAGCCTGGTAGGCTACAGTCCATGGGGTGGCAAAGAGATGGACAGAGGATCCACAATTTTCATCATATTGAGAGGGTAACAGGCAGGAAGGCCAGGGGTCTCCAAAGGAGGAAATAGGCTGCAGTGTCAGACATTTTTATCTCTCTTAAGCGGCAGGAGGAAGCAAACTAGTGATATTTTTTTCCTTCTCTATACAAATTTAAAAGGCGGTTTCTCTTAAAATACTGTGTTGCCACAGTAATGACAATAATGACACCTGGTTTCACCTGAAGTTAACTATTCTCAAACCTAGAGATAACCAATGCATTTCTCTTACGGAAATGTTTATCTTAAGCTATGCTAATGTACTGGAGAAGGCAATGGCATCCCATTCCAGTACTCTTGCCTGGGAAATCACATGGACCGAGGAACCTGGTGGGCTGCAGTCCATGGGATCAGTAGGAGTCAGACACAACTGAGCGACTTCACTTTAACTTTCCACATTCATGCATTGGAGAAAGAAATGGCAACCCACTCCAGTGTTCTTGCCTGGAGAATCCCAAGGGACAGGGGAGCCTGGTGGGCTGCTATCTATGGGGTCGCACAGAGTTGGACACGACTGAAGCGACTTAGCAGAGAGCAGAGCAGAGCATGCTAATGTACTGTACATTTACCCCAAAATCTGTATTCAAGTTGATCCCGCCTCTTGGCTCAGAACCTACTTGACAAACCATTATGTTATACTCAGATATTATTCCCCTAATCTATGTAAATGAAACTATTTGTATGGTGATCTGCTCTTCTTCAAGATTCAAGTTAATCATTTTACGGCCCAGGATGAACCACTTGGTGCCAAGATTATCCCAAAATGCATCTTATGGATGAGGGGTTTGGTGCCATTCTGAGTTTTAAGATATTCCATCCACTCCAGCACCCTTGTCCAGAAAATCCCATGCACGGAGGAGCCTGATAGGCTACAGTCCATGGGGTCGCAAAGAGTTGGACACGACTGAGCCACTTCACTTCACTTCACTTTTTTTTTTCACTTCACTTCTTTTATTAACAGACTGCTAGTGACTATATAACATTCAGCTGAAGACTAGCAGGGGGGTACTCTTTCTGCCCCCTTCTGAGGCCTAAGTCAGAAGCTTTCTCTATCTCCTTTATACTTTAATAAAACTTTATTACAAAAGTTTATTATCAAGCCTCGTCTCTGGCCCCAGATTGAATTCTTCTCCTCCGGGGGCCAAGAATCCTGGCGTTTTTGCGTGATTCAACAATAACCTTTCAATATTCTCACTGGTGTCTACAGCTAAGAAGCTGGAATCTATTAAATTAAATAAAGAAAATAACACCAACAATCATCAGATCTGCCTGAATATTGTTGTGCGGAACCATTGCATTCTGGAAAAACTCATCAGTGCTGAGGAGGAGAGCTGAGAATACAGCATATTCATATTATATGCATTGCTTGCCATACATCACTTGCATATCATAGCTAAAGCATGGATAAGGAGAGATAGTATAACATAAAATATCTTTCTGATAAAATGAATACAAATTTTAAACTTCTTCAGTGTTAATATAGAAATATATTAATATTCTATGGTAATATAATGAAAATGAATATTCTCAAAGTAAAAGTTTAAACCGTAGAGTTCTTTTGTATTCCAAGTATATTTAGATTCTGGGTTGCATGTTGATGTACAGATTGAGAATTGTATTCATTCCCCTCTTCTTTGTATTAGGGAGTAAAATCTTTGGATTTTAGAGGCGCACATGGGTGCCCAGAGGGGGACTCCATTTCCCAGGCTTCCTTGCAGCAAGGCATCCCCAAGTGGCTAAGTTCTGGCCAATGGAATATGAACAGAAGTGATGCTTTCCTTCTCACTTCTCTTTCCTATTGGCTAGAAACTGGCAACTTTTGAAGCAGTTTAAAGTGAAAGTAGCTCAGTCGTGGAGTCTTTGTGACCTCATGTACAGTCCATGGGATTTTCGAGGCCAAGATACTGGAGTGGGTGGCTGTTCCCTTCTCCAGGGAATCTTCCCAACCCAGAGATCAAACCCAGGTCTCCCACATTGCAGGTGGATTCTTTACGAGCTGAGCCACAAGGGAAGCCCAAGAATACTGGAGTGGACTGAAGTCCCTTCTCCAGGTGATCTTCCCAACCCAAGAATCGAAGCAGGGTCTCCTGTGTTGCAAGTGGTTTCTTTACCTGCTAAGGTATCAGGGAAGCATGATAATTTCCTTGTACCCAAAGGTACCCTTGATTGTTTCATGAAAGAAAGAAAGAAAGTGAAGTCGTTCAGTCATGTCCGACTCTTTGCGATCCCGTGAACTGTAGCCTACCAGGCTCCTCCCTCTATGGGATTCTCTAGGCAAGAGTACTGGAGTTCTTCTTTAATCTAGTTTATGTTTTGAGTTTCCTTATAAGAAGCCTGGGCTTCCCTGGTGGCTCAGACGGTAAAGAATCGGGAGGCCTGCAAAGTGGGAGACCTGGTTTTGATCCCTGGGTTGGGAAGATCCTCTGCAGGAGGATATGGCAACCCACCCTAGTAATCTTGCTTGGAGAATCCCCATGGACAGTGGAGCCTGGTGGGCTACAGTTCATGTGTTCACAAAGAGTCAGACATGATTGAGAGACTAAGCACTTTAAGACGCTTAATCTACATCCTCATGAATATATGTATTATATGTGTATATTCAGAAACTATACAGAGTTCTCACCAGAAGCACTGAATTATCCTTCATTTAATAATTGAAGAAAAACTGTTCTCCAACTGTGCTCTCAGAATATTATTATGCATACTCAGTAGGCCTTAATATTATTTAGATTAAGTTAACTTTTAGACTGAATTTATTGTTAAAGTGAATGGAGTATTTAGCCTTTGCAAATATGGATAATGAAGACAATGCCCCAGTCTATAAACTATTTTTTGAGGATAAATAGAAATTATATCACTGGTTCATGAAACAACTAGTTACCATTTGGCAAATTTCTACATCAAAGACTAAAATTATTGGTCATAATTTTAGTTGAAATATTGATTATTCAAGTGCAATTTGCAAATCTGACTCTTATAAGTGAATATAATGAAAATAAGGTGAGGCTGCAAACTTGCTTCTATTCCATTGTAAACTGACTAATAGAACTGGTTCTCAGCCTCGGCACATCCCCTGAGGAATTTTTTTTTGTCTTTGCCCACAGGGTCCATCCCAGAGAATCTGGTTTAATTGGTCTGGGATTAGACTTCAGCAATGGTATTTTCAAAAAGTCCTAGATAATCCCAATGGGCTTCCCTAGTGGCTCAGATGGTAAAAAGTCTGCCTGCAATGCAGGAGATGCAGGATAGATCCCGGGGTTAGGAAGATCCCCTGGAGAAGGAAATGGCAACCAACTCCAGTATTCTTGCCTGGAGAATCCCGTGGATGGAGGAGCCTAACAGGCTACAGTCCATGGGGTCGCAAAGAGTCAGACACGACTGAATGACTAAACATAGCACACACAGGTAATTTCAAAGTGTAGCCAGTGTTGAGAATATTGCTTTAATATAATAGTTAATTCTGAAAACTTTTGGGCACTCTTGGGCTCTAGGAACAGGTCTTAGTTTAGAAGTAAAACATTAACCAAATTCCAATCTTATTTAATATGATGAGTTGAATTCTTATGTCAGTCACACAGACTTGTCTGCTTCCTCTGCTAACAAATAAATGGCCCCAACATTTGAGTTACTGGAGCATTTAGCTCTCGTCAACTCCCGGATGGTGACTAGTTAAGACATACTCAGTCATCAGAAAAATTGTAAAAGTATTTTGGCTTTTTGGTAAACTGCCTATCCCAAGGTCAGTCCGAATACAGTATCTCTGGGTTTTGCTCTAGTTGGCTTTCTCTCAGCATCTGAATCGTCATCAAAATAAATCTGACTGAAGCCCATGAATGATTTCCTCTGTCCTTGCACCACAATACAACAGTTAACCAAATTCCAATCTTATTTAATATGATGAGTTGAATTCTTATGTCAGTCACACAGACTTGTCTGCTTCCTCTGCTAACAAATAAATGGCCCCAACATTTGAGTTACTGGAGCATTTAGCTCTCGTCAACTCCCGGATGGTGACTAGTTAAGACATACTCAGTCATCAGAAAAATTGTAAAAGTATTTTGGCTTTTTGGTAAACTGCCTATCCCAAGGTCAGTCAGAATACAGTATCTCTGGGTTTTGCTCTAGTTGGCTTTCTCTCAGCATCTGAATCGTCATCAAAATAAATCTGACTGAAGCCCATGAATGATTTCCTCTGTCCTTGCACCACAATACAACAGATGGGAGAGATTATAGCAGGAGAAACCTCTACAGACTGTAGGTCTTGTGATCAGACACACAAAACAGCCTGGCTTTCCCTTTTTGGCACAGATCATAGCTATTATTTTAAGCAACTGAATACAAATATAGTGTTTGGTTTGAAACCTTATTGTGTAACTGACATGAAAGAGACCTTTACCATTCTTTTATGTCACACAAGTCATTCTTTCCGAGTTGCACGTCTAGCAGATTGTCTGGAAGTCCCCCATGGGGAAAAAGGGGAACTAGCAGAAGAGAGGGTGCAGGAGGTCTGTCTGGGATGTTGTTGTTGGAACCACATCCACCCCCAACCCAAATAGAACTTCAAAGCTGTCTCATCTCCTTCCTGGGGTGGGTGTTTCCGCACCTCCATCCGGCCTTTCCCCTCACAGTCAATACCAAGCTATGGCAATAAACTGGGAGTTTACATAGGTAGAGAAAGGACAGACTTCACTGTGCTTTGAAATGGTGATAGTATTAGTAAGAGAAAGTTTTGTTTGTCCTTTAGAAGTTCCACTCTAAGGATGCACCTAAGAATACACTGTCCTTTATCCTGCCTTATTCAGGACTTTAAGGATGTGAATTACTCTGTCCACTTTTCTCTGTTTTAGCTTCACTAAGGGGGCATCTTGAAGAAGTCAAATGACCCCAAGGAATGAAAAAGGACTAAATAATTGCAGAATAGAAGGAGAGAGGAAAGTGGAAGACAGAGAAGGGAGACCGGAAAGAAGAGACCCCCTTATGCCCAGGGGAATTAGATTCCATATGGGTTGATAAATGTCTTGAAAGGCAAAGTAAAGAACTGTTTTCACTGTCCTTTAGAAATTGTATGTGTACTTGAAGGGATAATATTATTATTTTTTCTGGGAGTGGATCGGACTTCCTGACTTCTCAAATATTTAGGAGAGGGGTAAGGGGGCACCCAGCAAGTCCAAGGGATTATGACAATTTGAAATCTGGTCCACATAAGGTCAGAAGCAAAAGGAAGGTCCTATACAAGAGAATGAGACAGGATGTTCTGGACCTGGCCAAAACTAGGTGCATGCAGTTCAGAATCTGATACAGAGCAGGGCAACCATAGAGAAGATGTAAATATTTACCATGACCTAGACGTTCACCCTAACATAATTTAAATATGGAGAGTTCCATCAGTGAATATATAGCTTAACCTCCTGGCCATCATTTGCATGCATAGTTGCAATTACAGTGATTTTTAATTTTCTCACTTAGCATATTTTTTTATGTTTTACAGTTTCAACTTATTATATCTTTCTTCTTCTTTCCTTTCACTATTTGAAATGAAGCAATGAACAACTTTATGCAAATATCATTTGCTATTTATCAAGTTAGATTGATTATCCACTCTAAATTCATCCATTATCCAGAACAGCAAATGAAAAATTTTCCCCTGTGAGAAGATGCCTTCTAATTTAACTACATGTATTCTTCCAACCAGTCTGAATGGAGAATCATATGTATATTTTTAACCTCCCTCTATTGCAATAGACGTTCAGCTAGGCTATAATTGCTTGATTTAATGTTGGTAATTTAATGGCACCAAGGGCTTCCCAGGTGGCTAGTAGTAAAGAACCTGCCTACCAATTCAGGAGACCCAGGTTTGATCCCTGGGTTGGGAAGATCCCCTGGAGAAGGAAATGGCTACCCACTCAGTACTCTTGCCTGGAAAATCCCATGGATGGAGGAGCCTGGTAGGCTGCAGTCCTGGGACTCCATTTCCCAGGCTTCCTTGCAGCAAGGCATCCCCAAGTGGCTAAGTTCTGGCCAATGGAATATGAACAGAAGTGATGCTTTCCTTCTCACTTCTCTTTCCTATTGGCTAGAAACTGGCAACTTTTGAAGCAGTTTAAAGTGAAAGTAGCTCAGTCGTGGAGTCTTTGTGACCTCATGTACAGTCCTTGGGATTTTCGAGGCCAAGATACTGGAGTGGGTGGCTGTTCCCTTCTCCAGGGAATCTTCCCAACCCAGAGATCAAACCCAGGTCTCCCACATTGCAGGTGGATTCTTTACGAGCTGAGCCACAAGGGAAGCCCAAGAATACTGGAGTGGACTGAAGTCCCTTCTCCAGGTGATCTTCCCAACCCAAGAATCGAAGCAGGGTCTCCTGTGTTGCAAGTGGTTTCTTTACCTGCTAAGGTATCAGTGAAGCATGATAATTTCCTTGTACCCAAAGGTACCCTTGATTGTTTCATGAAAGAAAGAAAGAAAGTGAAGTCGTTCAGTCATGTCCGACTCTTTGCGATCCCGTGAACTGTAGCCTACCAGGCTCCTCCCTCTATGGGATTCTCTAGGCAAGAGTACTGGAGTTCTTCTTTAATCTAGTTTATGTTTTGAGTTTCCTTATAAGAAGCCTGGGCTTCCCTGGTGGCTCAGACGGTAAAGAATCGGGAGGCCTGCAAAGTGGGAGACCTGGTTTTGATCCCTGGGTTGGGAAGATCCTCTGCAGGAGGATATGGCAACCCACCCTAGTAATCTTGCTTGGAGAATCCCCATGGACAGTGGAGCCTGGTGGGCTACAGTTCATGTGTTCACAAAGAGTCAGACATGATTGAGAGACTAAGCACTTTAAGACGCTTAATCTACATCCTCATGAATATATGTATTATATGTGTATATTCAGAAACTATACAGAGTTCTCACCAGAAGCACTGAATTATCCTTCATTTAATAATTGAAGAAAAACTGTTCTCCAACTGTGCTCTCAGAATATTATTATGCATACTCAGTAGGCCTTAATATTATTTAGATTAAGTTAACTTTTAGACTGAATTTATTGTTAAAGTGAATGGAGTATTTAGCCTTTGCAAATATGGATAATGAAGACAATGCCCCAGTCTATAAACTATTTTTTGAGGATAAATAGAAATTATATCACTGGTTCATGAAACAACTAGTTACCATTTGGCAAATTTCTACATCAAAGACTAAAATTATTGGTCATAATTTTAGTTGAAATATTGATTATTCAAGTGCAATTTGCAAATCTGACTCTTATAAGTGAATATAATGAAAATAAGGTGAGGCTGCAAACTTGCTTCTATTCCATTGTAAACTGACTGATAGAACTGGTTCTCAGCCTCGGCACATCCCCTGAGGAATTTTTTTTTGTCTTTGCCCACAGGGTCCATCCCAGAGAATCTGGTTTAATTGGTCTGGGATTAGACTTCAGCAATGGTATTTTCAAAAAGTCCTAGATAATCCCAATGGGCTTCCCTAGTGGCTCAGATGGTAAAAAGTCTGCCTGCAATGCAGGAGATGCAGGATAGATCCCGGGGTTAGGAAGATCCCCTGGAGAAGGAAATGGCAACCAACTCCAGTATTCTTGCCTGGAGAATCCCGTGGATGGAGGAGCCTAACAGGCTACAGTCCATGGGGTCGCAAAGAGTCAGACACGACTGAATGACTAAACATAGCACACACAGGTAATTTCAAAGTGTAGCCAGTGTTGAGAATATTGCTTTAATATAATAGTTAATTCTGAAAACTTTTGGGCACTCTTGGGCTCTAGGAACAGGTCTTAGTTTAGAAGTAAAACATTAACCAAATTCCAATCTTATTTAATATGATGAGTTGAATTCTTATGTCAGTCACACAGACTTGTCTGCTTCCTCTGCTAACAAATAAATGGCCCCAACATTTGAGTTACTGGAGCATTTAGCTCTCGTCAACTCCCGGATGGTGACTAGTTAAGACATACTCAGTCATCAGAAAAATTGTAAAAGTATTTTGGCTTTTTGGTAAACTGCCTATCCCAAGGTCAGTCCGAATACAGTATCTCTGGGTTTTGCTCTAGTTGGCTTTCTCTCAGCATCTGAATCGTCATCAAAATAAATCTGACTGAAGCCCATGAATGATTTCCTCTGTCCTTGCACCACAATACAACAGATGGGAGAGATTATAGCAGGAGAAACCTCTACAGACTGTAGGTCTTGTGATCAGACACACAAAACAGCCTGGCTTTCCCTTTTTGGCACAGATCATAACTATTATTTTAAGCAACTGAATACAAATATAGTGTTTGGTTTGAAACCTTATTGTGTAACTGACATGAAAGAGACCTTTACCATTCTTTTATGTCACACAAGTCATTCTTTCCGAGTTGCACGTCTAGCAGATTGTCTGGAAGTCCCCCATGGGGAAAAAGGGGAACTAGCAGAAGAGAGGGTGCAGGAGGTCTGTCTGGGATGTTGTTGTTGGAACCACATCCACCCCCAACCCAAATAGAACTTCAAAGCTGTCTCATCTCCTTCCTGGGGTGGGTGTTTCCGCACCTCCATCCGGCCTTTCCCCTCACAGTCAATACCAAGCTATGGCAATAAACTGGGAGTTTACATAGGTAGAGAAAGGACAGACTTCACTGTGCTTTGAAATGGTGATAGTATTAGTAAGAGAAAGTTTTGTTTGTCCTTTAGAAGTTCCACTCTAAGGATGCACCTAAGAATACACTGTCCTTTATCCTGCCTTATTCAGGACTTTAAGGATGTGAATTACTCTGTCCACTTTTCTCTGTTTTAGCTTCACTAAGGGGGCATCTTGAAGAAGTCAAATGACCCCAAGGAATGAAAAAGGACTAAATAATTGCAGAATAGAAGGAGAGAGGAAAGTGGAAGACAGAGAAGGGAGACCGGAAAGAAGAGACCCCCTTATGCCCAGGGGAATTAGATTCCATATGGGTTGATAAATGTCTTGAAAGGCAAAGTAAAGAACTGTTTTCACTGTCCTTTAGAAATTGTATGTGTACTTGAAGGGATAATATTATTATTTTTTCTGGGAGTGGATCAGACTTCCTGACTTCTCAAATATTTAGGAGAGGGGTAAGGGGGCACCCAGCAAGTCCAAGGGATTATGACAATTTGAAATCTGGTCCACATAAGGTCAGAAGCAAAAGGAAGGTCCTATACAAGAGAATGAGACAGGATGTTCTGGACCTGGCCAAAACTAGGTGCATGCAGTTCAGAATCTGATACAGAGCAGGGCAACCATAGAGAAGATGTAAATATTTACCATGACCTAGACGTTCACCCTAACATAATTTAAATATGGAGAGTTCCATCAGTGAATATATAGCTTAACCTCCTGGCCATCATTTGCATGCATAGTTGCAATTACAGTGATTTTTAATTTTCTCACTTAGCATATTTTTTTATGTTTTACAGTTTCAACTTATTATATCTTTCTTCTTCTTTCCTTTCACTATTTGAAATGAAGCAATGAACAACTTTATGCAAATATCATTTGCTATTTATCAAGTTAGATTGATTATCCACTCTAAATTCATCCATTATCCAGAACAGCAAATGAAAAATTTTCCCCTGTGAGAAGATGCCTTCTAATTTAACTACATGTATTCTTCCAACCAGTCTGAATGGAGAATCATATGTATATTTTTAACCTCCCTCTATTGCAATAGACGTTCAGCTAGGCTATAATTGCTTGATTTAATGTTGGTAATTTAATGGCACCAAGGGCTTCCCAGGTGGCTAGTAGTAAAGAACCTGCCTACCAATTCAGGAGACCCAGGTTTGATCCCTGGGTTGGGAAGATCCCCTGGAGAAGGAAATGGCTACCCACTCAGTACTCTTGCCTGGAAAATCCCATGGATGGAGGAGCCTGGTAGGCTGCAGTCCATGGGGTCACGAAGAGTCAGACACGACTGAGCGACTTCACTATCACTTTTCACTTTCATGCATTGGAGAAGGAAATGCAACCCACTCCAGTGTTCTTGCCTGGAGAATCCTAGGGACGGCGGAACCTGGTGGGCTGCCGTCTATGAGGTCACACAGAGTCGGACACAACTGAAGTGACTTAGCAGCAGCAGTAGCCAGTATTCTTGTCTGGAGAATCCCAAGGACAGAGTAGCCTGGTAGATTACAGTCCATTAGGTCGCAAAGAGACGAACATGACTGAATCGATTTAGCAGGCACCGCAGAGTAAAGATGTAACTTACCCAAAGAGGTATTCTTAAACTGCAGGCTTTCCAGAGTTCAAGTCTAAGAGTTGTAATTTAATAGCTTTATGACCTGAAAGATAAGAATTATCGTTAAATGTAGCTGGGATTTATTGACATTTCTTTAAGAACAAGAATTTTCAAGAACCTTTCAAATTCTAACGTTCAAGAATGGCGGGGTAGCCCAGCTCTGTAATTTCTATAATTCCCAGCAGGTGGCAGTGTTGCTTTCTGTTAGCATCCCAGAGAAGCCAGAAGACTGGAATTCACAGCGTAGGAGGATGGGTTAACCTTGGACAGAAAATTTCAAATTTAGGAATTAAGATTTTTTTTTTTCACTAACCAAAAAGAACCCACATTTCTGTCCACCTGGGAAGCCCCAAATACAGAGAGTGTGCAGGACCAAACTGAATTCTTGATTTGAATCTGATTTGGCTCTATTGAACTCGCCACTTCTCTGAACCTCTGTATTTATTTTATTTAAGAAACATTACCTACATTACTGATAAGACAACTGATAAGAAATAGAAGGGAATGGCAACCCACTCCAGTACTCTTGGCTAGAAAATTCCATGAATGGAGGAGCCTGGTAGGCCACAGTCCAAGGGGTCGCCAAGAGTCGGACACGACTGACCGACCAATTTCACTTCACTTCTTCAAGAAACAGAAAAGGATCACAACTAGACAGACTGTGCGGGCATACTGCATGCTCTGTATGGTCTCCAAAAGTCCTAGAAATAAATGACTTTGTCTGTTGCACTAAAAGAGCTTGTGGGATGGCAGAACCGAGGAACTAAATTTTAAGGAACTTTTCTGCTCCACTAAAAAAGCACTGAGTTCTCCTGAGCCATCAGCTTGCCTCTGCATCATGATTTCCTAGTCCCCAGTCTGTAAAATCGAAGTTTATGCCTTGTGAAACTGTGGCTGATAACTGGCAAGGATTGCTCATCCAGCCCTTCCTTCAATAAACATTAAGCCCCTAACAAGTTGGGGAGGGTTTGTTCCTAATATGCCTACATTCCTTTGGTTCAAAACTCTATTTTTCTTCTTCCCTCTTTGGCTTCTTCGGGTTATTTTATATCTTATGTTGACTCCCTTGGAGGTGAGATTACTGACTTCCACTTCAATGTGTGTGTGCATGTGTGGGTGTGTGCATGTGTGCGTGTGCACACACCCACTGGGTCACTTTGGTTGTCTCTGACTCTTTGTGACCCCATGCACTGAAGCCCACCAGGTTCCTCTGTTCATGGCATTTTTCAGGCAAGAGTACTGGAGGGGGTTGCCATTCCCTCCTCCAGGGGATCTTCCCAAGCCAGGGATCCAACGCACATCTCTTTACGTCTCTGCATTGCAGGCAGATTCTTTACCACTAGGGTAACCTGGGAAGGCCTCCACCTCAATATAGTCCCAATTTTCCCTTAAGCTTCTCTTCTACTTTCTTCCCTGAACTTTTCCATCCTATACAGTATATTTATTTTGTTGTTGCCACAGTAAATAATTAAGGACAGATGTAATTTTTAATTATTTGAAGGGATGGATTTAGGAAGCAGAAAATTTAAACCTCTGAGTGTATTAGTTATCTACTGCTGAGTGACACATCATCCCCAAAATGTCGTGATTTACAACAAAGTAGCTATTAGCTAAAAATTTCTATGGGTCATGAACCTCGCTGTGACTTAGCTGGGCCTTCTCTTTTGGGGGTTCTCACGGCTGCAGTAAACATGTTCATTCATCTCAAGTCTCCACCAGGGGAGGGTCTGTTTCAGGCTCACTCATGTGGGGGTTGGTAGTTTTCAGTCCATCACACGTCATTGTGATGGCCTCGGCTCCTCAGTTCCCTCATTACCCTCAGTTCCTTGCCATGCAGGCCTCTCTAGAGGGCAGCTCATACACTGGCAGTTGGTTTCCATTCAGAGCACAGGCAAGAAAGAGTGAGCAAGATGGAAGACACAGTCTTTTATAAACTCATCTCAGAAGTGATAAACCCATCACTTTTTTAGTTCTTTTCTTTAAAAAAAATGTTTATTTTAATATATTTATTTATTTGACCATCCTGGGTCTTACTTGTGGCATGTGGGATCTTCCATCTTCTCTTTGGCATTTTTAAGCAGAAGCATTATATTACTTTTATTTCACATATATCCACAGATGTTTGTGGACCAATGCCTGGTGGCTCAGACGGTAAAGAATCTGCCTGCAATTCAGGACATCTAAGTTCGATCCCTGGGTTGGGAAGATCCCCTGGAGGAGGGCGTGGCAACACACTCCAGTGTTCTGGCCTGGAGAATTCCGTGGACAGAGTCTGGCAGGCTACAGTCCGTGGGGTTGCAAAGAGTCAGACACAACAGAGTGGCTTTCACTTTTTCAAAGATGTTTGTACAACATACAGTGATGACTTCTGACGCTTATAGCACTTTTTCTCCCAGTGGCACAAAGAAAAAGGTTAATGACACACATGTATCACCACTGCAACACATGTAACACACGTTACACGTGTTAGCCATGTAACACTGTAGCTCTGGGTGGAGCCCTACAGACGGAGGGTTGGGTTGCCCACACGGCAACCACCCTGCTAAGTCACTGCAGGAGGGTGATGGAGAGGCCATGGGAACTGTCGTGGGCAGAGGCCCCCAGTCACCACAATCAGATGACTTATTTGGAAAAAACCTGATTACAGAGAACCCAGAGCTTTTCCGTTTTTTTCCCCACTGTAAGCTATTAACAGTGGAATAAAACTTTGCTCTTTTCCAAATCTCAGGCCAGTGTTTTACTTGCATGGTTCTTAAACACAAATTTTTGTTGCAGCTTGTGAGAACTAGTTCCACAATCAGGGATTGAACCCAGGCCCCCTGCATGGGAAGCTCAGAGCCTTAGCCACTGGACCACCAGGGATGTCGTACCTCTCACTTTTGCTGTAAGCTCTCTGTCAAAAGCAGGCCACTGGATCTGGTTCAGTCAAGGGGAGAGGACTGCACAAGGCTGTGAGGATCCAAAGGTAAGTTTCACCGGGGCCATCTTAGAATTCATGCTACATAATGACTAAGAGCAAAGGAGATTAGGACGGGGACGTTTGAGAAATTGTTTTAAGAGAGAAATTCGTTTATTTCTGGGCTTCCCTGGTAGCTCAGCTGGTAAAGAATCTGCCTGCAATGCAGGAGACCCTGGTTTGATTCCTGGGTCCGGAAGATCCCCTGGAGAAGGGATAGGCTACCCACTCCAATACTCTTGGGCTTCCCTGGTGGCTCAGATAGTCAAGAATCCACCTGCAATGCGGGAGACCTGGGTTCGACCCTTGAGTCAGGAAGATCTCCTGGAGGAGGGCATGGCAACCCACTTCAGTATTCTTGCCTGGAGAATCCCCATGGACAGAGAAGCCCAGCAGACCACAGTCCATGGGGGATCTGAAGGTAAAGTTCTCTGGGGCCATCTTAGAATTCTGCCTGGCACCCAGCACATGCTATATGATGACTAAGAGTAAAGGAAATTAGGGGAAACCCTGGCCGTGGCGGCCCAGGTGAGGTGGCAGGTAGGAGCAGAAGGGTTGCGGGCAAGGCTGACCCAGTGGAGCAAGCAGAGCCGTTGGCCAGAGCGCAATTACTACTGCAGATCTCTGGTGCACAAGCGGCAAAAGAAGAAATAATATAAACCATCCATTATCCAGACTTTAAAGTCATGGTGAGAAGGAAGATCAGGAGGCACACGGCCTGGCCAAATATTTTTCAGAGAGGAACTCTGCTCTCCCAGTTCAGCCATCACCACGTGGTCACGTCCCTGCTCACCTTCTTTGGTTATTCCGTTGCTCCATGCATCGAGAAAAACATTTAGCAAAGTCAAAGTCAGTATCTCTAAGCAGTAGACCCCAGGTGCTTTTAACAAGTCCGTTGAACTGCCTGTGGAGATCTGGAGCAGCAACCGTGTGTTTCCCAGTGCAGAGAAAAGATACTTGGGACACTGGACACCATTTTCCTCTTCTCCTGTGCTGTGGGCCTTCTCATCAGTAGTATCTCGCTGATCGGCTGAATTTGCGATGGGTTCTATCTTGTGGCATATGCTTTTCCGCATTAGTGGTGTTCATCTTTGGCACTCTCATGGAATGGCTGCATTTCTACAACAAGGGGCTGTGCTGCAGCCTGGGGTTGTTGAACGGCCTCCTGCTGTCCACCGGCTGGCCCTGCATGGTTTTTGTTACCGGCATCTGGTTTGGGAAAGTTGGAGTTGTTTTGGTCTCTGCAGTGCCGGTGCCTCAGTGGGCAATACTTTGGGAGCATGTCTAGCTCCTTCGTTCTGCTGTATGGTTATGAGCGTGCCTTCCTGGTGATGCTGGCTGTGCAGTTTGTGGGTGGGACCATCATGTTCTTTGGACTCCTGGTGTCACCAGAAGAAATCGGTTTCCCAGGTATCGAGACAGAAGAAAATTTTAAAGAAGACTCACACAGGCCATGAATTAATGGTGTTGAAAATGAAGAAGAAGCTGAGCCTAATTATTCAATCCAAGAAGGCAATATTGTAACCCAAGTCAAGGCAGTAAGCTTCTACCAGGCTTGTTGCCTTCCCGGAGTTATAGCATATTCACTGGCCTATGGGTGTTTGAAAGTAAAAGTCGCTCGGCCATGTCCAACTCTTCGGGACTCCATGAACTAATTCTGCAGGCCAGAATACTAGAGTGGATAGCTGTTCCCTTCTCCAGGGGATCCTCCAAACCCAGGGATTGAACCCAGGTCTCCCACATTGCCGGCAGATTCTTTACCAGCTGAGCCCCCAGGGAAGCCTAAGAATATTGGAGTGGGTAGCCTATCTCTTCTCCAGGGGATCTTCCTAACCCAGGAATCAAACCGGGGTTTTCTGCATTGCAGGCAGATTCTTTACCAGCTGAGCTACCAGGGAAGCCCTTGAAGTTAGTGAATTACTCCCTCTGATTGCCCTTTTATCTGAGTATCAACTTCAAATGGAAGGAGGCTGAAGCTGACCAGATGTCCACTTGATAAGATGTTGGAGGAATTATAGATGGAATGCTGCAAGGCTTCATCTCTGATGTGTTACAGAAAAGAGCACCAATGTTAGCTCACAGTCTGCTTCTGTTCTTTGGTTCCCTCCTTGGATACAATCATTCTCCAAATGATACGTCCATCAATGCACTTGTCACAGAATTTTTTATTGGTTGACCTAATATGATTCAGTTCAGTTCAGTTGCTCAGTTGTGTCCAACTCTTTGCGATCCCAGGGACTGCAGCTCGCCAGGCCTCCCTGTCCATCACCAACTCCCGGAGTTCACTCAAACTCACGTTCACTGAGTCGGTGATACCATCCAACCATCTTATCCTCTGTCATCCCCTTCTCCTCCTGCCTTCAATCTTTTCCAGCATCAGGGTCTTTTCAAATGAGTCAGTTCTTTGCATCAAGTGGCCAAAGTATTGGAGTTTCAGCTTCAGTGTCAGTCCTTCCAATGAACACCCAGGACTGATCTCCTTTAGGATATACTAGTTGGATCTTCTTGTAGTCCAAAGGACTCGGGAGTCTTCTCCAAAACCATAGTTCAAAAGCATCAATTCTTTGGTGCTCAGCTTTCTTTATACTCCAACTTTCACATCCATACATGACTACTGATAAAACCAGACTAGATGGACCTTTGTTGGCAAAGTAGTGTCTCTGCTTTTTAATATGCTGTCTAGGTTGGTCATAACTTTTCTTCCAAGGAGCAAGCGTCTTTTAATTTCTTGGCTGCAATCACCATCTGCAGTGATTTTGGAGCCCCCCAAAATAAAGTCAGCCACTGTTTCTACTGTTTCCCCATCTATTTGCCATGAAGTGATGGGACCAGATGCCATGATCTTCGTTTTCTGAATGTTGAGCTTTAAGCCAACTTTTTCAGTCTCCTCTTTCACTTTCATCAAGAAGCTCTTTAGTTCTTCACTTTCTGCCATTAGGGTGGTGTCATCTGCATATCTGAGGTTATTGATAATTCTCCCAGCAATCTTGATTCCAGCTTGTGATTCTTCCAGTCCAGCATTTCTCATGATGTACTCTGCATAGAAGTAAATAAGCAGGGTAACAATATACAGCCTTGATGTACCCCTTTTCCTATTTGGAACCCAGTCTGTTGTCCCATGTCCAGTTCTAACTGTTGCTTCCTGACTTGTATACAGATTCCTCAGAAGGCAGGTCAGGTGATCTGGTATTCCCATGTCTTTCAGAATTTTCCAGTTTATTGTGATCCACACAGTCAAAGGCATTGGCATAATCAATAAAGCAAGCTCTTTTGCTTTTTCTATGATCCAGTGGATGTTGACAATTTGATCTCTGGTTTCTCTGCCTTTTCTAAATCCAGCTTGAACATCTGGAAGTTCATGGTTCTCATACTGTTGAAGTCTGGCTTGGAGAATTTTGAGCAGTACTTTACTAGCGTGTGAGGTGGGTGCAACTGTGCAGTAGTTTGAGCATTCTTTGGCATTGCCTTTCTTTGGCATTGGAATGAAAGCTGACCTTTTCCAGTCCTGTGGCCACTGCTGAGTTTTCCAAATTTGCTGGCCTATCGAGTGCATCATCTTTCACAGCATCATCTTTCAGGATTTGAAATATCTCAACTGGAATTCCATCACCTCCACTAGCTTTGTTTGTAGTGATGCTTCCTAAGGCCTGCTTGACTTTGCATCTAATATTTTTAGCTTCACTATTTCTGTGAACCTTGGTTGTCAGGAGCTGATCCAAGTGAGCAATGAGGCTTTGGTGATAGTCACTGGGATGGTTGATGGAACCAGGAGCATTGGAGCTGCCATGGGCCAGAATTTATTGTCTTTTATCCAGGACAACCTATGGATGTGGGTGTTCTACTTTTTCATTAGTATGACAATTTGCACAATTCTGTTTCTTTCACCATTAATAGTGGGGGAAACATGCTGTCTTATGCAAAGACAACAAGTTTGTGTTTTGAGTGAGTGACTGGTGCCCACAAAAAAAATAAAAATAAAAATAACAGGAGACACACCAGGACTATTATTTAATTCACCCTAATTTGGGTTTGTCTTAAGAATTCCAACATAACCTCAGATTGTTGAGCCTCCTTCAGCAGGGTCAGCCCCCTGGAGATGCTAACCAGAGTAAAGGCTGGGTTGTTTTTTCTACACTACAGGAATTATTGTTAATGATTTTTATTCCTCCTCTTTGTTTCATGACTGTACTGAATGAAGGGCCTATGAATCTGCCGGCAACTCTGTTGGCCTGTGGAGCTTCATCCCTTTAACCATAAATGCTTTTTTAGGACTTGACCCTTGTTCTCCAGCCTGGAAAGCCCAGTGACCATGAAGCAGTTGTGCCTGGTTGGCAGCAATGACACGCTGCACAAATAGAGAGGATCATTGCACTTTGCTTCAGTCATGAGTTTACAGACAGCAGCTCATCTCTGAGGCATCAAATCCTGGTCCAGTGCTCCAGCTGGGTCCAGCATAAGCCTGTCTTGGACAGAGAATCCCTTAGTTAAGCTCTGGTGGGAAAAATCACACCACGTGCTGAGTGGCTCAGTTACTCTGTGTCTGCTCTGAAGTCCTTCAGCTCCAGAAGCAGAAATATCTTTCAGTGATCATCAAATCTTCTCTGTCTTCATTCAGAATTACCTTCCGGGGCGATCCTAAGATGGCGGAGGAATAGGATGGGGAGACCACTTTCTCCCTCACAAATTCATCAAAAGAACATTTCAACACTGAGTAAATTCCACAAACAACTTCTGAATGCTGGCAGAGGACATCAGGCACCCAGAAAAGCAGATCATTGTCTTCAAAAACAGGTAGGAAAAAATATAAAAGATGAGAAAAGAGACAAAAGATATAGGGAGGGAGCTCCGTCCTGGGAAGGGAGCTTTAAAAAGAGAGAAGTTTCCATCACTGCCGAGTCTATAGTGAGCCTTGGAAGCACAGAGGGCAACATAACAGGGAGGAAAACTAAATAAATAATTGAAACCCACAGATTACGAGCCTAATGGTAACTCCCCCAGCAGAGAAGCAGCACAGATGCCTTCATCTGCCACTAGCAAGCGGGGGCTGGGCAGGGAGGTGCAGGCTGCAGTGATTTTTAGAATCAGGCCGGAATGCCCCAAGTGTAACCAGAGCGAACTAACTTGGGCTAGCAAACCAGACTGTGGGATAGCTACCACGCAAAAAGATCTAACATAAGACACCGCCAGGACCACCCACAGAACAGAGGACGGAACAGAATTAGCTGGATGCAGACCATCCCCCTCCAGTGACAGGCAGCCAGAGCCGGAAGGGCTGGAAGGGGGCAATCGCAGCCCCAGAGAGACATTAACTACCAAACTGCAAGCAAGCTTCTTTGTTAACTAAGACTTCTTGGGGTTCTCGACAGTCACCATCTGCCTAAGAAGGGGCGCCAGTCGTACACCCAGAAAACTGAGCAGCAGGGACAGGAAAGGTGATAAGTCACAGCGACTGCACTCACCAAACAACCGAGCTACTCATACCTGGGAAGGGCACAAAACGCAGGCCCAACTGAGTCTGCACCTCTGAGGACTACCTGAATGCCTGACCCTGAGTGGCTTAGACCGGGGAGGTGCATGCAGCCCAGGGCTAGCCTCAGACGGTTCCCGGTGGAGCAACCTAGAGCCTGAACTGTGTGCGCCGTAAGTGGGGGCAGGCCCAGCGTGGCTGAGACACTACGAGTACATGCCAGTGTTATTTGTTTGCAGCATCCCTCCCTCCCCACAGCACGACTGAACAAGTGAGCCTAAAAAAAAAAGTGTCCACCACTGGCCCCCTTGTGTCAGGGCGGAAAATAGACACTGAAGAGACCAGCAAACAGAAGAAGCTAAAACAGAGGGAACCTCCTTGGAAGTGACAGGTGTAATAGATTAAAACCCTGTAGTTAGTACTGACTACATAGGAAGGGGCCTATAGATCTTGAGAAATATAAGCCNATTTGCTGGCCCGACCCGGACAGGAAACGCCCGGATGGTGGATGAAGGGGCCTCTCGGCTCCCGTAGTCAGACGCGTCTCCAGCCCCTCGGGTCCTTCCGCGAGTTCCCTGGGCCGGCCCCTGCTCCTGCTGCGGAGCCGAGGGTTCCGGGTCCCTACTCTGTTTCCCGGACAACACCTGTGGTACCTGTTGGGGCAAGGGTGGCGGGATACACGGGGGAGGCGAGATTTCAGTGTCTGAATCAATGAGGCTAGGGTATAGGGACGATTCCTGGAGTATCGGCTTCTTCCGGCTCTCCCGTGCCTCACGGTCTTTTTCTTTGGAGACTTCCTCGACCAGGACCTGTGGAGCGGAAGCACTGGGGGGTTGTGAATGAAGGGTTTCGGCCAAGCTGGAGGGTCTTTTACTAGCTTTTGCCAGACAAGGATGTAAGGAGCTTGGTCTGGATGGCCCCGAGGGTCAGGAGCCATTATTATTATTATTTTTTTTTTTCTCGGACTGCCAGGATGACAGGCAAACCGGAAGTTCCCTCTGGTGGCCAGCCGACCCCAAATGCTGGCCACTCAGATGAGCACAAGGTCACTAGTCTGCTCCTCTTCTCTAGGATCGACAGATTCTGAGCCTTGGACTTAAAATCAGAAAAATGATCAGCCATTACAGACAGGCCATGACTGCAGCACTCACAATAAGCACACAGAAGGCAAGCAGGGCGCTGGCACACAGAAACAGGCGACAGACAGATGACAAATATCGGCCGAAAACACTGAGCTAGGTTTATCCCGGGTTGTTGTTCTGTTCCTCAAAATTACCTTACCGAAGGGCGTCCATTGCCCACCAGATTCAGGATCAAGAGGACTTCTCTCCTCCCCCCACCCAGAGCTAGCTGCCCTCCAGCGCGCTCGCTGGGCCTCGGCCTTATGCTAGCTAGGACGACTAATTCGCCCCTGACCAAACCTGATGAAAGCTTTCCCCTTATCAGAGCCAGCTGCCTTCCAGCCCGCTCGCAGGGCCTCGGACTTATGCTGGCCAGGCAACTCTTTTTGCCCCCTGACCTGATGCCGGCATCCAGATTTACTTCCTCCTAGTGAGGCTTCCCTTATGCCTGGAAAGTGTTGTTCTTCTCAGTCAGGGGATCCCGGACGAGCCCCCAAATGTTATGCCTGCAGTCCAAGTCCCCAAAACTGAGAAAACAAGACATCCACGGCAATGCAAAAGCAAAAAGGGAATTTATTTCTGACTCAAGCCAGGGCTCCTGCCACATCCAATGCAGTGGAGTTGGGCAAGAGCCCCGAGCCCTGAACTACAGCACTATTTATAGGTTTAGAACAAAGACAGGGAGTTGGCAGGGGTGGATTGGTTCTACGGGTTATTAGGCATTTATTAATTGGCTAATTTTTCATGCACGCAGGCTTGCTTAGGGGACTATTCACGTTATCTGGGAGTCTGGGAATATGCCGACTAGCTGAGCCCCAAGGTCGGGGGGAGGATGATCTCAATTCCTTCTGGGTGGTGACCCAGTTTTTCCCGGAATTGTAGCTCTGGCCCACTTTAGTCCTTGAGGCCTGTCATGAGTCAGGTCTCAACATGGTGGCTCATAAATCATGAACAAAGAAGAGAATGTTTAGATGATTCTGGGATCAGACCTCTGTGTTAGTATCTATAGCAACAAGACCCTCCTTGCCAAATGGAAGGGACTCTAGCCCTGAGAAGTCAAGGGGCTCTGAGGGAGTTAGGGGGTGAGGGGCCACCACACTTTTACCAGCAAGGCTGATCTCTTTGCAGAAGGACATGGGTTTCTCTATGAAACGTTTGGGATCTGGCCGCAGTTCTCCTGGCAGGTGGACTCATTTGGCGCCTCTGCCACGACCCCCACCCTGTTTGCCCTGGCGGGCTTCATTGCCCACATCATCTCCCGGATAGACTATGACCTGAAGGAGAGCATGCAGAATGATCAGGTGAGCAGTGAGCTGCATCCACTGCTGCTGACTCACCCCTCCTTTTTCCCCTTTTTCTCACTGCATCTCAGAGCCACTGCTATTCTCCTGAGCATTTGGGATGCTGGTGGCTACACAGGCCCTGGGATGTCCCAGCCCCATCTTTGCCCTGCTGTGCCCTCCGGCATGAATGGTTCTCTCCTCCTGCAGGTCTAGCTCCTGGCTGAGCTGCAGTCCCAGCTCGGATGCCTGTGGCTCTGAGTCCCCTTCCCTCTTCAGCTGGACTGGCACCGCCTTCTTCTTTGTCTCCAAAGAGAATGGCACAGACCTGCACTCCATAAACTGTACTCAATGCAGAGAGGAGGCGGTGGGGGTTTCAGGGTACCCGGGACATAATAACCCTTCTGATGGGTGGGCAGCGAGCACGAGTGAATGTGACACTCAGCAACCACAAGACACTGCCTTTGCCATCTACGGAGAGCCAGGCCTGGTGGGAGCCACCGCCCTCTGGGTTTCCTTTAATCCTCACAGTAGCCTATGATGTAGTTTCTCATTTACTGGGGCTGAATTAAGAAAGTACTAGAAACTGGGAGCCGCCAACAACAGAAAATGTTGTTCACAGGTATGGAGGCCAGAACTCCAAGATCAGCCCTGGACAGGGCCATGCGAATTCTGACAACGTCAGGGAAGGGTCAGCTCCTGGCTTCTCTCTGCTTCTGGGGGCCTCAGGCATCCTTGGCCTGGAGCCAGCCTACTTCTACCTGTGTCGTCACATCATCTTCCTCAGTGTCTGTCTGGGTCCAGTTTCTCCTTTTATCCCTACTCGTAATGGATAAATAGCCATCCTCATGATAATTTTTCCTCAGTAATCTCTGTAAAGGGTAAAGGCCTTATTTCCAATTAGGTCACATGAGCTAAAGGGGTTAGGAATTCAGCATATGTTTTCTGGGGGGACACTATTCAACCCAAAACAGGTAGTGCTAAAATTATCCTAGATGGAGAAATTAAGGCCAAAAATGTAAGGACTCCATGCATGATCACTCCGATAATAAAGTTTTGGAGAGCAGTGGTAGCATGGAGTTATCAAAGAGGCTCTGGGCTCCCAGCAGACAAGAGAAGTAAGCTTTTTAATGACCCCACCGAACGCCACAGCTCGCACTGCACACACTTCCCATAGCAGCTCGATTCTCCTGCAGTTAAGTGTGTGAGCTGGCTGTGAGTCCCAGAGATCCATGTGCAGAAACCAAATCACAGAGGCATCAGGAACTGTGTATGGATCAGAGGCAATTCTTCTGGAAGCAGGATTTTATCCCTGCTTCATAGCCCTGAGCACTTTCTAAGCATCAGAACGTGAAAAGGGACCGTGCCCTTAATGAGAGGTGATGAGATCCCCATGTGGGAGGGATTCAAGCAGATTTAGAAACAGTATGGCTGACAGGTTCTGACAGCATGTCCTGCCCTGAGGAGAGGTGGTATGAACATGCAGGCAGGCGCCTTCTGAAGGGCAAATTCCTCCATCCCCTGTGGCTTTGGAAGGTCAGGAGGAATCTTGAGGACGAGGCAGCAGAGGGAGACATTGGCCATGAGCCACTGAGAGGGGAGCAGGGTGCAGGCAGCCATGAGACTCAGGCAGGCTCTGGGGAGGGGAGCCCGGCAGCCCTATTGCCCCTGGGCCCTGACTGTTCCTTCTGGGTTTGCAGGAGATGCAGTTCATGTGGAGAGGATCCAGGTCCCTGCTGGCTCAGCAGGAAATCTTCACGCATGTCCTGGATGAGAACGGCTACTGCTTGAGAGCTCTTGCCTTGGGCCAGACCCTGTTTCCAGCCCTCTCCCTGAAGCACGTCAGCCCCGACTCTCACGGCCAGCCTTGAGGGGACTCATCAAGCACCCATCTTACAGAAAGAACAACTGAGGTCTAGACACCCAGCCAAGGTCCCGCAGTAACAGCTGTTGAGGGCAGCAACATTGGGCTCAGGAGACTGCTCCAAGGTCCCAAGTCATGGGAACAGCCCTCCTGTGTGCTGTCTGGTTAGAAGACCTGGGTTCAGTCCCCTTCTGTCCCTTTGAGCCTGTGAGGCTGCAGGCAGAGGGTGAGGTCCTCTTTGAAGAGGAGAGATTGTCCACAGGATGAAGGGGCAGCTGGGAGAAGAGACCTGGTGGGAGGATGGAGACTCACTACCATGCTCTGGGCGCCCTGCAGGGTGACGTGCCCAAGACCCCGCAGGGCTGAAATGTGGCTGCTCTTGTCCACAAGGCTCTCATCTGCCCACCACTTGCCCGTCCGTCCAGCTGATGGGAGACAGAGGCTCCGAGCGGGCCTGCCCTCCCAGCAGGGTGTCTCCTCTAACATTCTTCTATTTCTCAGTAAAGGGTTTTATTGGAATGAAAAAGCTGTCTTCCCAGATCCACCCTGGGATGGAATGGACCCCAACAAGACTGTACCTGTCACCTTGAGCAGTATCCAACGCTATGCTGACACCCTGTCCTACAATGTGAGAAAACGAACCCCCTGGTTTTTGACACAATACATGCTCTGGCCCTGGGTAAGTTGGGGCCCCAGGCCCTGGTTCCCCAACTCTTCCCAAGGACTGCTGTGATAAGTCCATCCTGGACTCTGGTCCACCTCTAACCAGATCAGTCTCCATCCGGGCAGTGGGCCAGGCAGTCGTCCCAGCCCTGGCTCAGGCCTCCTGCCCGGCAGCCCCCACCCCTCGAGTCCTCACCCACTCTACCAGCTCTTTCCCCTAAGCTGGATCACCCCAGACTCTCCCATCTGAAATGTAGCCCCTCACCCAGGTGGGCCTCCTACTTCTACCCAGCCGTTTCCTCCTTTTCCCTTTGCAGGGCTGGGGACCTGAATCCTGGCTGTTTACTCAGCTGCTGTGAGACTTAGGACCCTCTAAGCCTCAGTTTTCTCATCTGTAAAATGGGGATGATGACAAGACCTGCTTCATAGGTTCAATTTGAGGTCAAGTGCCAAAAGTATGCCCAGGAGACAGTGCCCAACCCTGCATCCTCATTGTTATCACAGCTAAACTTTATGGAGCACCTACTGAGAGAGGTGCTCAGTTGGTAAAGAATCCGCCTGCAATGCAGGAGACCGTGGTTTGATTCTTGGGTTGGGAAGATCCCCTGGAGAAGGGATAGGCTACTCCACTCCAGTATTCTTGGGCTTCCTTTGTGACTCAGCCAGTAAAGAATCCACCTGCAATGTGGGAGACCTGGGTTCGATCCCTGGGTTGGGAAGATCCCCTGGAGAAGGGATAGGCTACTCCACTCCAGTATTCTTGGGCTTCCTTTGTGACTCAGCCAGTAAAGAATCCACCTGCAATGTGGGAGACCTGGGTTCGATCCCTGGGTTGGGAAGATCCCCTGGAGAAAGGAGAGGCTACCCACTTCAGTATTCTGGCCTGGAGAATTCCATGGACAGTATAATCCATGGGGTCACAAAGAGTTGGACACAACTGAGTGAATTTCAGTTTCACTGTCACTTACTCTGCCCCAAGCACTGTTCTATGGAATACACTTGTCTTATACATTTAATCTGCCTCATTGGGCCTAGGAGGCAGGCAGCATGGTATCCCATTGGCCGATGAGGGAACTGAGAGTCAGAGAGGTTAAGAAATCTTCTCTAAGGCCACACAGCTACTTAGCAGGGCAGTTGGGAAAGTGAAATTTGTGTTCAGACTCAATCAGGTAAGTCCCACAGCCTGCTTTTTAGCACTTGACTACCATTTTAAACGCTATTTACTTTCTTTGCTATTTTTATTTGCTACATTCTTATATATGTGCATATATTAGTAACAATTTTTAACAAACAAAATTCTATACATTAGGTCTATAGGCCAATTGATATGACAAAGTCAAAATATGTAAATACATATTACTTTTGCTTCAGCTTGAGCATAACTGAAAATATCTGTAGGAAGTAAAGAAACAGAATAATGAAATATTTACTTTCTCAACAATTCAAAATAGAATTTGAGGTTTACAAAAGGAAAATAAAAACATCTGCTTAAAATAAAGGGCTTCCCTTGGGGTGCTAATGGTTAAGAACCTGCCTGCCAATGCAGGAAATGTAAGAGACATGGGTTTGATCCCTAGGTTGAGAAGATCCCCGGGAGGAAGGCTCAGCAAACCCACTCCAGTATTCTTCCCTAGAGAATCCCATGGACAGAGGAGCCTGGTTCTTATACACATCTTCTTTGCTATTTTTATTTGCTACATTCTTATATATGTGCATATATTAGTAACAATTTTTAACAAACAAAATTCTATACATTAGGTCTATAGGCCAATTGATATGACAAAGTCAAAATATGTAAATACATATTACTTTTGCTTCAGCTTGAGCATAACTGAAAATATCTGTAGGAAGTAAAGAAACAGAATAATGAAATATTTACTTTCTCAACAATTCAAAATAGAATTTGAGGTTTACAAAAGGAAAATAAAAACATCTGCTTAAAATAAAGGGCTTCCCTTGGGGTGCTAATGGTTAAGAACCTGCCTGCCAATGCAGGAAATGTAAGAGACATGGGTTTGATCCCTAGGTTGGGAAGATCCCCGGGAGGAAGGCTCAGCAAACCCACTCCAGTATTCTTCCCTAGAGAATCCCATGGACAGAGGAGCCTGGTGGGCTACAGTCCATAGGGTCGCAGAGTTGGACACGAATGAATTGACTTTGCATGCATGCACACCTAAAATAACTTGGGTTCAGATCGCAAAATTTTATATCATCATGTGCTCTCCTATCCCCAATCCATTATGAAGACTGTCAAATTGGGGTCCTATAGGTTTTATAAATCTAGGCTTGCCTCAGCAACCTGTGCTTCCTTGTGGAGACGGCTCTGAGCACCCCTGGAACAACCTTGCATGTCCGGTCATGAGTGTCTCTGCCCTCTGACCAAAGCCTTTGATTGGATCCAGGCAGGATCTCTGGGGCTGCTTGGCCCTGTCTCAGAGGTCTGTCTACCTGTGACAGGGAAGTTAAGTTGTTTATCATGCTATCCATCCTCATCAGATTTTGTGGTGAGCTCAGAACAAAATTCAGAAGAAAGGTGACACATATAGATCTCGTGAATTTATCTCTTTAGCCAGATTGAGGGAGGGCACAGCAACCCACTCCAGTATTCTTGCTTGGAGAATCCCATGGACAGAGGAGCCTGGCAGGCTACAGTCCTCAGGGTCGCAAAGAGTCAGACATGACTGAGCGACAATCATGCATGCCTGCCAGGCTCCTTTGTCCATGGAATTCTCCAGGCAGAGATATCAGAGTGGGTTGCCATTCCCTTCTCCAGGGGATCTTCCTGACCCAGGGATTGAACCCAGGTCTCCTGTATTGCAGGCAGGTTGTTTACTGTCTGAGTACCAGGGTAGCCATCCTGAGAACCAATAAACTCTGACGGTCTCATCACACTGGCCACTTCTAGGACTAATTTTGCCTGGGCTCTCCCATCAAAGCCTAAAGGGAACTTTCTTTGCTTCTGTTTTCTTGTGCCCATTAGAGTTGGACAGAGGTCTCCTCTGCAAAACTTCTGTGAGCCAGGAGCTGCAAACTTCAATGTATGGAATCAGAGATGATAGATATTAGATTGAGTCTAAGATTTGAGATATACATGCAATGCATTTGAACAACTGTATGCATTGCATAATTTCATCTCCAAGTAAGACTTTGCCTCCTGTAGGCCCTGCCTCTTACATCTATTCTCACTATAATTATATTTCATGTCAAACTTCAACAATGATAATTTAGAATACTGTGACTCTTAGGGGAACTTTTTTATACTGCTGCTTCCTCTTAAGCGTCTGCCTGCAATGCGGGAGACCCAGGTTTGATCCCAGGGTCTGGGAGATCCCCTGGAGAAAGAAATGGCAACCCACTGCAGTACTCTTGCCTGGAAAATCCCATGGATGGAGGAGCATGGTAAGCTACAGTCCATGGGGTAGCGAAGAGTCGGACACGACTGAGCGACTTCACTTTCTTTCTTTCTTTTTTTACTGATATAATTAACATATAACATAATTTTAGCTCCAAATGTATGTCCTAATGATTCCACACATGTAAATATTGCAAAATGACTGCAATAGATCTGGTTAACATCTGTCACCACATATAAACATAAAATATTTCCTTGTAGTGAAAAGGTTAATATTAACTCTTATAGCAACTTTCAAAAATAGAACACAGCGTTATTAGTGACAGTCACCATGCTATACACTTATCCCCATGACTCATTTATTTTGCTTTTGGAAGTTTGTACCTTTTGACCCCCATCATGCATTTCCCTCACCCTCCAGCCCTTACTCCTGGAATTCACCAGTTTATCTCTATACATGAGCTTATTTTTCATGTTATTTTCAAAAAATCCACATATAAATGACATCATGTGGCATTCATCTTCCTCTATTTGAATTCTTTCACTTAGCATAATGCCCTCGAGTTCCATCCATGTTGTTGCAAATGGCAGGATTTCCTTGTGTGTGTGTGTTTTTAATGACTGAATAACCATTCATTCTGCATATATATCACATTTTCTTTATCTGTTCCTCTCTTCATGGACACTTAGAAGTGAAGTGAAGTGAAGTGAAGTGAAGTGAAGTGTAAGTGACTCAGTCGTGTCCGACTCTTTGCAACCCCAAGGATTACTCAGTCTTTGGAATTCTCCAGGCCAGAATACTAGAGTAGGTAGCCTTTCCCTTCTCTAGGGGATCTTCCCAACCAGGATCGAACCCAGGTCTCCCGCATGGCAGGTGGATTCTTTACCAGCTGAGACAAGGGAAGCCCAAGAATACTGGAGTGGGTAGCCTATCCCTTCTCCAGTGGATCTTCCCAACCCAGGAATTGAACCAGGGTCTCCTGCATTGTAGGGGATTCTTTAACTGAGCTATCAGGGAAGCCTTGATGAACACTTAGGTAACTTCATATCTTGGCTATTTTAAATAATGTTGCAATGAACATGGCAGTGCAGATATATTTAGTAATTTTATTTTCTTCGGATAAATAACCAGATGCTATCATATGTAGCTCTACTTTTAATTTTTTGAGGAATTTCCAGTCTGTTTTCCACAGTGGTTTTACCCCACCAGCTGATACTCCCACCAACAGTGCAAGAAGGTTCCCCTTTCTCCTCATCCTCACCGATACTTGCTGTTTCTTCTATGTGACAGGAAACCCATTCTGACAGGTGTGAAGTGTATCTCCTTGTGCTTTTGATTTGCATGTCCCTGACGACCAGTGATGTTGAGCATTTTTCCATGTGTCTATTGGCCATCTGTGTCTTTTTTGGGACAATGTCTATTCAGGTCTTTGGTTCAATTTTTAACCAGTTATTTGCTACTGAGTTGTATGAGTTCCTTATATAATTGGGGTATTAATCCTTTATCTGATATATAATTTGCAAATATTTCCCCCTGTTTGGTAGGTTGCCCTTTCATTTTCTTGAAGTTTCCTATCCTGCACAAAAACTCTTTAGTTTGATGTCATTCCACTTATTTATTATTTCTTCTGTTGCTCTTGCTTTTGATGTCAAATACAAAAGAGAAGTATCATCAAAATGAAACCCAGCAGGACCCTTCTCAGGGACAGACTCCTACACCCTCCTTGTCCCTCACCTCTTGTTTATAGAAAAGCTTTAGCTTCCTAGATCTTCCCTGAGTTCCCAAGAGCAAATTCAGTCAAAGAAAAGAGAAAATGAAGAGACAAAGGAATACAGTAACAAAAGGAAATAAGACTAGCTTAGGACCTGCAGATCCTCCAGGGACTATGGGCACCATCGAGAGCACGTACTTCAGTTTCTTGCAGGCGCAAAAACCCACGCTAGGTGAAGGAAGCTGACCGTGTGCTGACCACCAGTATGTAGACCTCAGGTTAACTGGAGCCAGAAATACCCTAATACCACCAACCAAGGAAAGGAAATTCCATGAGCTAATAACACATGCTGCAACTTTCACATCTATTGTTGCCTTTGAAAACTCTCCTTTTTTTTTTTTTTGATGTGGACCATTTAAAAGTCTTTATTGAATTTGTTTCGATGTTTCTTTTGTTTTATTTTTATTTTTTTTTACTTTATTTTACTTTACAGTACTGTATTGGATTTGGCATACATTGACATGAATCCACCACGGGTGTACATGAACTCCCAAACATGAACCCCCCTCCCACCTCCCACCCCACATCATCCCTCCGGATTATCCCCATGCACCAGCCCCAAGCATCCTGCATCCTGCATTGAACATAGACTGGTGATTCGTTTCTTACATGATAGTATACATATTTCAATGCTATTCTCCCAAATCATCCCACCCTCTCCCTCTCCCTCTCCCTCTCCCTCTCCCTCAGAGTCCAAAAGTCCGCTCTACACATATGTGTCTCTTTTGCTGTCTTGCATACAGGGTCCTCATTACCATCTTTCTAAATTCCATATATATGTNACATGATAGTATACATATTTCACTGCTATTCTCCCAAATCATCCCACCCTCTCCTTCTCCCTCTCCCTCAGAGTCCAAAAGTCCGCTCTACACATCTGTGTCTCTTTTGCTGTCTTGCATACAGGGTCCTCCGACCCCGTGGACTGTAGCTCACCAGGCTCCTCTGTCCATGGGATTCTCCAGGCTAGAATACTGGAGTGGGTTGCCATTTCCTTCTCCAGGGAATCTTCCCAACCCAGGGATTGAACCCAGGTCTCCCGCATTGCAGGCAGACTCTTTAACCTCTGAGCCAGTGAGCTTGAGCAAATTCACTTAAGCTTTCTCTGGTGTCAGAGGTATGCCTTACTGAACAGATGAGGGTGTTCTGTTAATAAAACCTGCTTCATGGATTATTGTAAGAATTAAGTGATTATTATTTGTAAAGTGCTTAGGGCAGTGCCTGATGCAAAGTGAGGGCTCTATCAGGCTTTGTCAAATCCAGTGAGGCTGTAGATTGGGCAACAGAAGGCCAACCCCAGCAAGCCCTTTCTTGTTCCCTGATGGTGTCCCAGTTTTGGAGAGAGGTGACATCCCTCCTTCCTTCTCAGCTTTGACCCAGATATACCTTCCCAGGATCCCCGATGGAGATGCACAAACCAGGAGACACTTTGCTTCACACAGTTTGGCCCCTGATCTTTTCAGTCTGTAAAGCAATTGCAGTCTATGGGAATATGGTACATTTTGTTTGACTGTATTTACATTGTTGGCGTCAAAGCAAAAATTGCCCTGGATAAAGTTAAACATTCGAGGAAGACTATTCAAGGATATTGTGATGCCACGCCAGAACTCAGTCTGAAATTAGCTCCTCAAAAATGCCCAGCCCAAAGCAGCTACCTCATTTTCGAAGCCCAGTGCAACATGAAGATGTGAAGTCCCTTGTTTATAAATTATTAAAAATTTCAAAACAGTGACAGCAGAGGACTAAAGCAAGCACAGGGACTCTTCTCTGCGTTCAGCCTTATGTGATTGTACAGCCATCCATAGCATTGGCCCTGTGTCTCCAGCAGAATTAATCCAAATGTGTAGGATGCGCCATCAAAACTCGTTGCTGCCTAAATCTTACCTAGCAGTCAGAGAAAAGAGCTTTGTCGTCTTGACAGAGCAGTGATATCAGAGGGGTAGGAGGATGGGCGGTGGGCCTCCCCAGAATCCATTCTGAACAAAGGTGTCTTTACTCTGTAGTGGAGACTGACTCCCTGTTCCTCTTCCTTTCTTTCCTTCAGAGAACTTTCCTTTTTTGCGGGGGTGGATGTTCCCATTTTTCATGATCTGCTGGTATCTGTGCCTAGTCTGGAGTTCCCCTGGTTCTGTGAAAAGGCTTCCTTTACACATGATTTCTTTCCCACCTTCCTCCTTCTTAGCAAACACACAGCTCTTTAAAAGACTCTGACTTTTTTTTTTTTGCAAGTTCTGTGGCTTTTATTAAATATACACTGTAATACCAAACTGTGATTACATGATGTCTGGCTTTCCCTGAACTAAAATTTAATATCCTGAAAAATGGGAAGCTTTATTGCAAGGGTGAAGTATACCAGGAGTGGGGGACTTGAGGGTGAGCGCATGTGGGTCTGTTGATTGCTTTTATTCCCCCTTCTAAGATCTCTACCTGGTCATGGTTTGGTACTTGTTAACCTCCACTTTACTTTTTAGATTGACTTTTTTATCCTCTTGAATTATGTTCATTACACAGTGATTCTAGACATTATTTTAGAAGACAAATAATTTATAATTCTACAACCTTAATACTGTTTCCACATTCTGTTATTGTCCTGGATTATATTTTTGATTGGTGCATTCGTAATGGAGTTATAGGTTTTTGTCCTTGTACAGTTGAATTTTAATCCCTTCTATACTCATAAAGGTGAAACACATGTATAAACTTAAAGAAGATGAATGAACAATAAACTAGAAGTCTTAGAACTGCCTGCAAATGGAAACAATAATCACTTAGAGACCGAGAGTCTAATAAAATGGAGCTGAAGTGATCTTAGTGGTTACTGGTCCTGTGCCTTTATTTTGCCGAAAAGGACACTGAGGCCCTGACATTAAATAACCTGCCACACAGCTCCTAGGGGACAGTCAGGATTAAACAGGCTCTAAGTGCCTGTTTAAAAATACAAGCTGAGCAGTACTGTTTCCACACTAGCGTCTTTTGGTGGGACATCAGATCTTTGAGTGTCTATCCTTCATTTGTGATGTGAGGGCGTTGGAACAGATTTGAATCCAACTCGAAACGGACACAACCTGACCCCTGCCTAGTCAGCCCAGAACTCACATAATGAAAAAGTATGGCAGCAATTAGAACATTCAGTGTTGAACACTGGCTCACCAGATCCTTAGGAAAACTGAAGGCTGGATCTCGAACTGGATTTGTGACAGCACATTCACTGCCAGACTGATCCGTAGGCTAGGGGGCTTCTTTTAAAATTACTAACTCAGAGAAAAGTGAGAGGGTGTTAAGCACTGCAAGTGGATGGGCGGTCGGTCCTCTTTCAAGTGGAATAAACCATCCCTTTAACTTTTCAGAATGCTTCTCAAGTAGAATAAGGCGCCCTCTACTGGTAGGATCTATCGTCCACGAAAAAATCAGAACTTGTTAGGTTTGTGAGAAATGGAAAAAAAAAAAAATCATAGGATCAGAACAGATTAGAATTGCAAAGAAACATGAAGAAATGGCTAGTTTAAGAATCTCAGCCTTTCAGACAAGGAAATATGGATCTAGAAAGTTTAAAACTTTTCTCATAAAATTGTTAGCAACATTCTTCTGAGGAAATGTTCATATAAGTGGCAAAAATCTCTTTGTTAAAATGTGAAGTTAGCTTTCTGAAAGTAAAAGCCTCTTGACAAGTACTCACCGAGTCAAAAATGAATGTTGTGTGTTCAGTCGTGTCTGACGTTTTGCGACTCCTTGTACTGTGGCCCGCCAGGCCCCTCTGTCCATGGGATTTTTTCAGGGGAGCATCCTGGAGTAGGTAGCCATTTCCTCCTCCAGGGGCATCTTCCCAACCTAGGGGTCAAACCCGTGTCTCCTGCACTGCAGGTGGATTCTTTACTGCTGAGCCATCAGGGAAGCCCCTCAAAAATGGATACAAACCCCGTTTTTGCTCAGGGAAGAGTACGGTTCTCTCACCTTCACATGAAATTCTGTACTCCATTTGCTAAACCAAGGTTTTCTAAACTGTAGTCATTCAAGTCACTGACCTGCTTTTTGCCATAGCCAAGTACTCTGTCTTCATGTTTAACATTTTTCTTTCAATCACGTCCTGTGCAATAGAATCCATGACATTTCAAGTTTACTGTGTTGTGTGTGTAGATTTTTTGATGGAAACCATCCTTTTATAAACATTACTTATTATTAACTTTCGTTTTGGCTGTGTGGGTCTTTGTTGCCGGGCGGGCTGCTCTCTACTTGCTCTGAGCTGGAGCTGCTCTCTACTTGCTGTGAGCTGGAGCTGCTCTCTACTTGCTGTGAGCTGGAGCTGCTCTCTACTTGCTCTGAGCTGGAGCTGCTCTCTACTTGCTGTGAGCTGGAGCTGCTCTCTACTTGCTGTGAGCTGGAGCTGCTCTCTACTTGCTGTGAGCTGGAGCTGCTCTCTACTTGCTGTGAGCTGGAGCTGCTCTCTACTTGCTGTGAGCTGGAGCTGCTCTCTACTTGCTGTGAGCTGGAGCTGCTCTCTACTTGCTGTGAGCTGGAGCTGCTCTCTACTTGCTGTGAGCTGGAGCTGCTCTCTACTTGCTGTGAGCTGGAGCTGCTCTCTACTTGCTGTGAGCTGGAGCTGCTCTCTACTTGCTGTGAGCTGGAGCTGCTCTCTACTTGCTGTGAGCTGGAGCTGCTCTCTACTTGCTGTGAGCTGGAGCTGCTCTCTACTTGCTGTGAGCTGGAGCTGCTCTCTACTTGCTGTGAGCTGGAGCTGCTCTCTACTTGCTGTGAGCTGGAGCTGCTCTCTACTTGCTGTGAGCTGGAGCTGCTCTCTACTTGCTGTGAGCTGGAGCTGCTCTCTACTTGCTGTGAGCTGGAGCTGCTCTCTACTTGCTGTGAGCTGGAGCTGCTCTCTACTTGCTGTGAGCTGGAGCTGCTCTCTACTTGCTGTGAGCTGGAGCTGCTCTCTACTTGCTGTGAGCTGGAGCTGCTCTCTACTTGCTGTGAGCTGGAGCTGCTCTCTACTTGCTGTGAGCTGGAGCTGCTCTCTACTTGCTGTGAGCTGGAGCTGCTCTCTACTTGCTGTGAGCTGGAGCTGCTCTCTACTTGCTGTGAGCTGGAGCTGCTCTCTACTTGCTGTGAGCTGGAGCTGCTCTCTACTTGCTGTGAGCTGGAGCTGCTCTCTACTTGCTGTGAGCTGGAGCTGCTCTCTACTTGCTGTGAGCTGGAGCTGCTCTCTACTTGCTGTGAGCTGGAGCTGCTCTCTATGCTGTGAGCTGGAGCTGCTCTCTAGCTGTGCGTGCAGGCTTCTCAGCGCAGTGCTTCTCTGGTTGCAGAGCACAGGCTCAAGGGCGCGCAGGCGTCAGGAATTGGGGCACGTGGGCTCGCTAGTTGCAGCTCCGCTCCGCAGCTCTAGAACAGGCTCAATAGTTGTGGCTGCTGCTGCTAAGTCACTTCAGTCGTGTCCGACTCTGTGTGACCCCATAGATGGCAGCCCACCAGGCTCCCCCATCCCTGGGATTCTCAAGGCAAGAACATTGGAGTGGGTTGCCATTGCCTTCTCCAATGCATGAGAGTGAAAAGTGAAAGTGAAGTCGCTCAGTCGTGTCCGACTCTTAGCGACCCCATGGACTGCAGCCCACCAGGCTACTCCATCCATGGGATTTTCCAGGCAAGAGTAGTTGTGGCACGTGGGATTAATTGCTCCAAGGCATGTGGGATCTTCCTGGATCAGGGATCGAACTCAGGTGTCCTGCATTGGCAGGCAGGTTCTTTACCACTGAGCCAGCAGGGAAGCCCAACAATGTTCTTTTTGTGTGCCAGTTAAATTCATCTCGTTTAATTATCTCATATATAAAGTGCTTTACAAAACACTGAGGTAGATATATTTCATTTAAATGGTGTAAATGTAGTGGCCATAATTTCATTTTTCCATTAATGGCATGTTTATTGCTCTTCTTCACCTGGTCTCTCCCTCCTGCCCTACCCCCTGTCTGGAAGTCTTCCTTCATCCCCTTTCCATTCTTTCAGTCTTTTGGTTCAGTACTCACATTTCCTTTTCCCCAGTGAGGTGAGGAAAACTTTCCCTCTCTATGGCCCACTGGGGGCTGTGCCTCATTTGATATCGAACTCCAGGAAACCATATTGAAACAAACTGGGATTTGACAGAATGAATAAAAAGACCTTTGTATTCTTGTCTTTTTCTAGGAATTGAGGCTTGAGGAATATTGAAAAGTGATGTTATTTCTATTTCATCCTTATAGTCAACCTCCTCTGAGGAAATGGCACATAAACACAGAAAGTCCAATGTATAAAAACACATTTAATAAACGATTCCTTGAAGAATATACTGGAGAGTCTGTTTTTGTTCAGGCACTGTGAAAGCTGTAATACCTATAGGGGAGAATGGAGATGAGAAAAAGTTTGATCTTCATGAAATCTTTTCCTTTATTAAACATTCCTGTGGAATTAATCCAAGCTTTGTTTCTTTCAGAATAAAGGGCTTCATTATGCATTCATTGCTGGATGAATATACTCAGTTGCCAGTTAGTTATAACTTGGTGCCAGGATGAACCCCCATTATTTACAGTGGATTATCTATATTGAAGCTGATCTGAAAAAGATCAGTTTCGAAATCTCTTGTCATTATCATCTATTTTCATTGTTTAACCTATTGTATCATCTCTGTTGACCTTTAATGAAAAGTGAATAAATAACCTTTTGACAGAAATATTTATATTTTTAAGCTCAGAAAGAGTTGTTCCCAATTCAAGCTGTTTTATAAGAAGAAGTGCAGAGAAAACTCTTCTCCCAAAGGAAAGCGTGTCAGTGACTGAATTTTCCTTTTGGTAATACTTACATAGTAGTTTCAGAATCATATGGAAAATTTTTACAAAATAGCCTATGATAAGCCCAAACATAAATTGAAACTAAAGTTACAGCAATATGATTCTATATACTTCCTTATTCAAGGGGAAATTCAAGCATCTTCAATCCTAACAACAATTGATCTTAAAAACACTAGTGCAAGACTCCAGGACCCCTGCAAGGAGTGGGTGCTCTGCATGTGCCAGGGCTCCCTGAAGAGATTCTTTCTGATGGCAAACAGATGGAGACCCCATAGAGAGGCAGATTTCCGCTGTAGCCATCTCAGGGATATACTGTGCCTTTGAAATGACATCAGCCAGGAAATCAGGGACTGCAGTTTCATATTTCATAGAAGGATCTTACTTTGCTTTTTTGTAGGCCCAAAGATGGCAGAAGGAGGCAATAAATTCTGTCTTAGAACCTCTCCCAGTAGATGTTTAAAGAGATTATATTAGTAAATCATCTGTCCCAATCCCCCTATGTGATATGGACCATCCGGTTTGGATTTGAATTTCTTTTGTCTTTCTTGTAGAGAACTGATATAAGCCAACAATTCAGAATAAGTTGGACAGATAGGTAGAATACAGTACTGGAGGATTATCAAGAACTAAAGTAATTATTTTTTATGACGTTTTTCCTGTAACTAGGTTTATAACTGGAAAGGGCCACAGCTGAAATTGTGCAGTACATAGCTTAGCATTTCTCACTGGAGAAAAGATTAGGTTGCCTCACTTTAACGCATAAGTTTACTGTTCATGAGTAAATACTACTGTTGTTTTCATTTTCATCTTTACTTTCCTATTATGACTGTGCTTTTACTGAAACACTCTTACAAAAATGTGGAGGAAATTCTAAAATCGAAGAATATATTTTCCACATGAGTCACTATACACATTGATGTTTATCTTGTGGTTCTGCCAAGAAACAGTGAGCAGGGCTTAGACTTACAGCAGTTCATTTGGGTAGGGCGAAACAATTCTCATGTACTTCTACATAAGGGAACACTCACCCAAGAATATGAAGGCACACCACATCTTATGAGTAGCCACTGCAATTGCAAATGACTGGATGAGCAGTTAATACCAATGAAGTCAAGGTTGCAGGCGATGTCTTTACAAAGGCCAACTGAACCACTGGTGCCTAAAGAATGGTGCTTGATCTCAAGGACGACTGGATGACTAATGTGTTGGGGATATGGATAAAAATTCATCACCTCCTGGACAACGCTCAAAATGTATGACCTAAATATGATGAATGTGGTCTGGATGCTTTTAGACACAAGTAACAGAGAAATCTGGCTCAAATAAATTTAATCGGTTATATTTTCCATTGTATAGGAGAACCAGAAGTAAGTCAGGCTCTAGAACAACCATTTCATTGGCTCAAAGATATCATCAAAGACTCAAGCTCTTTCTTTTTCTTTGATATCTTCAAAGTCACCTTCACCCTTTAGATTGGTTTCTGTGATGGTCATACAATGGTGGCAGCAGATTCAGATCTATAACACACAGAGAAAGAAAAAATCCTTCTTACATCTTTTTTCTTTTTTTTTAAAGAGATGAAGAAAACTTTCTCAGCAGCCCTTCCCATGCCTTGGAAAACACTGGTTCACATGAGTTTTTCTAAATCAATCATGAAAAGGGGGATTTCAACAGTGGGCTTAGATGAGTGGTTCTCAACTGCATTTTGAAAGTTGAGAAAAATACTTATACCTGGGTTCTATCCTCAGAGATCCTAGGATGCAGTGTAAGGTACTGAGAGTTTTAAAAGCTCTGTGGGTAATTCTAATTTGTAGCTAAGCATTTGAGAATCATACATTTAGACCAAACTTGCAGAAGTGGGGGCAGAATAGCAGTAGGGAATGAATACTGAATTATAAACCACTATAGTCATTAAATATTGTTGCATTTACAATGTAAATTTTAAAAGGTGAATGTTAATATATAACTGCACACATGAGATTTGAGTCAAATTTGGAAGAATTCATATTTATAACAAGACCAGATAAATGTGGTCCATACTAGGAGAACAAATTAGATGCATCCAAAGCCAACAGAAGCAGAAGATATTAAGAAGAGGTGGCAAGAATACACAGAAGAACTATACAAAAAAGATCTTCATGCTGGGAAAACTGGTCAACCACTTGTAAAAGAATGAAACTAGATCACTTTCTAACACCACACACGAAAACTCTCCTTTGAAAGCCATTTGGGAGTTTGGATTGTTTGAGCATGAGCTGCCCATTCTCCTTGCTTGGTGCACTGAAAATAAACTCTCTATCCATAGAAACATAGATAGATATGGATATGTGTGTATACATATATGTATACACACACATACACACACACACACACACACACACACACACACACATATATATATATATATATTTTTTTTTTTTTCAACCAAACCCAGTTATCAGTAGTTAGGCTTTGCTTAGCATGGCATGAGTGAAGCGAAGTTTGGTCCAGCAACTAAGACCTCAGCAAGGAGATTACCACCTATGTTTTCTTCTAGGAGTTTCATAGTTTCAAGTTTTATGTTCAGTTCTTTAATCCATTTTGAGTTAGTTCTTCTGTATGGTGTTAGACAGTGGTCCAGTTTCATTCTCTCACATGGCATCCAGTTTTCCCAACACCATTTATTGTAGAAACTCTCCTTTCTTCATTTTATAGTCTTGGCTCTTTTGCCATAAAGTAGTTGATCATATATGCCTGAGCTTATTTCTGAGCACTCTGTTCTCTTCCATTGATCTACATGTCTCTTTTCATTCCAGTACCAGAGTATTTTGATTACTGTAGCTTTGGAGTACAGTTTGAAAACAAGGCAGGTGATTTCTCCAGTTTCATCCTTCTTCCTCAAAATTCCCTTTGCTGTTCAGGGTCTTATGTGGTTCCACACAAATATTAGGATCGTTTGTTCTGTGCCTGTAATGAACATCATTGGGATTTTCATAGGGAGTGCATTGAAACTGTGGATTACTTTGTGTAATATAGATATTTTAACAATATAAATTCTTTCAATTGTGAACAGAAAATATCATTCCATTTATTTGTGTCTTCTTAAATTTCAATCATCAATTTCTTATAGTTTTCAATGTACAGATATTTCACCTACTTGGTCGAATTTATTCCTAGGTATTTTAATCAGTTTGATGCAAAGTGGAATTGTTTTGTTTCTTTCTGAGAGTCTGTTATTAGCACATCGAAACGCTAATAGGCAAGTGATTTTTGTAGATTGATTTTGTATCTTACATCTTTACTGGATTCAGTACTTGTAACAGATTTTGTCTTTAGGGTTTTTATACATATAATATCATTACATCTGCCAAAATTTTTACTCCCTCTTTTCCAATTTGGATGCCTTTTTTTTTCCCCTAGCCTAATTGCCATGGCAAGGATTTCCAAAAATGTGTTAGATAAAAGTGATGAGTGAACATCTGTGACTTTTTCCTGATCTTAGAAGAAAGGCTTTAAAAATATATTTATATTAAATGGAGGATAATTACTTTACAATATTGTGATGGTATCTGCCATATACCAACATGAATTGGCCACAGGCATCCATGTGTCCCTGCCCTCCTGAATCCCCCTCCTTCTTCCCTCCCACCCCATCCCTCAGGTTGTCACAGAGCACCAGCTTTGAGTTCCCTGTGTCATACATCAAACTCCCACTGGCTATCACAGAAGAAAAGCTTTTAGCTTTTCATCAATGCGTGATGTTAGCTGTGAGCTTGTCACATATGGCCTTTTTTAAGTTGAGGCATGTTCCTTCCCTACGCACTTTGTTGAGTTTTATCATAATAGGATGTTGAATTTCGTCAAGTGCTTTTTATGCATCTTTTGAGTTGAATGTGTTATTTTTATCTTTCATTTTCTCAGGGTGGTGTACCACATTGATTTATGGATGTTGAACTGTACTTGGATCCCTGGAATAAACCCCATGGTGTAGTATTTTTTGCATGTATTGCTGACTTTGGTTTGCTAATGCTTTTTTTAATTTTTTTTTTTTTTTGAGGATATTTTCACCTATGTTCATTGAGAATATCAACCCATACACTTCTTTTCTGGAGGATTCTTTTTTTGTTTGTTTGTTTGCTGTCAGGGTAATGTTGGCCTCACAGAATTAGGTTGGAAACAATCCCTCCTCTTTCATTTTTTGGAAGAGTTTGAGCAGCACTGGTATTATTTTCTCTTAAATTTTTGGTAGAAATCACCAATGAAACTGTTTCTGAACTTGTTTGTTGGGATGTTTTTTGATTTTGACTCAATTTTATAACTGGTGATCAGTCTGTTCAGATTTCCTACTTATTCATGAGTCAGTCTTGGCAGATATATGGGAATTTACCAACTTTATTAAATTTTGACAACCTTTTTGAAGATGAAATTAATGGCAATAAACATGAGCAACCTATTACCATTGTTATTTATACTTAGTATGTTGTTACTATTAATGACATTAATAAGTAGTAATACTGATGGAGTCTAACAAATGTTCAGGAAGTGAAATCAGTTAGAAAGAGGAAGACTGCATGATCTCACTTATATGTGAATTCTTGAAAAAAAAAAAAATAGGGGGCCTGGGGGAGATATGGGCACTGCTTGCACCTACCTGACCCACCAAGGTACACAGCCTGGTCCCAGCACGTTGAACCTCTCACCAGGGTCCACACTCGGCAGGTTCCTGTCTCTATGCCCTTCACTACAGTGCTCCCCATGGGAGTGCTCTCCTCCCACCCTCTCTTCCTGGAAAGTCCTCATTGCCTTGTAGAGTCACCTTCTCCAGGAAGCCTTTCCTGACTTTAAGGCTAGATCCTTTGGCCCCTCCTTGCTCCCAGGGCCCCAGTTTTCACTGATTACCACCTAGTCCTTATTGGGGAACCTTGTCTTCCTCAAGCCTGCATCCTGAAGTCTGGGATGGTTTCGGTCTAAGGGGTGAAAAGGCTTGGGATGAGCCTTCTGCCTGGATACATGCATACCCTGGGATCTGTCCTCTGTCAGGAAGATAAGGATGTTAGTGGTGCTTAGTGTATCAAAGGTAAAAATGAGGTAAGAAGGAGGAAAGCCCTTAGCCTAGTGTCTGACCCAGAGAGAGGGCACAGCAGATGCCGTTAATGGTTTATGATAGCATCTCAGTCACGTGGGGTCAGGTCCCACTTGGGACATGATCCGGGCAGTCCCTCCTAAGGAATCTTAGTTCAGGGCCTGCAGTGACCTAAAGGTAGCCCAGAATCAGCACCACTCTCAGGCCCAACCCCACTGTCCCCTATGCTGAGCTCCTTGCAGACTCGGCTCCTCTGTCTGCCAGCCAGGAAGGACCTCTCCACACACAGCATCCCACTGACAGCTGGGGAGGCAGAACCACCCCCCAACACCCCGGCCCAGGGCCTGATCAGGACATCAGTAGGGAATGCTTTTGGCCAAATGGTCAAATCCTCTGCAACCTTGATTGCATAAAACCCCTGATTCCTTAAAGGAGCCTTGTCCTCTTGCTCTGTCTTTGCACAGAATGAGAAACCAAGAGGCTGAAGAAGGTAGGATCAAGGTTGGAAAGGGCCCAGGTCCTCATGAGCCAGGACATCCCAGGGACACGAAATCAGGCCCTGCCTCCAGCCAGCTTTGCCCAGCCCCAGGTCCATGCTGGGTCACTCAGCTGGAGAGGTCCTTGCAGAAGGGAGGGAGGAGATGTGAGGCTATCCACACGGGACAGGTTAGGTAAGCTCACAGGGGCACCCTCTAGCTGAACATTCACCATGGGGCCAGGGTCCCTGGAGTTAGGTCTGTCCTGGGCCTGTCCCCTGCCCACCCTCACCATTCGGCAGGCACAGTGCCTCAGGAGGGCTGGCCCTACACGGTGACTTGGACGCTCACCTGGGTTTAGATCACAGCTCCTCACCTCGCGGGCTGAGTTGCTTCTGTTAAGTGACGTCACCTCTCTAAGCCCCCACTTCGTTATCAGTGAAGTGTGTTCCAGGAGGACTGGAGGGACACTCACATGGCAGTTCAACTGTAAATACTTCTCTTCTCATTTCCTTCCCTTGCAAAGAGACACCAGGATGGGCCCCCACTGGCAGGGTTGGTTCCGGGCTGGCCGCTGCTCTGATTCTCCCAGACCTGGGTTGGTCGTGCCTCTTGGGCTTTGGCCTCTCATCTGAGTGGNTGGCAGTTCAACTGTAAATACTTCTCTTCTCATTTCCTTCCCTTGCAAAGAGACACCAGGATGGGCCCCCACTGGCAGGGTTGGTTCCGGGCTGGCCGCTGCTCTGATTCTCCCAGACCTGGGTTGGTCGTGCCTCTTGGGCTTTGGCCTCTCATCTGAGTGGTGAGAAGGGGAAGCTGTTTAGCTCTCAGGACACCTCCTGGGAACCTATGATTAGGGGAGGACTGGCTTCTCCTCCCCTAATGGAAAGTGGGAGGGGCTACATGGATATGGGCAGGGCTCCAGCCCAGGTGGAAGTGGATACCTCTATGTAGGCCTGGTTACACTTGAGGTGGGAAGGGATAAGGGATACAAGGATGTATGTAAGGTTGAGGGGGGTCAGAGAGGGGGACGAGGGGGGAGGACGTCTGTATGGAAGTGGCTGCATCCAGATGGAAAGGACACAGATAAGTCCTGTGGGTGTGTGGAGTGGGTGTGGATACATTGCTGATTCCTGGAGGAGGCACCATTTAATCAGAGACTGGACATCAGAGAGGAGGCTTGGGTCCTGATCGGAGGACAGTGGGATCTTGACAGCCTTGGCGGGTTGGTGCTGAGCTTAGAGCTGAGGCTGTGGAGGGGCTGTGCCTGACCTGTCCACACTCAGCGTGGGGGAGGCGCTGTGTGGAGGACCCTTGCATCTGGCCCCACAGCTGTGATCCTTCCCCAGGCCATGTGGCTACCCCTCCTGGTCTGAGCCAAGTCCTTTGAGGGAAGAACAGGGAGCACAGCCCAGCCTGGGGAGGAGGCAGGAAGCAAAAATAGTAGGGAACATTGAGCCACCTGCTGAGACATAGCCTGTCCCCAAGGCGTGCAGCCTCCGGCCTCCCACCACCCCCCCATACACCCTTGTCCTCTCAGTCCAGGGTCAGGACAGTGATTTCTGGGCTCTCTCATCCCTCCCACCCCTCTCCACAAGCAGCCAGAGGGACCCCACTGAAATGCAGGCCTCTCTAGAATCCTGTTCACACTAAAAATGACACACAGGGGCAGCCAGCACTCCCGGCCCCTCCCCTCTGGGTCCTGTCCTCCTGGCCCCCATCCCACTCCCTCCTCTCCTGAAGTCCTCCAGGACCTTTGCTCACAGGCTTTCCCAGGGTTCCACGCTCACTGGGCTGTCTTGTCCCCATCACAGTCCTTCAGTACCCAGGCCTCTCCAGGCTTGGCCCAGCCCAGCCTGACCTTGCCACCTGCTTAGTTCCTCAAGGGCTCCTGGGCAGTTGCTTGCCTGGTTGTGGCAGGAGCCCTGATATCACCCCCCACCCAGATTGCCTCCCTGGGTAACCTGGTAGGAGTCTACCCTTCACTAACACCATCTTCCTCTTGTCTTCCAGGATTGAGGCTTAGGGGGCTCCAGGACATCCTAGCCACTCCTGGCCTTTTTCTCCTAGATATGTTTCATTCCTGGACCGGGTTCTATGCCTCCCGAAATGGGCTCAAGGGGCTGGTGCGGCGAGCCAGTGCTCTGCTCTACGCCGGGGAGTCCATGTTCACACGCTTCATGTTGGCTCCACACCGGTTCCTGGATCAGGCCTGGGCCCTGCAGCAGCTCCAGGAGCTCCGCTGGGTGGTCTCCGAGGTAACGCCACACCTCTCAGTGGCAGGAACAGCATCAGACCCTCCTGTGTGTGTGCTTCCCCCTCCCTAGGCCGCCAGATCCTCCTGGTCCCCGGTCACTACAGGTCCACTTAACAGACGAGAACACTGAGGTCACCTTGGGTCCTAGGACGCGAGCATGATGAGGCTGCATCAAGGCTAGGTCCCCAGACTTCCACCTGTGGCTTCACTGAGCTTTAGAACCAGATTCACCCAGAGGGTAAAGGGCAAAGTGGAGCAGTATTGGTGCCCCAACCGTCCTGTGCAGGTTCAAATCTCAGTTGAGCTGTGTGGCCTCAGGCAAGTGACTTTCCCTCTCTGAGCCTGATTCTCTCCCTGGATATTCAGAAGCCCATGTCCACCTAGACAGATGGCAAGCAGTAGAATATGATGATATATATAAACTGCTGATCTCGGTGGCTGCCACAAAAGAAGATGTCCCCAAATTTCCGTCTCCACTTGTCCCCCACTATACTGATGAGAACCAAGAAGCACTAAAACTTGTCTCCAGTCAGACATGAGCCACACTGGCCATGACATTCGTAAAGAGAACTGTTGGCAGGACTAGCCATTGTGTAGGGGTGGGTGGTGAAACGGATTGACTTCCCAACCATCAGAGTGGGGACAAACGTGGCTTCACCCCATGGAGATGGAGACCCAACTCTGCTGTGAGGAAGAGGTAATATTGCCCCTGTAGGATGCAGACGAGTGTCAAGGTCATGTGTGGAGCATGTCTGGAGCAGGTTAGCAGTACTCGTGGGATGACTGCGCCATGGAGGTGAAGCCAGGGAGTTCAGTTCAGTTGCTCACTCATGTCTGACGCTTTGTGACCCCATGGACTGCAGCATGCCTGGCCTCCCTAACCCTCACCAACTCCTGGAGCCTACTCAAACTCATGTCCATCACTTAGGTGATGTCATCTAAACATCTCATATTCTGTCGTCCCCTTCTCCTCTTCCTTTGATCTTTCCCAGCATCATGGTCTCATCTAATGAATCAGTTCTTCACATCAGGTGGCCAAAGTATTGGAGTTTCAGCTTTAACATCAGTCCTTCCAATGAATATTCAGGACTGATTTCTTTTAGGATGGACTGGTTGGAACTCCTTGCCATCCAAGGGACTCTCAAGAGTCTTCTCCAACACCACAGTTCAAAAGCATCAATTCTTCGGTGCTCAGCTTTCTTTATAGTCCAATTCTCACATCCATACATGACTACTGCAAAAACCATAGCTTTGACTAGACAGACCTTCGTTGGCAAAGTAATGTCTCTGCTTTTGAATATACTATCCAGGTTGGTCATAGCTTTTCTTCCGAGGAGCAAGAGTCTTTTAATTTCATGGCTGCAGTCACCATTTGCAGTGATTTTGGAGCCCCCCAAAATAAAGTCTGTCACTGTTTCCACTGTTTCCCCATCTATTTGCCATGAAGTGATGGGACCAAATCCCATGTTCTTAGTTTTCTAAATGTTGAGTTTTAAGCCAGCTTTTTCACTCTCCTCTTTCACTTTCATCAAGAAGCTTTTTAGTTCCTCTTCACTTTCTGCCATAAGGGTAGTGTCATCTGCATATCTGAGGTTATTGATATTTCTCCCAGCAGTCTTGATTCGAGCTTGTGCTTCATCCAGTCCAGCATTTCTTGTGATGTACTCTGCATATAAGTTAAACAAGTAGAGTGACTATATACAGCTTTGACATACTCCTTTCCCGATTTGGAACCAGTCTGTTGTTCCATGTCCAGTTCTAACTGTTGCTTCTTTCACCCCCACTTTAGCAGCCATGAAGTTCAGAAATGGACTGATTAAAAAAATATCATATCCTGGAGATTCCACCTGCCCTACAGCCATACCACTGCCAGGCTAATTGAAGGATGAGTGGACTACTTAAAAAACAACTTATACAGGAAACCCACTGTCTCAACCTGTGAACCAGTAGGCTAACTTCAGTCCCACAAACTTGTAACTAAATATTTCAGGAGCAATCACTCCAGGGCCTACATCGTGTTAACCAAAGGCAACAAGTCATCACCATCTGAGTTCAATGATTAACCACCCAAGGTCATTGCCAGCTAATGGTCAGGAAAATAATTCACTTTTGCACTTGCCACAAGATCTACCCCACAGGGAACGTATTGTAAATGGTCCTGGGACTGGTAGGGAAGTTCCCCATGTTTTAGATTTGCAGCCCCGTGGGGGTTAGTATTAGTACCAGAAGGGGACTGACAGATTTCATCTGGCCCCACCTAAGATAATTAAGCCAGGCCTCCTTATGGAGAAAGGCACCATTATATGAACACTGTGGTCTGTCACACCCTCTCCAGTATTTGATACCAGCTATGGGAAATAGATGGGGAAGCAGTGGAAACAGTGTCCGACTTTTTTTGGGGGGGCGGTTTCCAAAATCACTGCAGATGGTGACTGCAGCCATGAAATTAAAAGACACTTACTCCTTGGAAGAAAAGTTATGACCAACCTAGATAGCATATTTAAAAGCAGAGACATTACATTGCCAACAAAGATCCTTCTAGTCAAGGCTATGGTTTTTCCAGTGGTCATGTATGGATGTGAGAGATGGACTGTGAAGAAAGCTGAGTGCCCAAGAATTGATGCTTTTGAACTGTAGTGTTGGAGAAGACTCCTGAGAGTCCCTTGGACTGCAAGGAAATCCAACCAGTCCGTTCTGAAGGAGATCAGCTCTGGCATTTCTTTGGAAGGAATGATGCTGAGGCTGAAAGTCCAGTACTTTGGCCGCCTCATGCAAAGAGTTGACTCATTGGAACAGACTCTGATGCTGGGAGGGACTGGGGGCAGGAGGAGAAGGGGACGACAGAGGATGAGATGGCTGGATGGCATCACCGACTCAATGGACATGAGTCTGAGTGAACTCCGGGAGTCGGTGATGGACAGGGAGGCCTGGTGTGCTGCCATTCATGGGGTCGCAAAGAGTTGGACACAACTGAGTGGCTGAACTGAACTAATGGGGACTGAGGTTGCATAATGGTACTGCAGCCCAAGACAAAAACCGCAGACAGGGGTGGGATTATGTCAGAATGGAGCTGCTGCTTGGATTTTCTTAATGGTCATGATTTTCCCTGCATTGCCCTGTTAAACATCTTATATATCATCTCTAGTCCGAGCAGAGGGAATCTGTTTGCAGACAGGGCAACAACAGTAACGTCACTACTAAATGAGTCTGATTGTTGGGTCCACAGCGAGATGCCTTTGTTTTCTTCTTCTGAAATTCCATGAAAAATTGACCCGGTTAGTGCCTGGCTCCAAAGTTAGCCCATCTTTTGGACTCTCAGTGCTCTCTAGCTGCTGTGGTGTGTACTGTATGTATGGGATCTGTTTGCAGTACACCTTGATATACCTGACCCCAGGGATATCAAGGCAGGAAGGGGACCAAATACTGTGGGGGTCAGGCAGGTTATGTAGGGGATTAGCAGGCCATTCAAGATAGCTTTTCCCTTGTTCTCTCTACATCTCCTGCTCAACCAGTCCCTGCTTCACATGACTATCCAATCCTCTTAACTATAGGGCTTAACTAGAAACTGCCTACATGCTTGCTCCTACCTTAGCTTCTGGTTTCCGTGGTAACTGATAAGCCAGCCTGATGTCAGTTCCCCCTGTAGATGGCAGCCTCTCTTCCTCCGGTGTCACAGATTGCTGGCCTCTCCTGCCTGCCATCCATGGTGGCATGTTGCTCCAGGACCCTCCACTTCAGACATGTGGGATCCCCTGTCGAATGATCACTGATATCTTTTTCACTGTGTCTTCAGTCTCGAGGCAGGGCCTCTGCAAGGCTCGCAGGCCTGTGAGGTACAGTGGCAACAGAAGTGAACACGGGCCTGGGTCCCAGGGAAGAGTCACGGAGGCGGCACTGGGGCCTTCTGCCAGGGCATTCACAGACTACTTCTGCTCTGTCCTGTGTGCTGAGTTCTTTGATTCTAAAGCCATGTCTAGGGCAGAAAAAAAACGGCGACACGGACATCAGAAGAAGTAAGAATCCAGTTTGGTTTCCCACCCATCTGTCAGGCAGAGGGCAGTATCTCTTGGGCCTAATCTTGGGGTTGTATTCATACCCTTCATCTGGTCCTTGCAAACTAGGTGCAAATTCAGGGCAAGCGTCTAACCTGGCTAGCTGGGGCTCCTCCATTGGTTGGTTAAAATGGTGGACTTCTCATACACTATTACCTCTCTTTCGCTTCTGTTTCCTGAAAGTTGATGTCTTAATATCTCCCATTTTTTGAGTCCCAGATGGCAATGCACTCCAGTACTCTTGCCTGGAAAATCCCATGGACCGAGGAGCCTGGTAGGCTACAGTCCATGGGCTGTCTCTTATACACATCTAGATGTGTATAAGAGACAGGGGTCAGGTCACTCAAGATGGCTTCCTCTTGTTCCCTGTTCATCCCCCTGCTAGACCAGTCCCTGCTTCACTCGCATGACCGTCCAAACCTCTAAATTACAGGGCTTAATAGTAACTGCCTACATGCTTGCTGCCCCAGCTGCTGGTTCTCCTGGTAACTGATGAGCCAACCTGATGTCAATAGCCCTGTAAATGGTAGGCTCCTCCCTCAAAGAGTGGAGATTGCCACAGTGTGCTTCCTGCTGTCTGCTGCCTGCTGAACATGGCGTGTTGTTGCTCGAGGACCCTTCCTCTTTGGATGTTTGTCCGAAGAGCTGGGGACTTCTTCTTCGCTGTCTCTCAGCTCTTTCGTCGGTCTCAAGGCCGGGCGGGTCGGTCTACAAGTGTGCAGGCCTGTGTGTTGCAGCCCAACAATTGGTGAGTAAGCCAGAAGGCTGCTGAAACCCCCACGAGGGCCAAAATTTTGATGAATACGGACGGGGCAGGAAAAATTATGGGGTTAATCTGGGGTGGCCGTCCACTAGCATGTGGGTGCCTGTGGAATCTGACTACTGTAAGAGATATCTTTCTCTTCCATTATAATGATGACATCCTGCTAACCTCAGTCTCTTTCCAGTTTAAAAGTAGCAGCCTGGTGATTTGGGTTCACCTGACTGCATGGGGAAGGCTTGTGATACAGGTAAAACACAAGAGTCTGATTTTATTGCTTTTTACAAAGTACAAACGTACCCCTGACCCACCGCCCCTAAAAATTTACAGACACAGGCTCTAGGGACATAAACTTAGGGACAGGACTGGGAATTGGATGGGGCCAGTCACCCTGAACCATTCATTTGGAACCTGTGGAAATGGTGAAATAATAAGAGTAGCTTTGGGCTACACACACACACTTTTGTGGTATATCAGAGTCTAAGGCCTCAGGTGTATAGGCATCCCTTAAAGCATTTCCCCTATCTGCTAAGAGCTGTGATCCAAATGAAAAACCACCTTCTGTGGCTCAGATGCCTTCCATGATACAGACATGAATTGAAATTCATGCCCTCAGTGCCTCTGCCCACTTGATGTGACTACAAGTGGACATATGTTCAGACACAGGCTCCCACCAAGTCCAGATGAAAAACACCTGAGACTTTAATCAGCACACTTCTTACAAGGCTGTATCAGGAGAGGCACTCTCCTGATGAGGCTGAATTTCCTCTCCTTCCTCAAAAAACAGAAGAACACAGCGTCTGGCAAGCCAGCTGAAGGAGGATCATAAATTCTTGGATACAAATAAATCTTTCAGAGACTCTGATATACCCCAAACCACTATCTTCATAACTTAGATAACATTTTTCAACCAGAGGCAATTGTTTTTCCACCCCAACCAAGGATAAGGGGACTGACCCTAGATGATGAGGTTATCCTGAGGGGTAGAGGAGGGTGGATTTGGAGGCAGGGTCTGTATGGGCTCCCAGGGTTCTCTGGCCCAAGATTCTGATAAACCAATATTACCTTTGTTTCCATATTTACTTCAGGACTTACCAAACAGGCACTCCTCAGCACAGATGTACCTTCCAGATAAGGGATAAAGTAATAAAGAATATGTCCAACAATCCTTCATTGTTTCATGGACTTTCTTTCTTGACCGTCCATTCAAATGCACCTGGAACCACTCAGCCACCTACGGCCACATGTGTTCCCAAGGAATGCACTTTAACTCCTAGGATTTGAGTTAATGCTGTCTTGGGCACCCAAAAGGTATCAAGATAAATATGTCTTCCTGGGAGTTCCCTGGTAGCCTAGTGGTTAGGAGTCTCCGCTTTCATGTCTGTGGCCCAGGTGCAGTTCCTGGTCAGGGAACTGAAATCCCATAAGCCACACGGTCTGGCCAAAACAAAAACCAGAAAAAGGAAAAGTCTTCTTCCCCACGTGCTCCCAGACTGGAGTCCCTGTAGCCCGCACCTTATTGGCTTTGCTTGCGTCTGGTTGCAGCTTGGGAGACCCTAGTTCCCCGACTAGCTATGGAACCCATGCCTCCCGTGTTGGAAGCACAGAGTTTTAACCCCTGGACCTCCAGGGAATTCCCCCATAGCCTTTGGGAACACCAACATTTGCAAAAATCTTACCTCTAAGTTGCTTTACTTTATTTGTTGGTAGTCCAAATAGGGCTTCTCCTAGAATAGTTTTCTTTCTAGCTCTCTTTGATGGCTAGATACATGAAGTTTTCTTTCCTTTTTATGTGGACTATTCCATTCAAAATTATTCTACAAGTCTGGTCTTCAACTGTTCTGTGTCAAACCCATCTGAAACATTACAAAAAAGAAATTCTGGTTTGAAAACTGGGAAAATGGATTTTATTTTAATCTGGAAACCTCATGCTATTTACTGTTGATTATTCTGTAGTACTGATTCAGTGATCAAGGACAATGTACCATCAAGTTGACCCTGTTGCTTGCATTCTCGACAGTGTTCACATGTGACTTCGTTTTCTACCATGAGGTGAATAACCAGGACAGTTCCCTTCCCCATCAGTGAATGGACCAAACCAAGTTTTCCTCCATTGGTAGAAGATACAGAAAAATTCATATGTAATCCTTCATATTCTATGATATAACATGCAAAAATTTCTTAGCAAAATGCTTTATATATATTATTGATTCAATCCTGCTAGCCCAGGTTGTCTCTGCCTTGACCCTGCGAGATAATGAAAGAGAAATTCAAGCATACCTGGATTCTAGTTCCTGGAATGCCAATTTCTTTTAATTGAAATACACTTGATTTGAAATACACTTTTTTGATTGAAATACACTTGACACACAGCACTGTATAAATTTAAAGTGTTGTTTTTCAGTCTCTCAGTCATGTCCAACTCTTTGCAACCCCATGGACTGCAGCAATCAGGCTTCCCTGTCCTTCACCATCTCCCGGATCCTGCACAAACTCATGTCCATTGTGTCAGCGACACCATCCAACCATCTCATCCTCTGTTGTCCCCGTCTCACGCCAAACCTGAAGTGTACAACATATTAATTTGATGCACATGTATATTGTAATATGATTTCCATTGTAGTGGTAATTAGCACCTCTATCATAAAACTTAATTTCTTTTTGGTGAATGAAATATTACATTCTAGTATCTTAACATACAATAGAATATTGTTGTCTGTATTCACTATGTGATGTATTTGATCTCTGGGACATATTCATTACTTGTTGCAAGTTTGTACACTACAAAATATGTTCTAATTCCCCCCTCCCCCCACTGATTCCCCTAGTAACCGTATACTCTGTTTTTATGAATTTGGCTGTTTTTCGTTTCCAAGTGGGATATCTTAAGTATTTGTCTTTCTCTGCCCGACTTATGTCACTTAGTCTAATGTCCTCAAGATCCATCCATGTTGTTGTAAATGTCAGGATATACTTCTTTCTTATGGCTGAATAATATTCCATTGTGTGAATGTATGTATCTCATGTTCTTTATCCATTCATTTGTTGATGGGCACCTAGTTATTTTTATTTCTGAGCTATTAAGAACAATGCTATAAAAAACATGGGACTGCATATTATCCCTTTAAACACCTGTTTTCGTTTCCTTCTGGTGTATACCCAGAAACGGAACTGCTAGATCATTGAGTAGATCTGTTTACTTTTTTGAGGAATCTCTGTGTTGTTTTCCACAGTAGCTGAGCCAACTTGCATTCCCACAGTGTGCACAACAAGTTCACTTTTCTTTTCCTTCTTGTCAAAGCTTGCCATCCCTTGTCCTCCTGGTGAGAGGCGTTCTGAAAGGTGTGAGGTGATAGTGTATCGTGCTTTTGATGCATATTTCTCTGATTAGTTACCTTGAGCATCTTTGCATGTACCTCTTAACCACTTATGTGTTTTCTTTGGGAAAATGTTTGTTTCATCCCTTTGACTATTTTAAAATCAGATTGCTGTTGAGTTGTATGAGTTCTTCACATGTTTTGGATATTAACCACTGCACTTGGTTTGCAAAAATTTTCTCCCGTTGCTTGCCGTTTCAGTTCATTGTTTCTTTTGCTGTGCAGAGGCTTCTAAATTTGATGTGGTCACATTGGGTTTTTGTTTTTGTTGTGTGTGCCTTTGGTGTCATGTCTAAAAACTCATTACCAAGACCGATGTTGAAGAACTTCCACCCTGTTTTCTTCCTGGAGTATTATGGTATCATGTCCTCTATCTATGACTGATCTCGAGTTAATATTTATGACTGTTTTCTGATAGTGAGTTTGATTGTTCTGCAGCTTGATCCACTGACTGAAGAGACTGTCCTTTCCCCATTAGGTGTTCTTGGCTCCATTCTCAAATATTTTTACCATATTTACATGGTTTCATTCTCGATTCTTTGTTCTGTTCTACTGGTCTGTGTGGTTTTTTTTTTATTCTAGAACCATATTATAACTCTTGATTTGTGGTGTATTTTTAAATCAGGAGGTGTGAATCTCCAACTTTGTTCTTCCTCAGAATTACTTTGGCTATTCAGGGTCTTTTGTAATCCATACAGATTTGAGACTTTTGTTTCTATTTCTGTAAAGAATTCCATTAGAATTTGAAAGGGGTGGAATTGAAACTCTAAGAGTTGACCTATACCTTTAAATCTTATTTTCTATATTTAAATCTATGATCATTTTAACAATATTAATTCTTTTAATCCATAAACATCGAATATCTTTCCATTTGTTTTTGCCTCTGACGTCTTTCAACAAAACTGTGTACTTTTCATTGAACAGATATTTCACTTCAGTGATTAAAATTTTTCTAGTTATTTTATTGTTTTAAGCTATTGAAATGGGCTAGTTTATTTCTTTTCCAGATATTTCATTTTTTGTTATATACTAATACTGATTTCTGTATGGTTTTGTTTTTTTTTTTTCAGTTTTACTGACTTTGTTTCCAACAGTTTTGGTTTGTCTTTGGGATTTTCTATATGTAAAGTTATATATAAGGGATGACAATGTACTTCTTTTTTATTTAGATGCATTTCATTTCTTTGTGTTGCCTAAATATTCTGGCTGGGACTTCCAGGGCTATGTTGAATAAGAGTGATAAGAGAGAGCATCTTTCTGACTCAGCTGGTAAAGAATCTGCCTGCAATGGTGGAGACCTGGGTTCGATTCCTGGGTTAGGAAGATCCTCTGGAGAAGGGAAAGGCTACCCAATCCAGTATTCTGGCCTGGAGAATTCCATGGACTGATTAGTCCATGGGGTCACAAAGAGTCGGACATGACTGAGAGACTTTCACTTTCCTTGTCTTGACAATGATCTTGGAGAAAAATATTTCAATTTTTCACCATTGTGTAGAGTGTTAGCTGTGAGTTTGTCATATATGGCCTTTATTATGTTGAGCTGCATTTCTTCTATACACAATAGGTTGAGGATTTTTATCATGAAATGATGTATTGTGGCAAATAGTTTTCCTGCATCTATTGAGGTGATCACATAATTTTTACCTTTCATTCTATAAATGCGATGTGTCATATTTATTAAGTTGTATATGTTGAATTATCCCTGCATCCCAGGGATAAATCCCAATTGGTCATTTTATAAAATCCTTTTGATATGTTCTTGAATTCGGTTTACTAATATTCTTTGCATCTATATTCATCAGGGATATTGGTCTATATCGTTTTCTTTCCTTATACTGCCCTTATTTGGCTTTGGTATAAAGGTAATTCTGGCCTTGCAGAATACATTTGGAAGTACTCCCTTCACTTCAGTTGTCTGCAAGAGTTTTAGAAGAAGAATTGAGATTAATTCTTTACATCATTGGGAGAAGTTGCCAGGAAAGCAATCTGGCCAGAAATTTTCTGTATTGAAAGTGAAAGTTACTCAGTCGTGTCTGACTCTTTGTGACCCCAGTGGACTACAGTCCATGGAATTCTCCAGGCTAGAATACTTGTGTGGGTAGCCTTTCCCTTCTCCAGGGAACCTTCCCAACCCAAGGATCAAACTCAAGTCTCTGGCATTGCAGGCGAATTCTTTACCAGCTGAGCCAAAATTACTGTATCAAGACTTTTGCTTGTTTTGGGGCTATTTAAATTTTCTATTCCTGATTCAATCTTGGTAGGTCATATGTTTCTAGGGACTTACTCATTTCTTCTAGGTTATCTAATTCATTGGAATATAATTGTTCATATGCTTTTGTGATCCTAAGTATTTCTATAGTATCAATTGTAATACCTTCTCTTTCATTTATAATTTTAGTCATTTGCTCCTTTAGCTAAAGTTTTGCCAATTATTTTAAATGTTTCAGAAAAAAAAGTTTTTTGTTTAATTAACCTTTTCTACACCGACTGGCGCACTAAGTGCAGGCGGCTGCGACTGACCGGTGCACTAAGCACAGCAGAGAGGAGTTACCCCACGTCTGAGGTCAGGGGCAGAAGCCAGGAGGACCCCATGCCTAAGGGCGGTGGCCAAGAGGAATTACCCCACATCCGAGGTCAGGGGCATCAGACCAAGAGTGCCAGGCTGTGATGGCACAGGAATGGACGGCACAGGAATGGCTGAAAGGACTTACCCTGCGTCTGAGGCCAGGGGCGGCGGCTGGGAGGGGCAGCCCCACGCCCAAGGAACAGTGGCTGAGCAGACGCAGGAGGGCCTACAGGAGCTATTCCACATTGAAGGTCAGGAAGGGCAGCAGTGAGGAGATACCCCTCATCCAAGGTAAGGAGCAGCAGCTGCGCTTTGCTGGAGCAGCCATGAAGAGATACCCCACGCCCAAGGTAAGAGAAACCCAAGTAAGATGGTAGGTGTTGCAAGAGGGCATCAGAAGGCAGACACACTGAAACCATACTCACAGAAAACTAGTCAATCTAATCACACTAGGACCACAGCCTTGTCTAACTCAATGAAACTAAGCCATGCCCAGGGGGCAACCCAAGACGGACGGGTCATGGTGGAGAGGTCTGATAGAATGCGGTACACTGGAGAAGGGAATGGCAAACCACTTCAGTATTCTTGCCTTGAGAACACCATNAATCACAGAAAACTAGTCAATCTAATCACGCTAGGACCACAGCCTTGTCTAACTCAATGAAACCAAGCCATGCCTGCAGGGCAACCCAAGATGGGCGGGTCATGGTGGAAAGGGCTGACAGAATGTGGTCCATTGGTCAAGGGAATGGCAAGCCACTTCAGTATTCTTGCCTTGAGAACCCCATGAACAGCATGAAAAGGCAAAATGATAGGATACCAAAAGAGGAACTCCCTAGGTCATTAGGTGCCCAATATGCTACTGGAGATCAGTGGAGAAATAACTCCAGAAAGAATGAAGTCACATGTTTACTAGACCTAAATATGGATGTCTTTCACATGCCTGCAGTCACCAAGATTTATGGAGACTTAAAGAGCTCCTTTACGGTCTGAGCCACCAGGGAAGCCCCATTAAATAATTTGCTCGTGTGCATGCTAAGTTGCTTCAGTCGTGTCTGACTCTTTGCGACTCTATGGACTGTAGCCCTCCAGGCTCCTCTGTCCATGGGGATTCAATACTAAAGGAGCTCCACCTGGTGTCATAATTGCAGGACCAAGAACAGCAGCTGCCTTAGGCGACTGCGCCCTCTAATGGCCATTATGAAAAAGAGCAGGACATGAGACGGGTCCTCAAACCGGTCAGTATCTTCCTGGAAAAGGGTGGGTTGGCATAAGAAAGGGGGGAAGGAGAGATGGCAAAACGGGATGACAATGACCCCCATCATAGAAAAGTGTGCGTGCTGTGTGCTAAGTTGCTTCAGTCGTGTCTGACTCTGCAAGTGGATGGACCATAGCCCGCCAGGCTCCTCTGTCCATGGAACTCTCCAGGCAAGAATATTGGAATGGGTTGCCAAGACCTCCTCCAAGGGATCTTCCTGACCCAGGGATCAAACCCGGGTTTCCTGCATTGCAGAATTGCAAGCAGATTCTCTACCATCTGAGCCACCAAGGAAATCCGGGAAAGCAATCACTTTGGGGATGTTTCTAATGTCCCAATTTCGTCTGAGAATCTGGGTGGGGGACCTAGCCCTCAGGTTATGAAGATACCTGCTCATACTCAGCCACGGCATAACTCAGATTTAAAACTATCAAGATTTTGCTGTACTGGCTACATCCTTCCCTTTTTCCTTTTGTTCTTTTCCCTTGACTGGAGGGTTTTGGTTTGTTTGTTTTTTTAATTGGAGGCTAATTACTTTACAATATTGTATTGGGTTTGCCATACGTCAACATGAATCCACCAAGTGAAATCACCCCTTCACGTCAGCATAATGACATTATCACACCTGGAAAAAGTATCAATTCCTTGGAACCAGCAGGCAGGGTTCAGGGTCTCATTTTCTCTGCTGGGATCCTGTACATTTATTTATGTGTATCCACCCATTCCTGCCTGGAGTTTTTGATGAGATTAGCATCTGAGTCAGAGATGTCAGTGCAGTAGATGCCCTCCCAGTGGAGGTGGGCCTCATGCAATCTATTGAGGGCCCAATAGAACAAAAAGGTGTGTGTGGAGGGGGTGGTAATTCTCTGTCCCCTGGAGCTCTCCAGCCTCTCCTATCCTCAGACATTCCTGTTCCTGCTTCTCAGAATTTTGGACTCAGATCAGGACTTAACACCATCACGCACCAATTCCCAGGCCTTTGGCCTTGAACTGAGTTACACCAGCAACTCTCCTACTTCTTCAGATTCCAACCCAGAACTGGCACTAAAACAGTGGGGAGAAGGAGGCAGGGCTGAACTCCAGGGTCTTGGTGAGGTGAGCAGATGAGTTGCCCTCTAGGGAGGGAGGGAGGAAGGGAAGGAGGAAAGGCAGGCTCAGGAGCCTCAGATTTGTCCTGGGACAGGTGAAGCCCAGGGGCCTGCTCAATGCCTCTTGGGTGTAGGTTTAGGAGGGAGTGGAATACAAGAGGCCAAGACATCACCTCTTTCCCAGACTTGGAGCTAATGAAAAGGCAGATATGAACAGGGGCAGAAGGGACATCAAAAATAGCAGCCTTGTGACCAAGGAAGCTGATAGTGGAAAATGTGATTTAAGTTTGGAGACAAAGGGCTCCCCAGGTTGAGCCCCAGAATTAGCCAGACTCATCCTGAGCCCAGGCAGCCCTGGAGTGCAGACCACCCCATTCCATGACACCCAGGCAGGGAGGAGCAAATGTTCAGCCCTTTGGGAGCACAGGAGCTGGGATCTGAAGGCTGTCTGCCCAGCTTCCAAACCCACGTATTTTTCCACCTTCCCAAACCAGGGTTCTCAGCTAAAATCCTGAATGTAGAAAGGAGGAGCGTGGAGAGGGGATGTGTCTTTAGGAGGGCTTCCCAGACAGCCCGCAAGATAGCATCTTCTCTCTCCTGCTTCCTAGCAACGCAGAACCTCTTAGAACCTGTTTCCTTGTTTACAAAATGAGGGTGATGAATACTCAGAGTGAGTGAGTGAGTGAAAGTCACTCAGTGGTGTCAGACTCTTGGTGACCCCTGGGCTGTAGCCCATCAGACTCCTCTGTCCGTGGAATTCTCCAGGCAAGAGCACTGGAGTGGGTAACCCTTCCCTTCTCCAAGGGATCTTCCCAAGCCAGGGATGAAATCCAGGTCTTCTGCATGGCAGGAGATTTCTTTACCATCTGAGCCACCAGGGAAGCTCATTGATCGTAGTAACAGCACCTGCCACATAAGGAATCTACCTGCCAGTGCTTTCCCTGGTCACACGTACCCTGAGAAACAGTCACTCTTATGACTGTTGCATGGAGGAGACAATGAGGTTCAGAGAGGTTAAGTACGTTGCCTGAGCTCATCCAGCTACCAAGTTGCCCAGCCTGGCTGTGGACAATGTGGCTGCTCCAAGGGCACCCTTCTGTGCTGAGATCCAGCATGGTGTCTGTCACACAGGGCGGCTGTCGCGCAGTGGTCCCTGGGATTGGAATACTGGAGTGGGTAGCCTATCGCTTCTCCAGCAGATCTTCCCAACCCAGGAATCGGACTGGGGTCTCCCACATTGCAGGCAGATTCTTTACCTGCTGAGCCACCAAAGGAAGCCTTTGGGCATCATCAGGGAAGGCCAATCCTACCCCTGACCTGGACGGCCTGCTTACTTTTGCCCGGTCAGTCCCCCGGTGGCCTCGCTGGTGTGGAGGGCAGGGGTCCACACTGCGGTCTCTTTCTGGCCACTGGGGTCTGGGGAAGGGGAAGGCTGTACCAGGTCTCCTTCTGGGCGTGTGAAGAGCTGTGGGGGAGCCAACTGCAGCAGAGCTTTTTAAAGAAAACCGTGCTTGTCTATAAATAGCGTCTGACGCTTCTGAGCTCCTGACACTTCTGGGAGGGCGGTGGGTAGCGCCCTGCTACACCCTGTGCACCGTGACTGTCGGGTGATTGCAGAGTGGAAAGGGGTCTGGGGCCAGCTGGGTCAGGACTTCAGGAAGCAGCAACATCTCCCACGGAAACTAAAGGGGTGATGATGTTGTCAGCTGTTCATTTTGCCAAGTAAGGACTTCTCCAAACAGCATCACTTATCACCACTATCATGTCATAAAAGAAATACCGTGTTAATGCCAGAAAAGTAGAAATTGCATTATCTTGGAATGAAGGGCAGGTCAGTAAATGGAATATATTTTTTTAGTGGAAAATACAGCACAGGGCCCTAGCTGTTCTAATTCTTCCAGAATCTGATGAAATCATTGATGGACAACACAAGCCTCTGGGGGCCTGTGGGTGGGGAGTCCCAGAGCCTGAAGTTTGGAGGTGCTGAGCACACCTGGAGGGGTAGAAGGGTGGACAGATGGACAGAGCTGGGAGGCTGGACATCATGCTGGGTCCTGTGGGTGTAGGGTGAAAGGAGAACCAGTCCCTCTCTGTGATGCAGCTTGCTTCTCTGCAAACAGGGCTGGTGATCCCCACCTCGCAAGATGGTGCGGAGGGCAGGACAAGGCAGTGACGAGAATTTGCTGGAGTTCTGCTGTGCAGACAAGAAGTGCTCCCCATGGTCCACTTTGCAGGCTGTGCAGTGAGCGTGATCCTGGGGCCCCTGCAGTTGCCCGTGTCAGGGTTCTGGAGTTGCAGTGGAAACGGTGGGCAGCTGGGAGCACCCAGACTCATGTCCTGAGGACACCTTCCAGAAACAGCAATCATCAACATTGATATGACTTGAACGGTGCTCCCTCTAAATATAAGTTGAAGGAAGTCCTCACCCCCGGTGCTTTGGAGCATGACCTCACTTTGATATTGGGTCATGGCATATATAGTTAAGATGCAGTCATACGTAGGCCGAGCCCCAATCCAATATGACTGGTGTCCTAGTAACAAAAGCCACCCACGCAGAAGGCCACGCGACAAGGCAGGACACGATCTCAGTGCTGCAGCTACAAGTCAGGAAAGCCAAGGGTGCCGAGGGCAGGCCAGGAAGGATCCTCCAACGCCTCAACTTCAGACTTCTGGTCTCCAGAGTTGTGACAACACATGGTTACAACAGCCTTGGAAACTGACACTAATGTCTAATGCAGGTTGGGTACCCAGTAAAAGCTTGATAAATGTCTGCTGAAGGGATGATATTTATTGAGTGCCTGTTGTGTAAGAGGACTTCCCAGGTGGCTCAGTGGTAAAGAATCCACCTGCAGGAGATGCAGGAGAGCTGGGTTCAATCCTTGGGTCAGGAAGATCCACTGGAGAAGGAAATGGCAACTCACTCCAGTATTCTTGCCTGGAGAATCCCATGGACAGAGGAGCCTCGCAGGCTATAGTCCATGGGNTCCCAGGTGGCTCAGTGGTAAAGAATCCACCTGCAGGAGATGCAGGAGAGCTGGGTTCAATCCTTGGGTCAGGAAGATCCACTGGAGAAGGAAATGGCAACTCACTCCAGTATTCTTGCCTGGAGAATCCCATGGACAGAGGAGCCTCGCAGGCTATAGTCCATGGGGTCACAATGAGTCACACTTGACTGAGTGAGCACACACGTTCTGATCTGTTCCTGTGACACTGTATAATAGGCGCTGGGCTGAGGATCTGCTGAGAGCTGAACTTTCCTGCGAGTTCTCATTTCATGCAGGAGAAAATCAAGACACAGAGGGACAAGCCACTAGCCAGGGTCCCATAAGCAGCTCTAAGCCCAGAGCCCTGGCTGGCCAGCAATGTAATAGTGCCTCCCAGCTGGTTGCACAGTACATAGCAGGTGTTCAGTAAGTGCTGACTGCCCCCTGCATGTTATCTACTTTTCCCCAGGTATGCTGAGAAGGTTCTGGGATTCTGCATCACTGTTTGGTTTTCAAGCAAAAGAAGGATTTTCTTTCCACCTCAGGCTTCCAGGATGTCTGGTTTGCTCATTGAGATTCACCAAGTAACAGCTGAATTGATTATACCTTTAAAGCTGTCACTTCCTCCAAGAGGCCTTTCGTGATCAGCCCTCATCTGTATTAGCATCCTGCTGCAGATTGAATTCAGTTCAGTTCAGTTCAGTCGCTCAGTCGTGTCCGACTCTTTGCGACCCCATGAATCGCAGCACGCCAGGCCTCCCTG
>SJYX01015828.1:146451-176493 GCA_006410675.1 Oreotragus oreotragus
TCCCAGGGTTGATCTCCTTCAGAATGGACTGGTTGGATCTCCTTGCAGTCCAAGGGACTCTCAAGAGTCTTCTCCAACACCACACTTCAAAAGCATCAATTCTTCAGCGCTCAGCTTTCTTCACAGTCCAACTCTCACATCCATACATGACCACAGGAAAAACCATAGCCTTGACTAGACGGACCTTTGTTGGCAAAGTAATGTCTCTGCTTTTGAATATGCTGTGTAGGTTGGTCATAACTTTTCTTGCAAGGAGTAAGCGTCTTTTAATTTCATGGCTGCAGTCACCATCTGCAGTTGAATTGTGTCCTGGCAAAAGATATGTTAAGGTCCTAAACTCTAGTATCTGTGAATATGACCTAATTTGGAAATAGGTCTTTGCAGATGGAAACAAGATAAAGTGAATGTGTTAGTCACACAGTCATGTCCAACTTTTGCAGTCTCATGGACTGTAGCCTGCCAGGTTCCTCTGTCCATGGGATGTCTCCAGGCAAGAATACTGGAGTGGGTTGCCAGTCCCTTCTCTAGGGGATCTTCCTGACCCAGGTATTGAACCCAGGTCTCCTGCATTGCAGGCATTCTTTAACATCTGAGCCACCAGAAAAGCCAGTGGTCATGATAGATGAAGGTGGGCCCTCAGTCAACATGATGGGTGTCCTTATAAGAAGAGGCACAGAGACACACAAGGAAAATGCCATGTGATAAAGGAGGCAGAGCTTACAGTGATGCATTTAAGAGCCAAGGAATGCCAAGAGTTGCCAGTAACCACCACAGCTGAGAGGGAGTCCTAGAAGAGAATTTCCCTGAGCCTCCAGGCAGAGAATAGTCCAGTGTTCACCTTGATTTCAAACTTCCGGCTTCAGAACTAAGAAAGGATATATTTCTGTTGTTTGAAGTCACCCGGTTTGTGGTGCTTTGTTATAGCAGCCCCAGGAAATGAATACATACCCCAAGCTTTGCTGCAAGCTGACTGTGTTCATCCTGTTCTAAACTCCATCCCCCATCCTTTCAGAATATTCTAGAACTCGGATATCTAACTGTCCTCAATTCAATAGTTCAGATGATGTAAACATTCTCCCCTCTGTGCATTGCAGTACGTTACATCCCTGTGTGCTCAGGGCAGGGAGGTGCACTTCTGGAATAATCTGGAGCTCTGGAATCTGCCAATAGTGGGTTAAGGAAATGCTCAGCTCTGTCGCTTATTGGCGCTAAGAACTTGGGCCCACCAGGCAACCTCTCAAGCCACTTCTTCCATAAAAGTGACCACAGTGGCACTGCCTTAAGAGGGATGAGGATTAAGAGGTGAGGATTAAGTAGGACAGAGCTGCAAACACCTGGACAGTACCTGATTGTACCTGGTCTTCCTTAAATGCTTCTTGAATTGAACTGAATACAATGACAAATCCCCCGGGGGGTGGTTTGTTCAACTGCTGCTGTCGTTCAGTAGCTCAGTCGTGTCCAGCTCTTTGCGACCCCATGGACTGCAGCACGCCATGCTTCCCTGTCCTTCACAAACTCCCAGAGTTTGCTGTTACTCAGGCCCACTGAGTCATCCAACCATTTCATCCTCTGTCACCCGCTTCTCCTCCTGGCTTCAACCCAGAGGATGGTTCATTCAATAGATGAAATTAAGTTTCGGTTAATATCATAGGCTCACAAAATTGAAAAGATTAATTGCACAATATTTTCACCTGCTATTTAGATCCATGGAAAAAGAATTACTCAATGATACAAAGTTTTGTACTTTCTAAAATGAAAAAAAAAAAGTCAAAGGGAGGTAAGTTATTTTTTCCTTACATAAAATTAATTCATTGCTCATTAACATGGTTCTCCTTTTGTAGTCTTCAAGCTTCCTAAATATAAGCACACCCCATCTGTATTTGAACATTTTTAGAGTGCCTCAGAATTAGTGTTGATTTAATTTATTTTCACCAGAGATTTGCAAAATATTTGCCTAAGTTATTTTGAACTATTGGTGATTCATTTAGGGAGAGAAAAGGTGGTGTCTGCAAAGCGGGCGCTCCCTAATGCACAAAACTGAGCAAGCAAGGAGGAGACCTCCCCATCCTCCCCCCTTCCAGGGACACCCTTCCCGCACTACTAGGGGCTTCTTCTGTGTGCAAGTGTTTCCTGAGTCTGCACTGCCCAGAGAGGAAAGCTGAAGCTCCTTGGCTCAGTTGGGATGTCCTCTGTGGACTGGTCCAGGCTTGCCACCCTCAGAGAGCACCTGTCTCCTCTGGGGCTTCCCAGGTGAAAGTCACTCAGTCGAGTCCAACTCTTTGTGACCCCATTGATATTCAGTCCATGGAATTCTCCAGGCCAGAACAGTGGAATGGATAGCCATTCCCTTCTCCACGGGATCTTCCCAAACCAGGGATCGAACCCGGGCCTTCCACATTGTAGGCGGATTCTTTACCAGCTGAGCCACCAGGGAAGCCTAAGAATACTGGAGTGGGCAGCCTATCTCTTCCTCAGCGGATCTTCCCGACGCAGAAATTAACCGAGGTCTCCTGCATTGCAGGCAGATTCTTCACCAGCTGAGCTACAAGGGAAGCCCCATTCCTAGGTGGTGCAGTGGTGAAGAATCCGCCTGCCAGTGCAGGAGACGCAGAAGGCACGGTTCGATCCCTGGGTGGGAACGGTCCCCTGGCGTGGGAAATGGCAACCCAGTCCAGTATTCTTGCCTGTAAGAGCCCATGGGCAGCGGAGCCTGGCGTGGTCCATGCGGTTGCAGAGTCAGACCCCGAGCAACCGACACTTCCACTCTTCACTCTCAGCTGCTCCACTCCAGCCCGCCACCCAGTGGCTCAGAGCCGTAAGAACAGGCATCAGTCTGCACAGCCCCGTTATCAAAGCCCCTGCCTCCAAGTGCCTGTGGAGCCTCGCATTTCCTAGGAAGTTATTCATTTGCTCTCTCCTCACCTTCATTCCCGGGGTTGGGAAGATTCCCTGGAGGAGGGCATGGCAACCCACTCCAGTATTTCTTGCCTGGAGAATCTCATGGACAGAGGAGCCTGGAGGTCCACAGTCCACGGGACTGCGAAGAGACGGATCGGACTGAAGCGACTCAGTACGCAGACACACCCCGCCTTCCCAACCAGTGAAGGCTGCTCTGGGCTCACCCATCCTCCCCTCCTCCTGTTTGCTCCACAGTTCCCGGAAGACAAAAACTGTTCCAACAGACCCCATCCCATCCCAGGGCCTGTTTGTCCTACTGAATTGAAAAACAAGGCCTCCAGGAATGCAGTTTATTCATTAATATCTGAGGTCCTCAAAACTGAATATATTTTTGAGTGGGAGTTGGCTAAGTGTGTGTGAATGAATGAATGAATTAGTGGTGAGCAGGTGACTGAATCAGGTGTTCTCCTCGGTAAGCTTTTCTAGCTCTAAGATGTAATCATATTAACGGCAGTAAGTCTTTTTTAAAACCTCACCATGAGAGCAAATTTAATTATATTATTTATAAAATTCCCCAAGATGCCATAAAGTGCAGTGAAGTCTTTTCTGTAATCCTGATATGACCAGCTAAGGTTGTTAAATCAGAATTTTATAAGCATGGTTTTCCTGGATCTGACTTCACTCATTCTTATCATAAGATGATACATTTGTTTTGAACTGAGAGGAACAGAACTGAAATCAATAGTTCATAGACACTTTGTCAAGTGCCATGCTGGACACTTTTATATACGTTCCCTCATTGTACAAAACGCGGGGCCCAGGTGATGCTTCATCCTCGACGCTTTCCTCACCAGTCATCGCCATCACATCAACATCATACCGTTACCATCATGACCATCCTCAGAAGCTGCACCCCCATTACAACACCCCACCATCACCTCCACCACCACCATCAGCACTACCATCACCACCATCATTATTATTGCCATAACAGCTAACATCTGTTGAGCACTTCCTCTTTGTCAGCCACTGGTCTATATATTTAATAAGTGTTTTTCAGGTAATCCTCACACACAACCCATAAAACAGACACAATTGTAGCCTCAGTTTTTATAGATGAGAAAATTAGGATAAGCTCTGGATTTTCTCCAATATGCATCTAGTGGAAGGAATGGCAAAGCCACAGTACAACAGGGCATGCAGGACGGGAGAGCTTTTTCAAAACTTTCTGCAGCTAAAACAGGCAGGTGGCCTTGGAGGTCAATCCCAAAGCAGGCAAGCTCAGAGCAATGAACACAGCAGCCATTAGCAGAACGAAGTTCAGCCTTCCTGTGACATCTCTACAGCATCAGCATTTGCCCCCAACCTTGGTGTCCTAAAGTTGCCGATGGTCAGAGATAGGAAGGGCCCCAGCATCAGCCAGGCCGAGTGCTTTACATTACAGCTGAGAAACCAAGGCCCAGAACTAAAGTGACGGTTGTTCCCTTGTCAGCTTTTATTACCCTTAACACCCAGCTCCCTCAGACCCCTGAGGGCTCCAGATAATCCCTGAATGACAGTGATGTCTCCCCCACCGGGGCTACTGAACCACTCACCCAGGGGTGCCTACACGTATGCACCAGCAGAACCTGGGTCTACACGTCACTCAGGGCAGGGTCCCCACATACCCCCAGACTCAGTTCAAAGGAAACTTCCCTGCTGGTCACACAGAACCTTAAGACCAGGCTCTGGCAACAGGCTGTGTCCCCTCTGGGAACAACAGGGGCCAGGGGGAGGGGCCCAGTGTCAGAGGCTCCCCTGGATCCACAGGACTCCTTCCTTCCCAGTGATGGTTGGTCCCAGGCCTCTGCCCCAGATGGGCCAGGTCAGATGGAGTCAGGGCAACTCCCGTCTTCCTGTCTCCATTATTCTACTGAAGGGAAGTCCTAGAATCCCTTCATGTGCAGCTGTAACTCACTTATTGACTGTTGATCAGGGACCCAGCATGTCTAGGCACAGTTCTACCTGGGGAAAGCCAGCCGTTTTCTCCTCCATGAAGCTCACTCCTGATGGGAGGGGACACACAAGGCATGGATGGACAGGTAAGCCTGTATATACTGACCAGGTGTGGAAGGACTTGGAGGAAAGAAAGCCTGGCCAGGGCAGGGGGAGACTAGCTGGTGGGGAGGGGGTCATTCCTTGCTTAGAGTGGTCAGAGATAGAAGGGACCTTTGGGCAGAGACCTGAGTGAAGCCAGGACGGGAGCCGGGCAGCACTGGGTAGGAGCTTCCAGGCAGAGGGAACGGCACGTGCAAAGGCCCTGAGGTGGGACTGTGCTGGGCGTGTTGTGGCCGAAGCAGAGGAGTGGGGAACACGAGGCTGGTGGGGGTGGGCAGGAAGCCGAGGAAGGATTTAGGATTATTCTAAGGGCACTTCACCCCTCTTTCATCCATTCAGGTGTTTCAGGAGCCAGAGGATTTGAATGATTGGGAAATTAAAGAGTTCATCCTTCCCCTGAGCCGCTCGTGGTTTTTCATTTTTTCTTTCGTCCTTCCAGTGGACACACATCACGGAGCCCTGAGCAAAGGTGCCAAGGAGTTTCCAGGGTCCAGGGCAGGAGCCTGAAAACCACGGTGAGCACCGCCCTTCTCTTTCCCCTTCCCCACCCCCAAGTCCTGCTGCCTCTACCTGCCAGGTACTCCCCACGGTTCGCTTGGCCCTGAGTTGTCAAGGGAAGGGAGATGGAGGGGAAGAGAGAGAGAGAGTGAGAACGTCTGGTTACCTGTCACCCAAAGGACCGGCCTCATCACAGGACACAGACTTAGGGGCACCTGTTTCGGTACCAGCCTCCTGAAGTTGGATGGTGAAGTCCCTCCCAGGATGGGGAAGATGACGAAAGTGACCAAGGGAAGACTCGGGGAAGAGACCTTTCCCCTGGTGGGGACTGTTGGGGTCACCCTGTGTCTCCGCCTCCCCCAGTGGCCCTCGCACAACCGAAGAGCACCGTGGGCCGCACAGGCGTCTCCTGCGTGAGAGGACGAGCCGTCTGCCTGGGTGCCTCCTGCTGGCCTGGTTTCCCGGGACCCTGTGCCGTCATCTGCTCCTCCACCTAGGAACGCATCCTGAGGGTGTCACCTCTCACAGCCCCCTTGGCAAACCGCTGTCTCTCATTAATATTCCAGTGCACTCCCAGTGAATCATTTCCACGTCACTTCTTCTTTAAACCTTTGGCACGTTGACTTTCTGTTTTTAAAGTGATTTATTTGATACATACAGAAAGGTGATTCGTACTATGTGTGCGTGTAGATCACGGAGCAGACTGATAGATGAAAATAGCTGTGAACTCTACCCTGAGCCTAGAACATGCCATTCAATGTGCTCTTTCCTGCCCAAACCCTCCCCTCCCCTCCCCCTCCACGAAAGTAACCACTCTCCTGAACGATATCCGGGTTTGATCCTTCGGTTGGGAAGATCCCCTGGAGAAGGAAATGGCAACCCACTCTAGTACTCCTGCCTGGAAAATCCCATGGATGGAGGAGCTTGGCAGGCCACAGTCTACAGAGTTACTAAGAGTCAGACATGACTGAGCAGCTTCACTTTTACGGGCTATAACCCTAAACCATCTAGCACTTAGCTGAGCCTGGCTCTTTTTTTAAAAAAATTTATTTATTTATTTTAATTGGAGGCTAATCACTTTACAATATTGTGGTGGGTTTCGCCATACGTTGACTTGAATCAGCCATGGGTGTAATATGTCCCCCATCCCGAATCCCCCTCCAAGCTTTTGAACTTTATATAAATAGAGCATTCTGTGAGTGTCCTTCAGGTAGTTGCCTTTTTCGCTCAAGGTTATGTGTTGATATAGGTAGCGTTCTGTGTTCCCTTCTCCTGTGCACCATTGCCCTATATGAATGTGCAGACGCTATCCATCCTGTTGTGAGTAGACATTTGGGTTGTTTCCCATACTTTGTTCTCAGGTTGATGCCCTGTGGCCATTACTGTAGTCTCCCGGGTTATGGGCTGTAAGAGTTTCTCTAGGGAGTTGACTAGAGAGAGATTGTTGGATTTAGGGTGTCATGTCACCAGCTTTACTGATGGAACTCCGACAGTGCTCTAAATCCATTGTGCCAGTTTGATCATCCCCAGCAGTGAAAGACCTCACCCGCTCTCCATATTCACAAACTTTCTAGATTGTGCCAATCTGGTGGGTGTTAATGGTCTTGCCCATGAATTTAATTAGATTAAATCTTCCCTGGAGATCTTTTCATATGTTTCCAGGTACTTCTCATGGTCCCTTCTAGGAGATATCTGCTCCTGGTTTAGGCAAGCATTTTTATCTTGTTCTTTGACTTCCTGTTGACTTGTTGAAGTTCTTTGCATATTTTCTTCATTAATCACTCGTTCATTTCGTATGTGGCAGATGCATTCTCCCTGCATATGACTTGTCTTTGTTTATGGTGCCTTACGCTCTTGATTTAGTATGGTAGAATCTCTTCTTCTTTTGACTTAAAAAATTCTGTCCTACCCCAGGATCATATGGATACTCTTCTATAACGTCTTATAAAAGTTTCAAATTTGAAATGCTTTGCACATTTAAATATTCAAGCTGAGGCAGGGCTTAAAGTAGAGATCTAAAGTAATTTTTTTCCAATGGGACAACAAATCTTCCAGCACCTTCAGTGAGTGCTCCACGCTTTCCCACTGACCTATAACATCCTGCCCTGTTACATTTAGTCTCCTTATTTGCATTGTCTGGATCCTCTTCTGTGTCTGATCATCTCCATTTGCGCCAATATCACACTGTCTCAAGAATGAAAGCTTTGGGACTTCCCTGGCTGTGAAGTGGTTAAGACTTCACCTTCCAGTGGAGAGGGCATGAGTTCAGTCCCTGGTCTGGGAACTAAGATCCCACATGCCTCATAGCTGAAAAGCCAAAACATAAAACAGAAACAATATTGTAACACATTGAACAAAAACTTTTAAAATGGTTCACATCTAAAAAATATTTTTAAAAAAGGACCTCAGCTTTATCATAAATCTTGCTCTCAGATAGGGCAAGTTCTCCTCCTCCTAAATGCATTCCTCTTGTAAAGATAAGTAACTACAAGACGCTTACTCCTTGGAAGAAAAGTTATGACCAACCTAGATAGTATATTCAAAAGCAGAGACATTACTTTGTCGACTAAGGTCCATCTAGTCAAGGCTATGGTTTTTCCTGTGGTCATGTATGGGTGTGAGAGTTGGACTGTGAAGAAGGCTGAGCGCCAAAGAATTGATGTTTTTGAACTGTGGTGTTGGAGAAGACTCTTGAGAGTCCCTTGGACTGCAAGGAGATCCATCCAGTCCATTCTGAAGGAGATTACCCGCTCTCCATATTCTGGGACTTCTTTGGAAGGAATGATGCTAAAGCTGAAACTCCAGTACTCTGGCCACCTCATGCGAAGAGTTGACTCATTGGAAAAGACTCTGATGCTGGAAGGGATTGGGGGCAGGAGGAGAAGGGGACAACTGAGGATGAGATGGCTGGATGGCATCATGGACTCGATGGACGTGAGTCTGAGTGAACTCCGGGAGATGGTGATGAACAGGGAGGCCTGGTATGCTGCGATTCATGGGATCGCAAAGAGTCGGACACGACTGAGCGCCTGAGCTGAGCTGAACCCTAATCTTATTGATGTGTTCATGACCACACTCAGCTCTTTGCCATCTTGCTTTCGCACCAATGTGGTTTCATTTCTCTTCTCCCTCTTTCCTCTGAATAACTCCCGCTGGATCATGGATTCAGATCAAGCCTCATCACCTTCTGGGGCTCTGGAGCCGCCCTGCAAGCAGATCCAAGCACTTGTTCTTTGGGTATCACCCTCCTCCCGCACTGAGTCACCCTTGCTTGCTACTTACATTCACTCCCTCCCTCTTGCCTCCCACTCGCCCTGACTTGCTTCATCTTTGCACACCCAGCAGGAGAGAGCTGGGGAAAACTGGTCTAGAACCTTCCCTGCATCCTGGATAGCACTGCTCTTCCAAAGTCTTTGACCCGCTCCCTTGAAGCTGAAGTTCACTGCAGTCCAAAGAGAAGGGTTCAGGGATCTGTCTCTATTTTCTAAACAGAGGCAGTCTGCTTGCCCCTTCCTCTGCCTTTCAGCATTACTTTCCTTCTGAATCACCACCAGAGCCTGTGATGAGCCCAGATGGGATCTCAAGTCTGTCCTCTCACTGGGAGGATGTCGGGGACAGGCAGAAATGTCACTCAGCCCACATGAGATCAGTCATCTCTCCGCACCAGACCTCTAGCCTCCACTGCATGCTAGCACCACGCCCAGCACTGTCCCTTCTCTAGGGTCCCAGCTAGTGGATCTCATATCCAGCCCATCAACTGCCTTGTTGCCCCTGCTGCCCACGTCCCAGGGCCCAGCCTCTTCGATGGTTGGTCTGGCATTTGCTTTGCTGACACTGATCTGCAGTCACTCGGGTGGGCTCCAGGGATGCAACCGTGCCAATGGCAGAGGGATGGGCTAAGTGAAGGCCTGTCCAGAGCCTCCAGGCTCTCAGAGGGGAGGCTAACTGCTCACCAACACTGACCTGGGCTTGAGGACTCTGTCCTGGCCATGGAGTCCACTCAGCAGGCTGGCTGAGCAGCTGGAGTCAGGGTCCTCGCCCAGCTTCCCTGGTCTCACAGGCATAGGGTCCTCCCTTCCTTCCTCCCCAGCCCCTCCCCAGGCCCCTGCTCTTATCCAGTCTCCCTCCAGGGACTTTCAGTCTCTCCCCTTCTCCTCCCTGCAGCGTGTCGCCAAGCCAGGCCGCCCCCACCCCGGCCCCCTGATGTCTTCATCCCTGACAGCAACCTGGACTTCCCTGGGGGCTCAGATGGTAAAGAATCTGCCTGCAACTCGGGTTCCATCCCTGGCTTGGGAAGGAAGATCTCCTGGAGGAAGGCATGACAACCCACTCCAGTGTTCTTGCCTGGAGAATCCCATGGACAGAGAAGCCTGGGGGGCTACAGTCCATAGGGTCGCAAAGGGTCAGATACAACTGTGCAGCTAACACTGTCACTTTCCACGCCAGCAACCTGCCCCTGTCTTCACCGCCCGCCCCTCTGGCACTGTGGGAGCCCCTTCTCTGGATGAAATCTGTCTGCTCTGTCTCTCCCTTACTTCAAACCCTCGCAGCAGCCGCTCAGCACAGCTCTTTGGCTGGAGTCCACACTGCAAGCTCAGCGCCTGGTTCTCCCGCCATGCTGGGAGGCGAGCAGCTAGGAAGGGGCCCGCTGCACCATCCTCCCCCGTCTCCTGCACCCGGAGCCCCAGCGGAGGCCTTCCTGCTCCTTCGGCCTCAGGGCAGGCAGCCCCTCCTCCTGGAAGGCCTCTGGCCTGCCTGGTCACATGACCCCTCTCCAGCCTGCTGGGCTCACCCGTTTACTTCTATGCACGGTGCCACTTGCTGTACTGGCGTGCTCTGTGGGTGCAAGCATCTCAAGTTTTCAGGACTGAGTTTGTCTTGTTGCCTCCCGTAGCTGGGGCGCCTGCACCGAGTCTGTCCTCAACCTGGCGAGTGCTGTTGCTTCTGCATTGCTGTGTTTTGGTCAGCTCCTCCCCAGTGGAATGAGAGATCTCGGAAGACAGGCTTTATTCCTCTCTGCCTGTAGGAGCCTGGCATGCAGGGGGTGCTCTGTAACTGTTTGTGGAAAGACTGAGTGATTGAACAGACGAGTGAGTGAATGCGAATGGACTATTGTGAGGGCACCCAGGTATGGACTTTCCATCCATACTGACCCACCCGGGGTACCACGTTGATGGGCTAGGTGGGGACCTGTGGTAAGAACCAAGGTCCCCATGTGTCCAGACACCCTGCAGGGCTGACCCAGGTCTCCCAGCTGCAGGGCTGAAGTTGGGGCATGCAGACTGGACAGACAGGCCTGCTCCTGTTCCTGGGCACTGGCCAGAGTTTGGAGAAAGCACAAAAGATTCTTACTCCAAAATCAGACAGGCCATAAGACAGTTTTAAAATGCACACACCCGGGTGCTCTGTGAAGCCAGGGGTGGAAAGGTGGGTGCAGAAGAGGCATGAGGGGCAATGAACATGTTTGGATTTAAAAAAAAAAAAAAAAAGCATCTAACAGTCAGGGAGATTTGCTTTAACATTCTGGCATGTTCTGTTGATTTATGACTGTTGCTAGGTAACAGAGTACACTGAAGCGGGTGTGATTTTAAAGCTGTGGCTTCTGACCAAAGGAAAGAAACCATTAATCGGGCTGGGGGGCTGGAGGAGGCTGTAAATGCAACCCAGAGGACGGAACAGTTAGCAGCAATTAGAGTAAAGCCAAGGGGATCCAGCCCCTCCGTGTCTGTAATCTTTCACGTGTGTGTTCAGCTGCGAGGATAGAAAGCCAGCTGCTGACATGGCTTCTCCTTCAGAAAGACACCAATGAGAATTTATCTTTTATTTTGCAGTAAATTGATTTAGTAGCCGTCCGCTTTCTAACATAGCACTGCTGGTGTGCCAAGCGTATGAAGTGTGTCATCTTGATGGCCAGGGTTCATTGTCTTCACTCAGGTTACCAAGGCCTCCAGCCTCTCAACAGGACTGTTCTCTGGCTGGGCACACACCGATACCTCTGGGTGCCCTGCTGGGGTTCCAAGGTGAATGAGACAGAAGCCCCCCACCTGCTAAAGCTGACATTCAGTTTGTGTGTGTGGAGGGGGTGGGCAGACAGTCACTAAATAATAGTCACGTTTAATAAGCCAAGTATATTTTATGCTACAAAGAGAAAAAGCCAAGCCAAGTGAAAGGGTCCAAGAATAGGGGTGAGTGTCCTGGTAGGCGGGGTGGTGCTGATCGCAGTTATAAACTGGGGGATAGTCTCATCTGAGCAAAGTCTTAAAGGAAGTGAGGGACTAAGCCTTAGAGATGAAGGGAGAACAATCCAGGCAAAGGGATATGGAGCAGGTGCCCTGAGGCAGCTTGGAGAAACAGCGGGGAGGCCAGTGTGTCTAGAGCGGAGTGAGTGGGGAGGTGGCGGGCAGAGGGAAGCAGATCATGTCGGGGTCCCCAGGTCCACTCAGGTCCTCCATAGGGGGGACATCATGGCAGGAAGAGGGGGTCCTAGGGGCGACTGCAGTTCATTGGGCCATCCTGTGCCCGGTCTTGTGCTGTGGGCTTGGGCACCTAACAGGGGGTGAGACTCCGCTGTCTAGCTCATGGGACAAGCAGACTGAGGCCCCTGGGAAAGGGCTGGCAGGAGATCCAACAGTTGTTGAGTGACCGAGCCTGGATTCGGGCCTTTACCTGCCGGCTCCTTACCTGCCTTTTCCTCCCACAAACTCCTACTTATCCTGCAAGGCCCAGCTCAAATGTCCCCTCCCTCTGACTTCATCGGTACTCCTTACACTTGGTGCCCCACAGCCCGGGACCTCCCCCTCCTTGCAGTAGGGCTTCGGGTTTATCCTCTGGACCATGGACCCTTTGGGTCCTGTCCCCGGCCTGATTCACTCCCCAGAACTCACTCTGGAATTGGCTACTGAACAAGTGAATGGAAGGGAAGGGGATGGGGAGAGAGGGAGTAAATGAGGAAGGTTGGTGTGTGCAGAGCAGCCTGTGAGAAAGAGATGAGTGATGTGGGGAACAGAGGGTGAGGAGCTGGGAGGAAGGCCCATGTAGGCTGCGTCTCTCCCACACACATGCTCTTTGCAGGCCTATGTGTATCCTGTGGGCTTTCTAGGTGGCGCGAGTGGTAAAGGACCCGCCTGCCAATGCAGGAGATGTAAGAGACATGGGTTTGATCCCCGGATCCATGCCCTGCACATAGGCCTTTGTGCCGCCGAGGGCCATCTTGCTCCTTGCGTCTGTGTTCCCGACTCTCCCAACTCCGCAGGGCTCTCTCTGTAGTGAGTGCAGGGTCCCGGCAGTGAGAGCCTGGGAAGCATGTGCGTGCAGGCAGTCTATCTGGGAGGGGATCTCCGGAGTCATCATTTGGTCTCTGCTGTGGGAATATGGGATTCCCATCCACTGAGACATGGACCGAAGGTTCTGGAACTGATCCCTGAAAGAGAGGAGCATCAGCAATCCTCCCAGGATTCTTCTTCCAAATAAGTCAGGAGTGCCCAGGTGACACTGACTCCCCCCAACCCCAGGCTGCATGGACTATACAGTCCATGGAATTCTCCAGGCCAGAATACTGGAGTGGATAACCTTTCCCTTCTCCAGGGGATCTTCCCAACCGAGGGACTGAACCCAGGTCTCCTGCATTGCCTGTGGATTCTTTACCAGCTGAGCCACAAGGGAAGCCCACGAATACTGGAGTGGGTAGCCAATCCCTTCTCCAGTGGATCTTCCCGACCCAGAAATTGAACCGGGGTCTCCTGCATTGCAGGCAGATTCTTTACCAACTGAGCTATGAGGGAAGCCACAGATGGGCAAGACTAGGCCAGCCCCTGGAGAAACAGTAAGTACAAGCTCCAGGGCCGTGTGTCCCCCAGGCTGGCTCTGCTTTCTGAGACTTGGGCTTGTGCCCCATTTCTGAATTGCCTTTCTGTCACTTGCAATTCAACGGTGCTGATCAACATTCCCCATTGTCCCCTGGTAACATCGGGCCCTCAAGGACACTAGCTCTCAAGCCCTGCAGCCAGACTAGGTAGAGCCCAGCCACAGGGACAGCCCACACGCCCTCCAACCTTTTTCCATGACAGACCCAGCTGCCCTCCTGTATGAACCAGTTGCCTCTTTCCCTGGCTCTCCAAGGTCCTCGGGGTTCTGACAGCCCCACTGGACTTCCCTCTCTGGTTCCCCGAGGGAAGCTTGGACGGTCCTGCTACCCAGCATGGCCCTTGGGCTGACCCACCAAGACACCCACTTGAGCTGGCCCTGTACCATCTGCCCACTGCAGAAACCCTGTTGGTCAGCCTGCACCACTCCCTATGGGAGGCACTGTGCTGGGAGGGAAGGAGAAGGGCTGGTCACCTGAGTTTCTGATAGGCTTCACTCACTCATTCATCCAACAAGTACTAAATAAGCTCCTACTGCCTGCCAGGCACCGGGGCCCACGGCGGAGAGAGAGACAGAGGTCAGCTGATGCAAACAGCCGACTCGCTGGAAAAGTTCCTGATACTGAGAAGGATTGAGAGCAGAAGGAGAAGAGGGCATCAGAGGGTGAGATGGCTGGATGGCATCACTGATGCAATAGTCATGAACTTGGGCCAACTCTGGGAGATGGTGGGGGACTGGGAGGCCTGGTGTGCTGCCGTCCATGGGGTCACAAAGACTGGGCGACTGAACACCAGTGTGGCATGTGAGTGTTGCCTCAACCTTAGCTTCTCTCTGTGGCTAATATTCCTTCTTGGGCCTGGGATGTGTAGGTTTCCTCAGACTCTGTTTGGAGACGCGTGATCTCATTTTTGAGAGTTAGTGCTAATATGGCTTGTGGTCCTCTCTGTGGCTTTCATCCATTTGTCCCACCTCATTCCCCATGAATCTGTCCCTCAAGCTTCCTTGAGATCTTGAAGTCAGTGGTGGTTGTTAGTCTCTCACTGGTGTCTGACTCTTTGCGACTCCATGCACTGTAGCCCACCAGGCTCATCTGTCCATGGGATTCTCCAGGCAAGAATACTGGAGTGGGTTGCCATTTCTTTCTACAGGGGATCTTCTCTGACCCAAGGGTNTCCTTGAGATCTTGAAGTCAGTGGTGGTTGTTAGTCTCTCACTGGTGTCTGACTCTTTGCGACTCCATGCACTGTAGCCCACCAGGCTCATCTGTCCATGGGATTCTCCAGGCAAGAATACTGGAGTGGGTTGCCATTTCTTTCTACAGGGGATCTTCTCTGACCCAAGGGTCGAACCCAGGTTTCCCACATTGCAGGCAGATTCTTTACCATCTGAGCCACCAGGGAAGTTCCTCTTGAAGTCAGGAATGTATGTTATTCATGGGTTTCTACTCCAATGTCCCTTGTAGGTGTGATACCTAATACTGATCAATAATTTCTAATTGAATTAATGGATGGTGAATAAATGCTCTAAGGACTCAGCGATGATTTCAAGCATTGAAGTAATCAAGGAGGGCTTCATGGAGGAAGTGTCATGAGAAGGGTGGCTTGGAGTTGCTGGTAAGAAACACAAACGAGTCTCCCCTTGAAAGATGAATGTGTGTCCCCAGATGAGAGTCTGGTTCTGGGAAGCTGCACCAAGCTCCCAGGAGCCTACCTGCAGGACGCTAGGAGTCTTCTTTCCCTGATACCACCAGGTCCAGGTGGGACATGGGGATGAGCATGGGGCCTTCATAGCCCTCTTGCTAGGGCTGGGTGGAGGGGTAGATGCGTGGAGGGCGCGCACCCAGCCGGCAACATTGTAAATTATTGATCACTGGAGAGTAATGTATAGGAAAGGTCATTTCCCTCCTTAAGTCAAACTCTTCCATCATGCTTAATTGCCTGCTTTCCAAATTTCCCTCGGGCTGGCCTGGGGATGGAGATTAGTTCTGAGCCTATTTATTTTGCTTGAATCTAGTCTACAGGGTACAACGGGATGTGATCCATTCCTCTTTGGTATTAAGTCTGAACACTATGGAAGCGATTGATTCAGGGGTTAAATGGAGGAGAGGGGCTCTTCCCCTACCTGGTACTGCAGAGAGGTGTTGCTCTAAGTACCCCGTCCCCTCAAGTCTTGACCTATTTGAGTGGTGGACTGGCAAAGCTGGAGAAATGAGGGGAAATCTACATTCCCTGAGCACCTGTGATGTACCAGTCTCTGTGTATATCATCTCCTTCAATTCCCACTGAGACATCCAAATAAAGCAAATGTCGCTGTTGTTCAGTCGCTATGTTGTGTCCACCTCTTTGTGACCCCATGGACTGCAGCACGCCAGGGTTCCCTGTCATTCGCTATCTCCCAGAGTGTGCTCAGATTCATGTCCATTGAGTCGACGATGCTATCTAAGCATCACATCCTCTGCTGCCTTCTTTTTCTTTAGCCTCCAATCTTTCCCAGCAGTAGGGTCTTTTCCTGTGAGTCAGCTCTTCACATCAGGCAGCCAAGTAATACGATGTGGAGGACAAGATGAAATCGATTCCAAAGAAAATTGTTAAGAGCAGTTTGCAAGGATTCTTCCACCCCTGCCTGACAGGGTAGGGTGGTGGGTAATGATGGGAAGTCATGGGGAGTGTTGCTCTGGAGGGAGCTGTGCTGGGGCTTTAAAGTACTGCTAAGCAGGAGGAAGAGAAAGTACCCACCCTTCCTCTGTAGTCAAGCATGGATGGATGACTCAAAGCTTAAAATGCACCTGATGGCTTTCCAGCCAGGAAAGAACAACAGGAATCAGATTTACCTTCCCATTCAAAACAACTGAAAATCAAGACAAAATATGTGAAACAGTGGTTTTCAAGATGCTGGACATTAGGCCGTAAAGGGGACAGTGATCAGCGAGAAACAAAAACACAAGGAGACCCCAGGATTGCTCCAGCTGATGCCTTGAGAGTTCCCTGTCCAGGTTTCAGGGAGACGTTGTCCAAGCTGAGTCTGGTAAAATCCTCAAGCTGAGGAAACGGAGCTGAGATTCTGGAGAAATCAAGGAAGCTAGGGGCTCACGGGGCAGGATAATGAAGAGGAGAGAGTTCCAAAGAGAAAGAGAAAGTTCCAGAAGTAGGGAGAGTTTGAGCATGAGCACTCAACTCAGAAATGATCAGCCCATGCATAGGAGGAAATTGCCCAAAGTTAGGGCAAGGATCATCCAAAAGGCCCAGTGGGCACGGTGTTTCGAACACACAGAGAGAGTTGGGAATAGTGCCTGCTGGAAAAATTCACATTCCTCAGGGCCATTGGGCAGCCTGCTCAGGCAAGCCTTGCCTCAGTGCTGCTGCTGCTAAGTCACTTCAGTCGTGTCCGACTCTGTGTGACCCCATAGACGGCAGCCCACCAGGCACCCCCATCCCTGGGATTCTCCAGGCAAGAATACTGGAGTGGGTGGAAGATAATATGTCTGAGATTGAGAATTGGTTCAAATGTGCCTAGCAAATCACCAAAGTAAGACTTGAAAGAATCAAACTGCTTGTGAGTTAAGCTCAAGAATACCTCTAGAGTTATAAACATATCCAGGATCTTTGGCCCATAAGGTAAAAGACATCTGACATCCAGTAAAACAATTACTTATAATAGGGGGAAGAAGTGTGAACTATTGGAAACTAAGACATGGAAACCGGCTTGCACCTCAGTACTGGATGAAACCCTCTGTTGCATTTAAGGTACACTGTGAAGATTAAATAATCAAAGGTCTATACAACATGCCTTGATCAATAAATCCTTGTTTCCATCCTTTTTTTTTTTTGCTGTTAATTATTAATTAAACTAAGATCATGGCATCCAGTCCCATCACTCAATGGAAAATAGATGGAGAAACAATGGAAACAGTAATAGACTTTATTTTCTTGAGCTCCAGAATCACTGCAGGTGGTGACTGCAGCCAGGAAATTAAAAGACACTTGCTCCTTGGGGAAAAAGCTATGACCAACCTAGACACATATTAAAAAGCAAAGACATTACTTTGCCAACAAAAGTCCATCTAGTCAAAGCTATGGTTTTTCCAGTAGTCATGTATGGATGTGAGATTTGGACCATAAAGAAAGCTGAATGCCAAAGAATTGATGCTTTTGAGCTGTGATGTTAGAGAAGATGCTTGAGAATCCCTTGGACTGCAAGGAGATGAAACAAATCCATCCTAAAGGAAATCAGTCCTGACTATTCATTGGATGGACTGATGCTGAAGCTGAAGCTCCAATACTTTGGCCACCTGATGTGAAAAACTGACTCACTGGAAAAGACCCCGATGCTGGGAAAGATTGAGCGAAGGAGGAGGAGACAACAGAGGATGAAATGGTTGGATAGCATCACCGACTGGATGGACATGCATTTGAGCAAGCTCTGGGAGTTGGTGATGGACAGGGAAGCCTGGCCGGCTGCAGCCCCTGGGGTCACACAACTGGGGTCAGTTGGACACGACTGAATGACTGAATTGAATATCTCAAATGATTTTTTTGGAAAGGAGTAAGTTTTAAATGAGTATTAAAATACCCTAGTGTTGAGGGCCCCTGAATTGTACAGTGTTGTACCAAATGCGTGTTGTATCTTTGTGGATGAGAATTGTTGTAAAAACTGCACTACGTACCTTCAAAGTACTTCAAAGTACTTTGCAGTGGAGATGATGAGGTGACTTTATTTTTGTTTTTGTTGTTTTTAATTAATTTTATTGGAGTATAGTTGATTTACAGTGTTGTGTTAGTTTCAGGTGTTCAGCAAAATGAATCAGCTACACATTTATCAATTCTTTTTTGGATTCTTTCCCCGTATAGGCATTACAGTATTGTGTAGAGCACTCTGTGCTACCCAGTAGGTCCTTATTATTTATATATAGTAACGTGTCTATGTCAGTCCCAGTCTCCCAATCTGGGAGTCTATTTCTGTTTTGCAAATAGGTTCCTTTGTAACATGCTTTTTTTAGATTTCCACATGAAAGCAGTTCATGTAGTATTTGTCTTTGTCTAACTTACTTCTCTTAGTCTGATAGTCTCTGGATCCATCCATGTTGCTGCAAATGGCATTATTTTGTTCTTTTTTTTAAAGCTGACTAATATTCCACGCCATCCACTGATTAACATTTAGATTGCTTCCTTATCCTGACTGTTGAAGTGCATTTGTTTTTACTGAAATGAGATGCCCTCTTTTAGAGGCAGTGCTGGGAGTTGTTGGGATGTTTTTACTTTAATCCAGAGAATATGAAATGAACAACAGTTTCCTGGCCAAAAAAAAATTACTTATAATAGAAAAGAATCTTAAAAAAAAAATATATATATATATATATTTTCTGTTTCTGTATGAATTTTAGAAACAGTTTGTCAGTTTAAAAAAGGCATATTGAGATTTTAATTTGGATTGTGTCAAGTTCATAGATCANTTTTTTTTTTTTGCTGTTAATTATTAATTAAACTAAGATCATGGCATCCAGTCCCATCACTCAATGGAAAATAGATGGAGAAACAATGGAAACAGTAATAGACTTTATTTTCTTGAGCTCCAGAATCACTGCAGGTGGTGACTGCAGCCAGGAAATTAAAAGACACTTGCTCCTTGGGAAAAAAGCTATGACCAACCTAGACACATATTAAAAAGCAAAGACATTACTTTGCCAACAAAAGTCCATCTAGTCAAAGCTATGGTTTTTCCAGTAGTCATGTATGGATGTGAGATTTGGACCATAAAGAAAGCTGAATGCCAAAGAATTGATGCTTTTGAGCTGTGATGTTAGAGAAGATGCTTGAGAATCCCTTGGACTGCAAGGAGATGAAACAAATCCATCCTAAAGGAAATCAGTCCTGACTATTCATTGGATGGACTGATGCTGAAGCTGAAGCTCCAATACTTTGGCCACCTGATGTGAAAAACTGACTCACTGGAAAAGACCCCGATGCTGGGAAAGATTGAGCGAAGGAGGAGGAGACAACAGAGGATGAAATGGTTGGATAGCATCACCGACTGGATGGACATGCATTTGAGCAAGCTCTGGGAGTTGGTGATGGACAGGGAAGCCTGGCCGGCTGCAGCCCCTGGGGTCACACAACTGGGGTCAGTTGGACACGACTGAATGACTGAATTGAATATCTCAAATGATTTTTTTGGAAAGGAGTAAGTTTTAAATGAGTATTAAAATACCCTAGTGTTGAGGGCCCCTGAATTGTACAGTGTTGTACCAAATGCGTGTTGTATCTTTGTGGATGAGAATTGTTGTAAAAACTGCACTACGTACCTTCAAAGTACTTCAAAGTACTTTGCAGTGGAGATGATGAGGTGACTTTATTTTTGTTTTTGTTGTTTTTAATTAATTTTATTGGAGTATAGTTGATTTACAGTGTTGTGTTAGTTTCAGGTGTTCAGCAAAATGAATCAGCTACACATTTATCAATTCTTTTTTGGATTCTTTCCCCGTATAGGCATTACAGTATTGTGTAGAGCACTCTGTGCTACCCAGTAGGTCCTTATTATTTATATATAGTAACGTGTCTATGTCAGTCCCAGTCTCCCAATCTGGGAGTCTATTTCTGTTTTGCAAATAGGTTCCTTTGTAACATGCTTTTTTTAGATTTCCACATGAAAGCAGTTCATGTAGTATTTGTCTTTGTCTAACTTACTTCTCTTAGTCTGATAGTCTCTGGATCCATCCATGTTGCTGCAAATGGCATTATTTTGTTCTTTTTTTTAAAGCTGACTAATATTCCACGCCATCCACTGATTAACATTTAGATTGCTTCCTTATCCTGACTGTTGAAGTGCATTTGTTTTTACTGAAATGAGATGCCCTCTTTTAGAGGCAGTGCTGGGAGTTGTTGGGATGTTTTTACTTTAATCCAGAGAATATGAAATGAACAACAGTTTCCTGGCCAAAAAAAAATTACTTATAATAGAAAAGAATCTTAAAAAAAAAATATATATATATATATATTTTCTGTTTCTGTATGAATTTTAGAAACAGTTTGTCAGTTTAAAAAAGGCATATTGAGATTTTAATTTGGATTGTGTCAAGTTCATAGATCAATTTGAGGAGAACTGACATGTTAACAGTATTGAGTTTTCCAACATATAGGACACTTTCCAGTTATTTAGGTCTTCTTTAGTTTATCTCATGTTTTCTAATTTCCAGTGCATAGGTTTTTCACATCTGTTTTTAGATTTATTTCTCCATATCTCATACTATAAATGATATCTTTAAAATTTAGATTTTGATTGATCTTATATCTGAAAACTTATTAAATTTATTATTAATTCTGGCAGTTTTTTATAGCTTTTATTGGATTTTGATACAGATAATCATGTCTTCTGTGAATCAAGACAAGTTTTACTTCCTTCCTTCTAATCTGAATGTCTTTTATTTCTCTTTCTTGCTTTATTGCACTGGCTGTAACTCTAGTACAATGCTAAATAGTCATGGTATAAACGGCTATCTTTGCTTTGTTCCCTGTTACGGGGGAAACTATTTCATATTTAAGACCGTTAAATCTATAGGTTTTTCAGAAGTGTCCTTTGTCAAATTAAGGAATTTCACTTCTATTTGTAGTTTGTTGAGAGGGCTAATATGATCTAATCTCAAGAACTCAATATAAAGCTTCAGTAATTGACATTGGTATTGATAGTATTATGTCAAAGTAAATAAGTATATCAATGGAATAGAATAGAGAACCCAGACAAAGACCCACACATTTATGGCAGCTGATATGGCTGATTTTGAACAAAAAAATGTAGCTCAGTGAAGAATAAACAGACAATTGGTGCTAAAACAACTTAAAAAATAAAAAGAACCATGTCTCACATCATACACAAGAATTAATTCAAAATGGATCATAGACCAAAATGGAAAATCCAAAATTATAAAACTTCTAGAAAAAGTTAACAGACTTTCCTTAAAAAAACAGATTGTAAATATTTTAGGCTTGCGGACATATGGTCTCTCCTGCAACTACATAGCTCTGCAATTACAGTGTGAAAGTGGCCCTAGAAAATGCATAAATGAATGAGCATGGCTCTGTGTCAATAAAACTTTATGACTGTGTCTAGTCCATCCTGGGATTGCAAGAATGCTTTAAAGATAAACTATTAATTTAATTCACTGCTTTAATAGATCAAAGGCAAAAAGCCAAATGATCATATGGATAGGTACAGCAAAACAAAGCAACTAGCCAAACAAAAAAAACACCCACATTAGACAAGTTTTGACATTCATTTTTGATAAATTCTCCCAGAAAATTAGGAAGGATGAGAAAACCCAACAGCAAACACTTTTTTTTTTTCACATGGAACTTTAAAAACATTACTAGACCAAAGACAAAAACGCCTTCTGCCACCAGTGCTATTCAACTCTATGTTGTAGTGGAACGAACTGAGCCAGATAGCAAATGGGGAAAGAATGGCAAGAAACAGCGCAAACTGTCTTTAACTGCAGACATGATGGTCTACATGGAAAATCCAAGATAATCTGCTCTCAAACTATTTAAAACCATATGATAGATCAACACAACCACTGGGTATAAGACAGCACACAAAAGTCAGTAACACTTCCCCTGAAGAGCAATACCATTTAGAACATATAAGAGAGGCAAATTCTGTTCACAAAGGCAGTAAAACCTATAGGGTACTTAAGATGAAATCTGAGAACAGATGTACAAGCTCCATATGGAAGCAGTATAGCAGTGGGGGGTCAAAGTAGGGCCTCCAACCCACAAGGCCTGGTTCTGCATTACAGCTCCACTGCTGACTGGTGTGGGTAAATTACTTGACCACTCTGCCGGTTTCCCCATTTGTAAAAGGGAGACAGTAATAATATTTACATCTTTGGGAAGTTGGGAAGATTAATCTGAGTTAAATATAAAGTGTTTAGAACAGTAGTTGGCACATACAAATATATAAATGTTTGCTGTTATTGTTGGGAAGAAAATTAGAGCGCTTAATTGAAGACCATGAATGATCACCTGAATCAATACAGAGACAGATCATGCCCATGAATGGGACCACTTAGCATTAGAAAACTATCATTTCCCAAGTGGAAAATATCATTTTCCATTTGATCTATAAGTTTAAATTTATAAATTCTTTGCTGGGTCAAGAAAAGTGACAACAGGGACCTGATAAGCTGAAATTTTATATAGAAATGCAAAGGTCCATGAATAGTCAAGACAGTTTTGAAGAAAAGCAAAGACTATACCATCTGATCTATTTGATGTTGACTTATTAAAAACTATAGTCTCTAAGACACATGGGCCAGATAAAAAAAGACCAATGGAATAGAATAGCTGTCTCTTATACACATCTAGATGTGTATAAGAGACAGCCATCCATGTTGCTGCAAATGGCATTATTTTGTTCNCATCTGATCTATTTGATGTTGACTTATTAAAAACTATAGTCTCTAAGACACATGGGCCCGATAAAAAAGACCAATGGAATAGAATAGAGAGTCCAGAAACATGCCCACATATATACAAGAACTTGGTATAGAAGAGAATTGACTTTATAATTAGAGAGAGAGAGATAGGCTAGTCAGTCATTGATTTGGATTCTGGGTTCTTCGTATGGAAAAAGTATATAGTTAGAGCTCTACTTTCCTCCAAGTAGAACATTATGCTCTAGAGGGGCGAGATGTAAATATAGAGAGATTCTATAGCCTACCTTCATACTCACAAGATAGAGATATAGTGAATGAGACAAAAAGGCAAAATACTTCAAAGAAAACACTGATAAATTTCACTACATCAAAATTAGCAACTTCTGAAGGAAAACAGCACTACAAAGTTAAGAGATGAACAACAAATTAGCAGAGAATGTTTCATAACACACACGAACAGACAGAGGACAGGTAGTAAAACTACATAAGAAGCTCCAGAAAATCAGTACGAAAAAAGCCGAAAGGGAATAACAGGCAATTCTTAGAAGAGAAAATGGAGATTCTCAACCTCACTAGCAATCAGGAAATGCAAATTAAACTACTACCGGCTATCAGCTGACCCACCAACTTGAGGTGCATTTACATCCATTTCCAGCGACACTCAGAATTCAATGTATGCTGTGCTTAGCCACTCAGTCGTGTCCGACTCTCTGTGACCCCATGGACTGCAGCCCACCAGGCTCCTCTGTTCATGGGGATTCTCCAGGCAAGAATACTGGAGTGGGTTGCCATGCCCTCCTCCAGGGGATCTTCCCAACCCAGGGATCGAACCCAGGTCTCACGCATTGTGAACAGATTCTTTACCTTCTGAGCCACCAGGGAAGTCCATACAGGAGTATAAATTGTTTCTCAATGTGGCAACAAATAGGCAGTGAAATATGTACATATAATGTAACCCTGCCTCCAGGTGTCCCTCCTGAAGAACCGTTACTCTTGGGTGTGAGGAATCAGGTAAAATGATGTCACTGAATGGTTGTCTGAAACTCCGACAGGTTGGAAACAACCTAAATATCCATCCAAGTGGGTGGAGAGGATGAGAGAAATAATAAATTAATTGTAGTCACTGGTATGCTTGTCAATGTTTAACTACCCCTATCTAGAGGGAAGGGCTTCACAGAGGACTCAGTGGGTAAAGTATCTGCCCACAATGCAGGAGATGCAGGAGACGTGGGTTCAGTCCCTGGGTTGGAAAGATCCCCTGGAGGAGGGCATGGCAACACACTCCAGTATCCTTGCCTGGAGAACCCCATGGACAGAGGAGCCTGGCGGGCTACAGTCTGGGCTATAGTCCATAGCGTCAAAGAGTCCGATAAGACTGAAGGGACTGAGCCCGCACGCATGCAGCAAGGTGGAAAAGCCAGAATCTGTAGCATTTGCTGATTTCTGTGCTATACATATTCCCAGTAGGGCTGATTTCTAGTTACTACCGTGATATTACCGAACACAGAGTCTGGAAGAGAAACGCAGTCAGCAAGAAGGTTCTCGGGGCAGGCTCCAGCACACCATTGATTGTTTTCTCCCAGCATCTGAGATCAATGAAGAAACCAGGTAGAGCTGAAAAACAAGGCTTAGAAAAAGAGCAATTTGCAATATGGTACAATCAATATGATAATGTTTGTATACATTTTTAAATTACATGAAATGATATAATGCATGTACATGTGTTAAAGAATAGAACGTGGATGAGAAGAAAACAGATTTAGGGACAGTGTTCCCCTTTGGAAAGAGAATGGGAGGATTAGGGCTAGACAGAGATGCAAAAAAGCTTCAATGTCTCTGATTCTATTTCTTACATTAAAAGATTGGAAGCTAACATGTTAGAATCTTAATATTGATTCCTTTTGAATCAATATTCAAAAGGGGGGGTTGTAATAATATACTCCAGCCTCTTGTTTATCTGAACTATCTCATTAAAATAAATGGGGCTTCCCAAGTGGCACTAGTGGTAAAGAACCCGCCTGGCAATGCAGGAGGCATAAGAGATGCAGGTTGGATTCCTAGGTTGAGAAGATCACCTGGATCAGGGCATGGCAACCCACTCCAGTATTCTTGCCTGGAGAACCCCATGGACAGAGGAGCCTTGCAGGCTACGGGCCATAGGATCACAAAGAGTTGAACACGACTAAGTGACTTAGCATGCTCACACACACATTAAAATATACACAGAATATAAAGCATGAATCATGGTTGTGTAAAAACAAAACTTTACCTTGAAAGGCTTAGGAATAAGACACTCCAAAAGGTTTCTGGTACAATGAATTCAAGACCATCCCTTGTCTATTTTCCTTTATATACACATTTTCTATCATGTGCCACTTTTGCAATGGCAGAGAATGACTAAAATTGTGAGTGTGGGACCAGATGACAGCCCTGGGTCCTTCCCTGATGACATTGCTATCTGATGGGTCTTAGCGCGTCTCAGTGTTGTTAGACAAGTCTCCATCCAGAGGCGCTGTGACCTAGACTGGAAGTGGGTGGGTGGGTTTCTGTCTAGCCTTTCACTGGAGAAAAGATCCATCCAAGTACTGCTTCAGGCAGCTACTCCAGGGCAAGGCAGATGGTTCCCAGAAATGCAAAGAGACCACCTTGAACTCCCTGCGGGAACTCCCTCTAGGTAGTCACAGAGGGGAAGGTGGCAGAGAGTTGCGTCAACATCAGCTTGTATGGGCAGACTGTATAAGCTCTGGAGTCTCACAGACCTGGGTAAATCTCAGCTCTGCCACTTACTAGCTGGGTGACTTAAGAAGTGACTTGGTGTTTGTTTATTTATTTATAAAATGAGTACTGTAGTGGGTTGTGTTATAGCGCAAAACATTTGTACTATATCCTCCCTTCTTGGTGGAGGATTGTACTTGTACATGCCATTAAGGTCATAGGTCATAAGGTCATTAATGGCCATGTGACCTATAGTGTTTCTCCCTGCCCTTTGAACTCATGAGTGGTGGTGATGTCACTTACTTGGGCCAGTAAGTTCTGGTTGTGTTATAGCGCAAAACATTTGTACTATATCCTCCCTTCTTGGTGGAGGATTGTATTTGTACATGCCATTAAGGTCATAGGTCATAAGGTCATTAATGGCCATGTGACCTATAGTGTTTCTCCCTGCCCTTTGAACTCATGAGTGGTGGGGATGTCACTTACTTGGGCCAGTAAGTTCGAAGAGTGAGCTCATGCCCCGGATCTCTCTTTCACCTCTACCATGACCCCAGCAATGCCCAGTGGAGGGCTGCACCATCGGCCTGGATCCCAGAATAAATATGACAAGGGTCAGAGTTGCAGCCAACTTGTGAAGGGCATGTGGCACGAGTGAGAAATAGACTCCATAAGGCACAGAGTTTTGAAAGGTCATCCATTGTTTCAATACAGCCTAGTTTTCATTCTGGCTGAGACAAGAGTCCTCACATGTTTGAGGACAGTACAAGATAACACATGTGAAGTGTTTAGTCACTACCAGCCAGAGCACAGGGATGCAGTGGTCTCCACAGGAGAGGTTATGTTGCAGTGAAAAACAATCCACCAATCTCAGTGCCCAAACACAGCACATGTTTACTTCTCACTCATTTTATACATCTAGTTTTTTCACTGCAACATAACCTCTCCTGTGGAGACCACTGCATCCCTGTGCTATTTCTGCTTTATTGACTATGCCAACGCCTTTGACTGTGTGGATCACAATAAACTGTGGAAAATTCTGAAAGAGATGGGAATACCAGACCACCTAACCTGCCTCTTGAGAAATCTGTATGCAGGTCAGGAAGCAACAGTTAGAACTGCACATGGAACAACAGACTGGTTCCAAATAGGAAAAGGAGTACGTCAAGGCTGTATATTGTCTCCCTGCCTATTTAACTTATATGCAGAGTACATCATNTGTGAAAGTTGGACTGTGAAGAAAGCTGAGCACCGAAGAATTGATGCTTTTGAACTGTGGTGTTGGAGAAGACTCTTGAGAGTCCCTTGGACTGCAAGGAGATCCAACCAGTCCATTCTGAAGGAGATCCGCCCTGGGATTTCTTTGGAAGGAATGATGCTAAAGCTGAAACTCCAGTACTTTGGCCACCTCATGAGAAGAGTTGACTCATTGGAAAAGACTCTGAGGCTGGGAGGGATTGGGGGCAGGAGGAGAAGGGGACGACCAAGGATGAGATGGCTGGATGGCATCATGGACTCGATGGTCGTGAGTCTGAGTGAACTCCGGGAGATGGTGATGGATAGGGAGGCCTGGCGTGCTGCGATTCATGGGGTAGCAAAGAGTCAGACACGACTGAGCGACTGAACTGAACTGAACTGAACTGAATGGGGTCCATGTTTCCATGTTCTTTGTAATCATGCATGGACTCTGCTTATAGAGGCTTTATCTTGACGTTTACCTTTCCAAGGCCCTAAGTCATGAGGAGAATAAGAGAACTTAACCTCCAACAGAAAACAAATGAAATGTCCGTCACCACGAGGGTGCATCACACAGTGGAGCTGTATGACGGAATACTATACAACAGTGAAAAGTGAACAAACCACATATATAAACCATATATAAAAAATTGAGTGAAGCTCAGAAACAATGTTGAGCAGAAGAAGCCAGGTAGAAAAACATTCATATTCTGTGATTCTATTTACAGAAAGACCCCCACCCCCACCAGCAAAATTACAGTGTCAGAAGTCGAGGTGAATGTTATCTTCTGGGCAAAGAGTGAGTGATGAGACAGACCTTGTGAGGACAGCTGTGGTCTCTTTTCCTGATGTCGGTGACGGCAGTTACATAATTACATCTTCTCAGAAGGGTCCTCTCCATTCTCTTTATAAAATAGGCCCCCATCCACCTTCATCTCTGCACCCCACTTTCATTTTTCCCTCATCATGACCTCCATGTTATATATGCATATTGTCTTGCTGATCTTGCTCTACTAATAGGTCAACCCCATAAGAGCAGAGAGTTTGGTCTGTTCTGTTCTCACTACCACTGTGTTGGAAACATGCCCTCACATAGTAGATGGTCAACAAACATTCATCACAAATGAAAGAATAAGGAGGAGGCCAGAGAGAGAGAGAGGATGGAGTCAGGACAGGCAGGCAGTAGGATGTGGAACTCAGCTTTGTGCCAAGAAACAGAGATGCCTCCAGACATGAGAGAGGAAGCAATGGATGGTGTCAGGTTGAGCAGGGTTGGGGTGGGAGTGGGCAGGATGTTGAGGAAGGAGCCTTGGTGCTGGTGTGGGAGGGCTTCAGAATGGAAGAGACAGTTCTCAGGGATCCCGAGGGAGTCAGAGGAGACTTCACAGGGGTGCAAGTGGCTGAAACTGAGCCTTGGGGCCCAGCAAGGTTCAAGACCGTAAACTCCCAGGTCCCCAGCCTGGCTCAGAGGCTGATGAAAGGGGTGGATCACTGTGTTGAGCCAGGTCAAGCCCCTTTTCACGGTGATCCAGGGTATCCTAGAAGATGGGGTAGATGTTTCAGGACTCATAGATGGGGTGAGGGGTCTTTCCAAGTTCAGAGAAGTGAGGCTCAGCCTGATGATAACAACGAACATTCCAGAGCATCCGTGAGGCCAGGCACCTACTAAGCATGGACTGGTCACACTAGCCCTGTGATCACATCCAGTAAACAGGTGAGGTTGTGCTTGCCCAGGGCTCCCTCACTGTTAGGGCTTGAACCCAGTCTGTCCGTCTTCCAGTGTCTGAGGTCACAGCCACTTTCCATACTGAGTTAGAGAGGGGAGAGGGGAATGGACAGAGTGGGACTCCGGTGTTAGGTTCAAAGGACCAGAGCAGCCCAGGCTGGCAGGTAAGAGAGGGTGTGAATATCAGCCTCTTTCACTTCCCTGGTGGCTCAAATGGTAAAGTGTCTGCCTGCAATGTGGGAGACCAGGGTTCGATCCCTGGGTCGGGAAGATCCCCTAGAGGAGAAAATGGCAACCCACTCCAGTATCCTTGCCTGGGAAATCCCATGGACCGAGAAGTCTGGTAGGCTACAGTCCATGGGGTCGCAAAGAGTCGGACAAGACTGAGCGACTTCACTTTCACTTTTTACATCCGCAGGGTCCCTGCATTTCCCTGATCCTTGCACTGAATCTGCATAGCTGTGCTAAGAGGTTGGTGTGGTTGAGGAAGCTGAGGTAGGAGACAGGTAGGGGACCTGCCCTGGGTCACTCAGCATCCAGAGGATGTTGGCAGAGCCCCAAGCCCCTCCTGGTTCCTGCCCTTTCAATTACGCCCTGCAGGGTGCTTGTAGGGGTTGGGAGGAACTTTATTCTGGGTGTTTCTAAGGAATAAAACCCCAGCTCTAACTTCAGAAACTCCCTCTCACTCCCCAGCCAGAAACCTCCGGGGGCTTCCACCTTCTCCAGCCTTTCCCATAACCCAACCTCCTGCCTTAGCCCCTTCTGGACTCTTCTGCCTCCACTGCAGTTTGGGGAATGCCTGGAGTCCCCCCTCCCCCCACCCCCAACGGTTGAGAGGAGGAGGGCATCACAAAATTGCAGGGGTTCGAGAGACCAGCTGCATCCCCACCTGGGTTTTGGCCCCCTATTTCAGGCCAAAGGCCCCTTCAGCTCTGGTACCCGTCGGGAGCAGTCTGCACCTTTCCATCTCTCCCTTTCCAAAGAGGTGTTGCCGAACACCTAAGAAGGCCTGCTGGTGTCTGTGCGGTTGGGCAGAAGTGGATCCGTGTACCCGCCCCCAGCACCTCGGAAGGTCCTCCTCTCTTCTAAGCTCTCCACTCACCAGGAGTACCTGGGCACGCAAAAAAAAAAAAGTGAAGTCGCTCGGTCGTGTCCGACTCTTTGCGACCCCATGGACCATAGAACGCCAAGCTCCTCCGTCCATGGGATTTTCCAGGCCATTTCCTTCTCCAGGGGATCTTCCCGACCAAGGGATTGAACCTGGGGCTCCCGCATTGCAGGCAGGCGCTTTACCGTCTGAGCCACGGGGCACGCAAAGTGGCCCCTAAATGCTCAGCTGCCCAGTGCCTCCCGCCAGCTGGTCGACTCCTTCCTCCCTCGCCCGCTGGCATACCCAGGGACCAAAGGTGTCCATCCGTGAGACTGAGAGCGCAGAGGGGCAGCTTCTGCCGGGGGGCGCGGCTCCACCTGCCGGGTGCTGGGCGGCAGGCGCGCGGCGGGAGGCGCGGGCCGCGGGGGCGGAGGAGCGGGCGGTGCGAGGGAGGGGCCTGCGACAGCGGCGGCGGCGGCGGCGGCGGCCCCAGTCCGC
>SJYX01015828.1:184872-207005 GCA_006410675.1 Oreotragus oreotragus
CCCCACCCCTGGCAGCTGCCTTGAGGCCATGGTGGAAGCCGGTCTTAAGCCAACAACACAGTTGCTGTCAGAGTAGACGAGAGTTAGATGTTGGCGACTCCTGGATTAACCAGGCCTAATGTCCACCCTGCCTCTGGGTTTCCAGTTCCATAAGCTGCTATATTTACTCATTGCTTCAAACTTGAATCCAGGTATCTGTTACTTGCAGCCAGCAGCACCCCTCCCCTACTCGTACAGCCTTTACTGATTGTCGAGAAAACGGAAAAGCTTCCCTGTCACTCACGACCAAAACACAAGATACTTAAAGCCAGGAGGTAGCTGGGTTTTTTTAATTTTGCGTTCTGTTTTGGAAATCCTCTTTGGTCTCTTTCATGCACTCAAGTCAAAGTTGCAGAGTTCTGATTTCCCCTCCTGGTACTTCCAGCCATATGAGGGATCCCAAGATCTGCTGTCAGGAGACCTAGGTTCCTGGTGGGGTCTGGAGACCTGCATTCCTGGTGAGGTCTGCTCTGGGTCTGTAATCTTGGGCAGGAGCCTTAGTTTCTGTTCCAGGTTTTTCTGCAGGTTACTTGAAATGAGGGATGTGCAAGTGTGATGTTGCATCTTCTCTGTGGATTCCCCCACCATGCTTTGTGAATGAAATACATTCGGTGGACTCATGGCATTAAATGCCTTGGTGCATATGATCGTACCCAGCCTGGGGCCTGGGGCGCAGTCAGGACTTAGCAGATATTGTCCATAAATAACAATGTCTGTTCTTTAGGAGCTGGAGTCAGACTAGCTCTTAGCTGCATATTCCCTAATGGTTCAGATGGTAAAGACTCTGCCTGCCATGTGGGAGATGGAGTTTGATCCCTGGGTTGGGAAGATCCCTGGAGAAGGGGATGGCAATCCACCCAGTATTCTTGCCTGGAGAATTCCGTGGACAGATAGGCTTTGTAGTACATGGGGTTGCAAAGAGTAGAACACAACCAAATGACTAATACACCCACAGCCCATAGAAATGTCAGACTGGCTGACCCAACTTCATCTCCAGCCTTAGGGAAATTGAGCTGAGAGGGGAGGTTATGTCTGACAGTGACCTGAGCCAGCCCAGAGGGAAAGCAGGAGAGCCGGCCTTTGATTTTTGAAATCTTGGTTCCTTTTGCTTTCACTTAGAACTGTCCCTTTCATAAGCTTTCCTGGGATTTTATGAACTGATGTTGTTTCCGCTTCTGGTGTGGGGGCAGGGTGGGAGGCTGAAATGGGACACCAGGGGCTGTCCCCTGTAAAGTCACATCACCTCTCTGAGCTGCAGTTTCCCTGCACAGCTTCCTGCCCTGGGATTCCACAAGGCCGCATGGACTCCCAACAGTCCACTCTGGGCAGAGGCTATTATTGTTATCATTTTCCTCAAACTGTCATGGAGGCTAGCCCTCACTTAAAGGTTGCTGCAGTCACGAAGTAGAGGTTTTCTCATTTTCTTTCTGCAAGATGGAAATCAAATGCTAATACATTGCTTCCACATCATCTCCTGGTTGTTTTTACCTGCTGCAGCTTTTGGTCTTTATCCTTAAAGTCAGCATAGCTAAGGGATGTTTCGCTGAGAGGTGTTTTAGGCCTTGAGACCTGAAGCATGGCTGTGTGAAAGGCTGGTGCTTAATGGGAAGGATTAAAAAGTAACAATGCAGATAAAGAGAAAAGAATGGCCTCTAGATGAACATTGTTAGCCACTTGCCATAGCTCCTTCCCATCTTTTGCAAATGCCCATGTCTATTTTTAATAAAAGCTTAATCTTTGCATATAAACCATTTTGAAGGGTACTTTTTTCATTAAGCATGAGGTTATAAGAATTTTCCAGTCCCTTTGCTGAAGGGCTGGTTTTCTGGGCATGCAAACCAGGTAGGCCCCATGCTCACATGCTCAGAAGGACCAAGAACCCTGTTCTTGGTTTAATTCTCCACTGTCCCCACCTTGAAATCTTTAACAATTGTGTCCTTAAACCCATGTTTTGTGAGTTACCTTTGATAGGATAGTGGAGCATGACGGTGAACAGACAAGTGACTCCACTGTTCCTTAAGCGGCTTCCATATCACACTTACCTGGGGTCACTTGGAATATCACTGAGCTTCTGAGCATCCTGGGGCCACCAGAATTCTGTGAGTTGGCACCAGTCAGCATGTCCGTGATGGTGTAAACAGAGGCACTGACAACCCGGAGAGGCCATGCTTTCTTTTTGAACCAGAAAACTTGTTCTGAATGCTGGAAGGAGGCAGTGGCATTCTAAGAAGCACACGGACCGAGGAACCCTAACATAACCTTTGTTGCTCGTGAGAACATCCCTGGTCTGCTGCTGCTGCTGCTAAGTCGCTTCAGTCGTGTCTGACTCTGTGCGACCCCATAGACGGAAGCCCACCAGGCTCCCCCGTCCCTGGGATTCTCCAGGCAAGAACACTGGAGTGGGTTGCCATTTCCTTCTCCAATGCATGAAAGTGAAAAGTGAAAGTGAAGTCGCTCAGTTGTGTCTGACTCCTAGCGACCCCATGGACTGCAGCCCACCAGGCTCCTCCATCCATGGGATTTTCCAGGCAAGAGTACTGGAGTGGGGTGCCATTGCCTTCTCCGTCCCTGGTCTAGCTAGTCATTACTTCTGAAAATGATGGCATCAAAAGAAAGGGAAAGGCAGAAGCCATAATCCCTGTTCCCATCAACCCTCATTCATCACTGAGAGTGGAGATATGTGTCTAAAACCCTCAAGCGTCAAAGAGTGAAATAAAAACGTGCGGTGTTCTCACTGCTCTTATACGAACAAGCTACGTATACCTGCAGGAGCTCCCAGATACAAATTGTGTAATCCAGTGATTCTGCATTCTAGTTCAATGCTCTTCCATTTGCATTTAAAGCTGTAATTACACAATAGACTGGACGATAAAAATCCATGTTAATAATTTAAACTTTTTTTTTTCAACTGTCATTAAATAGCAAATAACTAAGACCAGTCATGGGTAAAAATGGAAAGCTTTATATTTTTGTACCTTTAGTGATACTTCTCCCTGCTTTTTATCCTCTGCATTTTCACTTTGCAGTAGACCCCACAAATGCAATATGCTCAGACACTCAGTCGTGTCCGACTCTGCAAGCCCATGAACTGTAGTCCACTCGCCAGGCTCCTCTGTCCATGGAGTTTTCCAGGCAAGAATACTGGAGTGGGTTGCCAAGATCCAGAGGATCTTCCTGACACAGGGATCGAACGTGTGTCTCCTGTATTGGCAGGTGGATTCTTTCCCCACCTGGGTGGGGAAAATCTCAAAGGATCGATTATTCGATACCCTATGAGTTGTTGTCGTTTAGTCGCTAAGTCATGTGTGACTCTTTGCAACCCCGTGGACTGTAACCCACCAGCCTCCTCTGCAAATGCTATTGCTAAGTGAGATCATTTTAAATGAGAGATTATCTTCTTAAGTTTTACTTTAGTAATTGCTAAGTGAAGTAGCTCAGTCGTGTCCTATGGATAGTCCTATTGTGCTGTAGTGAGAAGGGCGGAACCCTTGACCCCGCCTCCCTTGCATTTTGTGATTGGTGGAACTGGTGAGAACCTGTCACTCACTGGACTATTTTTCTCTGCTGGGCGGAGCTATAGTATTAAGGTCTCTGCTCCAAGAAGCAGCCTGTGTTTCCCTCATTTCAGAGACCAGCCTTTAGATCTGTCTCTCCCCGCAGGCCCAGGAGGTGGAACAGTGGAGTGGGGATCCCTAGCTCATTTCCCCCCCGAATTTACCATTAAGAATACACATCTTCCTTGGAATTTCCTTGTGTATTTTCCTTGTGTATTTTCAAGTCCTTGCAGGGATGAGCGGTGTGTAACTGGTTCCCTCAGCTCTGCCTTCAAATACCATCATTTTATTGGCTGCACACTCTTCCCCTGAGAGATGTCATAGTTCAACTCGTCACCTCCGACTGCTGGATAATTAGGCTGCCTATTTTCCTTTATAACTAACACTGAGGGAAGGAATGCTGTGTATGTAAGAAGACACCCTATTCCCATTCTTTCCCCTAAATCTGAAATAATTTTGCTTCGAGAGAATCCTGCACATGCGACTTTATGTAGAAATTATGAATGTGCTTAATGTTCTTGACACTCACTGCCCAATTATTCTCCAGAAAGTTTCTCTATTTTATCTCATGCTGATCAGCATTGGGTATTCTAATTTGTTTGACCTTTGCAGATATCATAGATGAAAAAAATACTTGTTTTAATGCATGTCTGAATGCCAATGAGGTTGAACACTTTTCCCCTTGTGTTCAACAACCAGCATTTACCAATCCTCTTACATGCCAGGGGGAGGTGAGATGCCAGATGTACAACATTGAAGAACAAGGTCATTCACCCATTCGTTCATTCAACAAAATATTTCTGGAGCGCCCACTATGCACTAGGCACAGAAGATACCCATGTCTCTGGGCAGGGAGAGTGAGGTAGGGGCGAGAGGAACAAAGAAAGAGAGCTGAGGCTGCACCAACATCTAAGGGGCAGAGAATGAGAATTCTTGTTGTCCACCCAGCTAGAAGATAAAAGAAGAAGGCTCTGGAGTCACAGACCCAGGAGAATCCTGGAAGGGAAGGGAGAGAGAGGGCTGGCAGGAAGAAGGGTGGATCCACCAGCCTTGAACACTGCCAAGCGGTCAGAGCAGTATCGGTAAGCATCACTCAGATGCTCACACACACCTGGCACCTGCTCCTCTTGGGCTCTATTTGGTGACGACGTCTATTTCCATGAGACTCTATACTCTGCACCCCTAGTTCTCCCATTGGCTTGCAGAATAGTTTGCTTTCCACTAGCCCCGTGGTGCCCTAGGGAGTCCTGTTACTTAGCACAGTTAGCCCTCATGCAGAATTACTCACCTGCTCTTCATCATTAAACAATAATGAAACAAACATAATAGCTGTTATTGTTCAGTCGCTAAGTAGGACTCTTTGTGACCCCGTGGGCTACAGCACACCAGACCACTCTCCTCTAGTATCTCCCAGAGCTTGCTCAAATTCGTGTATATTGAGTCAGTGATGTTGCCTCACCATCTCATCCTCTGCTCCCTCTTCTCCTCCTGCCCTCAATCTTTCCCAGCAACAGGGTCTTTTCCAATGAGTCAGCCCTTCGCATCAGGTGGCCGAAGTACTGGAACTTCGGCCTCAGCAACAGTTCTTCAGTGCATATTCGGGTTGATTTCCTTTAGGATTGACTGGTTTGATCTCCTTGCAGTCGAAGGGACTCTCAAGAGTCTTCTCCAGTACCACAACTTGAAAGCAACAGTTCTTCAGTGCTCAGCCTTCTTTGTGGTCCGACTCTCACATCCATACATGACCACTGGAAAAACCACAGCTTTGACCACACGGACCTTTGTGGGCACAGTGATGCCTCTGCTTTTTATTACACTGTCTAGGTTTGCCATGGCTTTCCTTCCAAGGAGCAAGCACCTTTTAATCTCCTGCTCCAGTGACTGTCCACCATGATTTTGGAGCCCAAGAAAATAAAATCTATCACTGCTTCCACTTTTTCCCTTCTGTTTGCCATGAACTGATGGGACCAGAGGCCATGATCATAGTTTTTTTGAAGGCTGAGTTTCAAGCCAGCTTTTTCACTCTCCTCTTTCACCGTCATGAAGAGGCTCTTTAGTTCCTCCTCACTTTCTGCCTTTAGAGTGGTATCATCTGCATATCTGAAATTGTTGATATTTCTCCCGGCAATCTTGATTTCAGCTTGTGGTTCATCCAGCCAGGCATTTTGCATGATGTACTCTGCATAAAAGTTAAATAAGCAGGGTGACAATATATACTTTATCATATACCTTTCCAAACTTTGAACCAGTCTGTTGTTCCATGTCTGGTTCTAACTGTTGCTTCTTGACCTGCATACAGATTTCTCAAGAGACAGGTCAGATGGTCTGGTACTCCCATCTCTTTCAGAATTTTCCACAGTTTGTTGTGATCCACACAGTCAAAGCCTTTAGCATAGTCCATGAAGCAGATGTTTTTCTAGAATTCCCTTGCTTTCTCCATGATCCAGTGAATGTTGGCAATTTGATCTCTGGTTCCTCTGCCTCTTCAAAACCCAGCTTGCACAGCTGGAAGTTCTTGGTTCACATACTGCTGAAGCCTAGCTTGAAGGATTTTGAGCCATTATTATGATTGACCATTTACTGGGCACATACTGTATGTCAAATGCAGTGCTAAATGCTTCATCTTACTGGATCCCCACAAACCCCAATGTATGTGTGTGCGTGTGTGTGTGTTGTCTGCATTTTACAAAGGAGAAAGGTGAGGCTTGGGCACTTGCCCAGCATCACTTGGTTTGTAAAGAGTCAAGCTGGGGTTTGAATGCTGGCCATCTGCCTATAGAACCCACTCTCCTGATCTCCGCACTGCTTAGTCAGACTGACAGAGCAGTGACAGGTGGCCCATTCAGTTCTGGTTCTGCACCCAGCTTCAAAGGATCTCTTGACTTGAACCCAGGGCTGCCTGGCACAGTGCTTATGCTGGACACGCAGCTAGAACTGCACCTGTCCCAGCCGCATGGGGGTGAAATTAATCCAGATGGGTCAATGATAGAAGGGGTCCCCTCCGCTGCAGGGTAAGTGGTGGGAGGTGATCACAGCTCTGTGAAGAACAGGTGCTTTGGCATCGAAGGGAGCAGCCTTTCCTGGGTCAGGAGTGGTGGTGTACTGAGATACGTTCTAGTGCATTCCAAGCAGAAGGAACATGTGCAAAGTGACATGTGCTTGTCCCCTGACAGATTCTGCACTTCTCTGCCTGAACCTCAATTGTAGTTGCCAGCCTGCCTGGGGGCTAGGACCCACCTGGGGCTCCTGTGCTGCCCAGGATGGGCATTGCCCCTTTGAACAGTGGGACCCATTGTCCTTAAGAACCCTGGGCTGAATGGCACATTGAGGCAGAACAAAGGCTGCTCAGAGGCTCCGGCTGCCCCAAGCAGAGATGGGATCTCCAACTGCAGCCGTTGGGCCTCCTCTGGACCAGCCTGGCCCCCTGCATCCTCCTGCCCCCATGCCCTGCTGAGGTTGCAGCCGTGATCCCAGGGGCTGCCAGGCCTGGGCTCCATTCCTGGCACAGCTGGGCACCTTTGGCAGGTTCTTCAGCCTCTGATCCAGTTTCCCCCTCCCTGAAGCAGTGGGAGAAGTGCCTGCCACCCGGGCGTTTTGTATTAAGTGCAATCATGTGCATATTGTGCTTACGTCTCAGTAGAAGGGAGCTACTTGTACTGCCATTATCAGCTTCTGATTTTCTTTTCACCATTTCAATAAAGTCTTAACAAAACCTTTCAAATATGTACTAAAGTAGAGAACATTTTATATCGATTGTTCTTCACCCATCCCCTCGCCTTTCAGCTGCTCTCAAGATTTTGCTGTACTTTCTTCATTTACCTTCCCATTCTTTTGGCTTAAGAATTTTTAAAAATATATATTTATTGATTAATTTGGCTGCACTGTGTCTTAGTTGCAGCACACGGAATCTTTTTAGTTGTGGCATGCAAACTTGATTGCAGCATGGGAGATCTAACTCCCTGACCAGAGGTCGAACCCCTGCCTTGGGAGCATGGATCCTTAGCCATGGGACCATCAGGGAAGTCCCTTGGCTTAAGAATTTTTAAGTACTGGATTTCTATGGTGGTCCTGTGGTGAAGACTCTGTGCATCCAGGGAGTATGGGTTCAATCCCTGGTCTGGGAAGTTCTGCATGCTGCGTGGTAAGGCCAAAAAAAAAATCATTTTTTAAAGTGAATTCAAGACTACTGTTATTTTACCCCTACATCAGCAGGCACCTCTGAAAGGTGAGGGTGTGTGTTTTTTTTTTTTTTTTTTTTTTTTGCATAACCAAGTATCACTATTTTACCAAACAAAATGGGTACTAATTCCTTTCAATCTAAATTCTGGTCCATGTTAGTGAATCAGCTCTACCTCAGTGCAGCATAAACAAACATTGATTAATTCTGGCTTATTTTAGCAATGTCTCCAGGTATCTCAAAAAAAAAAATTTTTTTTTTTTTATAGTTGGTTGGTTTGACCCAGGTTCTAAAGTCCTGCATCTGCTTTTGGTTATTTTACCTCCTGAGTCTTTTCTGATGGAGCTCAGTCCTCCACCCTGACTTGCTGAAGACAGGTGTTACTATTTTGTAAAGAATCACAGTTTAAACCCTGTTGTCCATAATCCCTGGCCTGACCCCGGTATTCTGACAGGACTGGATGCTGACGGGTGGTCGCCTGGGTGGTGGGAATCCCCAGGCGTGCCCCTTCTGATTCCAGGATCCCTCCTCACCACTCATCAGCTGACAGATCCTGGGCAGGTTGTTCAGCGGTGACGCCATCGTCACCGAGAGCTACTCACATTACAGGCCCATGAGCAAAGTAAATGGCTTCTGTTTGAGGACATGGGCCAGAATTTAGATTGAAAGGAATTCATGCTCATTTCAGTCGGTGAAGACACTGAGTTCTGAGACAGTTTGCACAGCGATAAGTGGCTGGAATTGCCATAGATCCCTGAAATTGAGTTCCCAGTCCTGCCCGGCTCCTTCTGGGGCCCCTCGCCCAGCTTCTGTGTCTCTAGATTCTGTGACTCCCTCAGGACCTCCCAGTAACTTCCTTCCTGCTTATGTTAACCTGCGTCAATTTCTGTTCCTTATAACTAAAGAACCTTAGTTCCAGTCCCAGCCAGGAGGGGTGACTGAGCTCAGATCCGAAGATAGGATGGGAACCGGGCCCTTCTGAAACATAGGACCTGGAGTCCTGTCTCATGCAGCATCAGCAGATATGTATCTCAGATGTGCCTGCTTCCTCTGTACACAACTCAACACCTGGTACCCACCTGTACTTCCTAGGTGCTGGGTATTTGTGCATTTCAGTGACTGAGTGAACAAATAGCATGTCTTCAAATCTGATCCCAGAGCAGTCCAAATTTTTTTTTTTTTCCCCAAATGCCACACTTCCCCCTGGCCGCACTCTCTGGGTATAGGCAATCTTAACTTTGCACCATTCCAACGTGTACAGATTTCAGCATCAGTTTAGTTCAATAATGCCAGTGCCCCATTCACACAACCCAGATTTCAGCTGCCCCTGAATGGTAACTGTGAGTAAGTGCATCAAGAACAAACCTTGCCAGTTGCTCTCCAGCCCAAGGATCACTAAGTAAATAACGTACAAGCATCGTGATCTGTAACCAAGTCGTTTCTTTCAGTGTCTGTCGCTGGTTGGTCCCTGTGGGTCTGTGAATTCACACACAGACAGCAAAACGTATAGTGATGGTACCTCCTTGTTTCCAGGTGGTAAACCCACGTGACATTTTCCAAAAATGAGTAGTCAAAAGAGGGAATTTGGCTCACAAAGATGCTGTTCAGAAAAGAGAGAGAGAGAAAAAAAAAAGAAAAGTGATAATGTTGGAAGAAGAATTTGGATTGAATGTAAAATGCACTTATAGAGGAAATCTCCCACTCTGGGAATGCTGAAGTTGCAACCATTTGAAATTCTATATAGCCAGGGGAACTAAGTCAAGCTGAACTAATTGGCATAAATGAGGCAAGTGCCTGTGACCAAAAAAAAAAGTAAGATGTCTCAGGGGAGGTGACACTGGCAACATATTTCATGTTAAAGGAACTCTTAAAGATATTTCACAACGTTGAAGGTGCGGAGAATAGAATCTTGGAAGCTGATCTAAACTTAGAAATGCAATTCTCCAAGGCATAGAAAGATGCTTGCCCAGCATCATAAGTTATCCAACAAGCAGAGGGAGCCAGCACTGTTGAAACTAGCCTAGATACAATTTTTACAAAAAAAAAAAAAAAGGAATTCTCAGTGTATATAGTGTTTTACATGACTGGGTACTAAATAAAATACTAGTTTTACTCTTCTGCTTCCCTATACATTTATAACCATCAACAAGAGAGTTTTTAAGGTTTTTAAAAAGTTTTCCAAAGATTATGAAACTCCTCTAATTTTTCACCTTGATTATTAAGATCACTTTGAGTGATTTTGGCTTGCATGGTCATTTTAGGGTTCCACATAGTTGTGCAAAGTGGGGTCTCCCTAAACTCATGCCAGATGGGCAGTGTCTATCCTGTGTGGCCCTTCCACATGTCAAGGGCATGGTGATGGTGAACCATGGGTCAAGAACAGGAGTCAGCATCCTCTTTGTCGCAAGTGGCAACTGGAGAATATTAAATAACTCAAATTGCTCACTGCAGACATGGTTAGATGGCTGATGGGTCACTAGGAGAGGGGCATATGCTCCTGTCTACAGTGTTCACTGTGCAGACCTCCTAGCCAGCCTGTCTGCTTCATGAACAATCCATCATGGAATGAACTGGCTGAAGGAGTCAAGGGCTGAACAATAGTGATTCTATGCCAGCTTTCAGTGTGAAAGGTGATTAAAAAAAAAAAAAAACCAACCCTGAATATTTTCCCCAAGGAGAGGTAATGCTCTTTATTGAAGCTGTGAAAATACAATCCATCATCATAAAGTATCCCATGGTGTCATACTCTGGGAGCTAATGTGCATGTATGCTAGGATGCTCCTTGCAAGATTTTAATTTTCTTCCTCTGTTTATCTCATTGCAGAAATGTTTGAAAATGCAGCAAGTAGAATAAAGAGGGGAAAAAAATCATGATTCCATAGCCCTGTAAACATTGTTCCAATATTGTTGTATTTCTCTCTTACTGCCCCCTGTAGACTGTAGTATAAATACAGTTTTGTTTCTGTTAAAATATTTAACATGCTGGATCATTCCTGTATATGATCATATACTCCAAGTGAACAATTTTTGTGTATATGCATGCTCAGTGGCTTTAGTTGTGTTTGACTTTTTGCAACGCTGTGGACTATATATAGCCTGCCAGGCTTCTCTGTCCGTGGGATTCTCCAGGTAAGAATACTGGAGTCGGTTGCCATGCCCTCCTCCAGGGGATCTTCCCAACCAAGTGATGGAACCTGCTTCTCCTGCACTGTAGGTGGGTTCTTTACCACTAAGCCACCAGGGAATCCTGAACAAATTTTTAATGGCTGCCTAACAGTCCATCAAACCAGTCAATCCTAAAGGAAATCAGTCCTGAATATTCACTGCAAGGACTGATGTTGAAGCTGAAGCTCCAGTACTTTGGCCACCTGATGTGAAGAACTGACTCATTGGAAAAGACCCTGATGCTATGAAAGATTGAAGGAGGGAGGAGAAGGGGATGACAGAGGATGAGATGGTTGGATGGTATCACCACTGCAATGGACATGAGTTTGAGTAAACTCCAGGAGTTGGTGATGGACAGGGAAGCCTGGCATGCTGCAGTCCATGGGGTCGCAAACAGTCAAACATGACTGAGCAACTGAACTGAACTGAATGACTATCATACAGATATAGTTATTTATTCAATAACTACCTATGGATTTATCCATCTGACTGAGGTTGATCATCTGCAGTGAGGATGTGGGTAGGGAAGAAGGATGCAGGAAAGAGGAGGAATAGGGTGAGAACCTCTGGAACCAAGGAGACATAAACAGATGATCATAACACGGAGTGATGGGAGCTAGGGTGTAGCCTGGGAGCAGAGAGGCTGAGGTCAGAGCAGACGAGTAGCTGCTGGTCCAGCAGGGAAGTAGGGTGTCGGGGAGAAGATGTCCCAGGCAGTAAGGATGTTATGGGGAGAAGCTCAGCAGTGAGATGCAGTGAGACTCTTAGGGTTGCTGGACTGGTAACTTTTGGTCCTGGTGTTCCTGGACAGCTGTGGCAGATGAACACACCAAACAGGCTGATGGTGAGACAAGGGGCATGGCCACCTCTCCAGGCAGAGAAGGAAGAGAGAACCGAAAGTGACCAGAGGTCTCTGGGAGTTTGGAGAGTGACGTGGGGAACGAAGTTCAGATGGGGATGTGAGAACTTTGAAGAGAGGCAAGAAGACCCCAGGGAGATGCCAGCAGTGGATGCCAGAGTCAGCAGTAGAAGGGGGTGGAGGCGAAAGTTGTGGGAAAGAGAGTTTGTCCAGGCCAGGTGGGAGCAGCAAGCATAGTGGAGAAAGAAGGCTTGAGCCTCCCCTCATAGTCCTGGGTCAACACAAGTATGTTCTTAAAAATGGTAGGTGTGGATGACAGTGGTGGAGGGTTGAGAGACCTCCCACTCTTGCACACTTATATCCCAACTTTGGGTGTTTAAAGATGTGATGAGCATCCTTGAAATTTACATCTTTTTCTGGATGTCAGGTTATTCCTGTCTCTGGATATCTGGGAATACAGTTTCTGGGTGAAAATGTAGGAGTGTCTTTAAAGGGCTTGAATAAAGATTTGAATAGCATGCTTGCTAGACTAAAAATCAGATTTAGCAAAATTTTGCACGTGGGTCATCTTTAAAAGAGTAAGTCCACGAATATAATGCAGCTCTGGAGTTACGTGCAGATTACAGCAAACCCATCAGTCTCTGTCTCTTGTTTTAAAAAAAAAAGATCAATTCACCTCCAGCATATTGTGACTTATGTCTGTGTTCATTGTCTCTTGATGTGTGTCTGTTGGGTGATGGACTCTGCCTGTGCAGGAGAGGAATCATGCTGTGAGCCTTTCTCCATGTGTGCAACTATATTGTCTTCGTGGTAAAATAATAATGGTGTTGGTGACGACAAGGGAAGCTTCCATTTCCTGACAGCTACGATATCATGAGACGTATGTTCAGCATCTCAATGGAACTTTACACCTGCTCTAGGAGGTGGTGGGAATGAAAAAAAAAAAAAAAGTGAGAAAAGTGTTAGTAGCTCAATCATGTTCTGTCCTTAGGATTCTCCAGGCAAGAATATTGGAGTGGGTTGCCATTCATTTCTCCACGGGATCTGCCTGACCTAGGAATCAAACCCAAGTCTCCTGGACTGCCGGTGAATTCTTTGCCGTCAGAACTACCATGACCCCCTTTTGTATAACAGGAAGCGAAGCCCCAGAGAGGTCAGGTCATACACCTAAAGTCACACAGTGGTGTCATGGTCACAATTGTGTGCATGCATGCATGCTAAGTTGCTTCAGTCATGTCCAACCCATTGCGACCCTACGGACCATAGTCTGCCAGACTCCTCTGTCCATAGGCTTCTCCAGGCAAGAATACTGGAGTGGACTGCCATTTCCTCTTCCAGGGGATCTTCCTAACCTAGGGATGAAACCCATGTCTCTTATGTCCTCTGCATTGGCAGGTGGGTTCTTTACCACTGGTGCCACCTGGGGAGCCCATGATCACTATTACTACGTAACAAACCACTCTGAATTGTGGTGTCTTAAAACAACAGCCATTTTATTATGTCCCCAGAATTCTGTGGGTCAGGAATTTGGGCTAATCTGTTGTACATGGCAACGCTGTGTCTCCCTTCTAAACTGGTGGGTAGGCTGGTCTGGAGGGCCCCAGATGGTTTTGCTCACGTGTTCTGTGTGTGGTGGGGCTAGTTCCCTGGGGACTGTAGAACTGTCCTCTCCAGCACGGTGGTCTCAGGGCACCCAGACTCCTGGGGGAGTGGGGTGGGGAGGGGCTGGCTTTCCCAAGTCAAGTGCCCCAGGAACCAGGTGGGAGACCTGGCTTGCTAACCTGCTCAGGGTCTCACATCACTGTTGTGTGACTTCAGTCAAGTCACAAGCCGGCCCAGGTTGAAGGGGAGTGAAGTTCTACCTTTGGGTTCAGGAAAAGCCAGGTCACACTGTGGAGAACAGATGGGATGAGAGACAGGGTTGGGGCCCCCTTTGAGAAGCATGGTCTGCCGCAGGTGGCTGGCCGAGCCAAGAGCCGGCCAGAGTGTCTGACCTTGGAGGTGCTGCTCCACCTTCTGTCTTCCTGACCATTCAGAGGAAGCAGAGGCCTCGCCCCCACACCCTTTCTCTGTTCAAATACAAAAAGCATTCCGTACTGTTGCCTAGTTAAATACAGAGTTTGTGACAATGTGGATGAACCTTGAGGTCATTACGCTAAGTGAAGTCATACCATACCATCTCACTGCAATGTGGAATCTAAAAATGCCAAGCTCAGAGAAACAGAGTCTAGAATGGTGATTGCCGGAGCTGGGACTGGAGGAAATGGGGAGATGTTGGTCAAAAGGTCCAGGTATATTCCGATAAACTCTGGAGATCTAATATATAATCTATACATTATATAATATAATGTATAATCTTCCCAGATGGCACTAGTGATAAAGAACCCACCTTCCAATAGAGGAGACATAAGAGATGCAGGTTGGATCCCTGGGTCAGGAAGATCCCCTGGAGGAGGGTGAGGCAACCCACTCCAGTATTCTCGCTGGAGAATCTGGTGGGCAGAAAAGCCTGGTGGGATACAGTCCATAGGGTCGCAGAGAATCGAACAAGACTGAAGCGACTTAGCACATAGCATAGCACATTATCTATAGTTTAATGATTATAGTTAGTAACACTGTATTATCTATTAGAAAGTTGCTGAGAAAGTAGATCTGAAATAGTTCTCACCACAAAAATATGATAATAACTTGATGAGATGGAGATGCTAGCTAAGGCCATGGTGGTCATCATTTTATAACCTATAAGTGTATCAAGTCAACATGTTGTATACCTAAACTTAATCAGTGTTATATGTCAGTCATATCTCAGTGTGTGTGTATAAAAGTCACTCAGACATGCCTGACTCTCTAAGACCCCATGCACTATACAGTTGATGGAGTTCTCCAGGCCAGAATACTGGAGTGGGTAGCTTTTCCCTTCTCCAGGGGATCTTCCCAACCCAGGGATCGAAACCAGGCCTCTGCATTGCAGGTAGATTCTTCACCAGCTGAGCCACAAGGGAAGCCCTATATCTCAATAAAGCTAGAGAAAATATGGAAAATAAGAGGTGAATAAAAGTTCTGTTTTTGGAAGTAGACTCGATTCTTGCAGACCTGCCTACCTCTGTGCATCAAGCTGAAGTTATTAATACAAATGGGGGTCAGGTCGGGATGCAGCCTGTCAGTCACTCGCCCCAGCCCTCTCCCACTGCAGGTGGGCTGTGCTGTGCGATGCCCACATCTGGAATGGTGGTCTTAGGTGAAGCTCTGCTTTCTTTCTTGGCAGCCCCCTGTGGTGGTGGTTGGGGGCAGGGATGACCGCAGAAGGGAACAGGTGAGCTGGCTGGTTTTCCTTCTCAGCTTGACTCTGAGGACACCCCGACCTCCCAGATCATCTTCTATGCCTGGCTTTGAGGAAGCAGTGTTATTGGAAACCATTATAGCCTGGTGGCCTGTCCCAAACACAGCCTACATGGCATCCACCCAGCGGGTGATGGGGGACCGTTTTCTGAGTTCATGTGATGGAAGGGATGGAAGCTGCCCACCATTTCGTGCCAGTGAGCCAGGCTGGCTGAGCCAGGTCCAGGCATTGTCCAGGGCACCCCTTGCCATTGTCTGCATTCGACAGATGGGGAGCCGGAACCCAGGGAGAAGAAGGGACGTGCTGAGACTCGGGCTGCCTCCCAGTCTTGTTCTGAACGGGAAGTGGGCTAGCATCATCTGAAAATCACCCACGTGTGTCCCAGGCAGTAACCTTGCCCCTCCAGGCCCTTCTCTGGGAGTGGGGAGAGGATATTGGGCCATGTTGGAGGCTTCTCAGACCCCCAGCTCAGAGTAAGTGTGTATGTGTGTGTGTGTGGTGGTGGTGGTGGGGGGTCTCCCTTTCCTCTGAGCATCAACAAAACTGATGGAAAGAGTCTCTGCCCACCAGGGTCCAGGTCATAGGACAGGTGGGCACCTTGGTCTGGCCTTTGTCGATGGGCTCAGCCTCCCGCCTCAGACCCTGGCCAGCCAGAGACCCAGGAGCCAAGATTCACATCTTTAATTTAAACAAAAAAAAGTTTATTAAGATATAATTCACATACCATGCAATTCACCCATTTAAAGTGTACAGCTCAATGGGTTTTTTGTATATTACTCAATTTTTTTTTAAATTGTGGTAAAATATGCATAGATAAAATTTACCATTTTAAGTGTACAATCCAGTGGCACTAATTACACCCATAATATCATGCAACCGTCACCACTCTGTCTCCAAAATGCTTTTGTTACTCAAATAGAAGCCCTGCCCCTTTAAACTGTGACCCCTCTTCCTCCGCCCTGGTAACCTCTAAGCTGTTCTCTGTCCATTAATTTGCCTCCTCTAAGATTCGTATGGGCTTTCCAGGTGGCTCAGTGGTAAAGAATCCACCTGCCAATGCAGGAAATGTGGGTTCAGTCAACGGCAACCCTCTCCAGTTTTCTTGCCTGGGAAATCCCATGGACAGAGGAGCCTGGTGGCCTACAGTTCATGGAGCTGCAAAGAGTTGGACCCAACTTAGTAACAAAACAGCAACAAGGATTCATGTAACACGGCAGTCATACACTGTCCTGTGTGTCTGGCTTGATCCACTGAGCAGAATGTCTTCTAGATTCATCCATGTCGTGCAGTCGGGAAAGAGGGTAGATCTTTGAAAGCCTGAGGTTTGCTGGGGAGGAAACTCAATCACCAAGATGGCTTGTTCTACGGAGGGACCCTGCCTGTACCAACTGCAGGCCTGTCACACGCAGCATGCCGCCGAGTGGACAGCTTCTCAAAGCCCTCTACCCCAGCCAGGGGGCACAGGGCGCGCAGATGCACCGTCCACCCCTGCCACCCCTGCATCAATTTTGTCCTCCATCTCACTGAGTTGTGAAGAGCCTTGAAGATGGGGGTGGCTCTGTGCATTTCACAGCTGAGAAAGCTGAGGATCCCGGGAGTTAAGACCTCCCTTGGCCAGGAGTGCGTGGTACTGGAGTGCCCTGGGGCTGGTTCCTGTTGCCACGGGCACTTCCGATGACTTCTGGCTCCATGCGTTCCCTTTGGGAGCCCCTCCCTGCATGCTTTGTCCCTGGAGTGTTTTTATCTGCTGAGTAATTGGGCACCCAGAGGACTCAGGTCACCCTGGGGTCAGCCTTTTTCTGCACCCATGGCCTGTGTGCAGTTGACCTGCCTTGGTCCCCCTCATACTTCTATAATTTCAGCTCTAAAATCAGGGCCAGAGGACTCTTGGGGGTCTCTTAAAGGGCGGACTGAGATAACACGTTACGTGCTCCTGATACACAGAAAGGTCTCATCAGATATTCGTCTTTCTGCTGAGCAGTGGAACCTCAGATGGAAGGAGCCGCATCTAGCCCATCCATGCTTATCTGCATCCCCTGAAAGGATCCCCCAGGGGGTCTCCAAAGGCCTTGACTCTCAGCTCTGACCCACCATGATCCCAGTCCTACCTTTTGACCAAATGAGGATGTCCTGTGGTGCAACTGTCAAGAGCTGGAGCCAGGCATTGGGGGCAGCCCATAGAGGCAGTGAGTGCAAACCTGCCAGGGTGGCAGCATGGCCAACTCAGCCCCAAGGTCTCCTGCAATCCCGTGATGTTCTAAGAAAATCCTGATCTGTGCTGGCCCAGAGGGTTAATTGTATCTCAGGAGAGTGTTGGGCTCGGACATCCGGCAGCTCAGCAAGGCACCAAGGACCCACATGGCCTCGAGCTAAGGACTTGATTGATCTCTTTGCTTCCAGGCAACTCCCCAGCCCCAGGCTTGGGAGGGTTTGTTGGAGCTGGGAGCCGCGGTAGGTCAACTCTGTGAATCTCAGGCAAGCCTTGTTCTGGCCCCTCCCCTATGAGTGACCCAGTTTTCCTTAGTCCAAACTGGGACGCTTGTCTGGCTACATGTTTATGTCCATATGGGAACAGGGGGGCCGGGCAGGTGAGAAATTGGGGCAGTGGCTGAAAAGTACGAGATTGGCCTGCATCCTGGTAAGAGGCTGTGTGGCGTGGTGACAAGTGGCGATGCTGGGCCTGGAAACCACTGTGCGGCCTGGGCTCTGCTGGTGGCCAGCTCTGTGACCCTGGGGAAGATGCCTGGCCTTGCTGGGCCTCGGTTTCCTCATTTGTGGGATGAAGACTCTGCGCTGAGGGCAGACAGGCCAGTGTGTTCCCTGAAGCAGGGGCATGTGCCCAAGAAGGTGGCATGTGGGACTGAGGCCCACATGCTCGGGAGCAGTGTCCCCAGATGACCCAGGAAAATAATCCTGGAGACATAGATGGGACCAGGGTGAAACGGGGTGCTCCCCAGGAACTGGGAAGTGAGGAAAAGCCAGCTGCACCCTGAGGGTTAAAGGCCATGCTCACACACTGGGAACCCAGTCGGGGACGTGAGAGTCATTCTGCAGGGACAGGCTGCCCGCGGGCCATCAGGAGGTGGCTGGGTCCGTTTTGGTTGCTAAGGAAGGCACAGGTCTGTGTTTTCAGCAGTGTTGGTCCCTCCTGTCTCCCATCCAGGCTTTTGGGGGCCCTTGCTCCCCAGCCCTCATTCTAGAGGAAGGGTCTTCCTGATCCTCTTTTCTTCTTCATTGGCCATTGCTGAGTGGTGGGGAGGGAAGTGTACTCTGATTTGTGGGTTTGTGACAAGTTGTGACATCAAGTGGGCTTCCCTTTTGGCTCAGCTGGTAAATAATCCACCTGCATAAAGTCCAGGCCTGGGTTGGGATGGTGCTGCCTGTACCTGGTGCGGGCCAGTGGGGGTTGGGGGGCGTTTCTGGGAGAGCAAGTGGAGAGAGTGGGAGAGCAAGCCCCACTGGTGTTCCCACGTGTACCCCATCCTCCCCTGGGCCCTTCTCTGGAGCTAGGATTCCCCTGAGCTTGACTTTAACATACCTGACTCTCTTCTCCTCCTTATGCATAGCATTCATATGTGCCCAGTTGCCCCTGACTCTTTGCGACCCCATGACTGTAGCCCACCAGGCTCCTCTGTCCATGGGAGTCTCCAGGCAAGAATACTGGAGTGGGTTGCCATTTCCGTCTCTGGGGGATCTTCCCGATTCAGGGATCTAACCCACATATCCTGCATCTCCTGCACTGCAGGCGGATTCTTTACCACTGAGTCACTGGGGAAGCCCCTTCTCCCACGTGTGTTGGGGGGGTATCAGACTTGGACAGGAACAGGGGTGCCCATTTCACTGGGTCTCCAAAGCAATCCAACCCAGTCCATCGGAGGACTGGGGCCGGAGGGGGTGGTGGATGGTGAAGGGTACTTAGTACAGTCGGAGGGGCACAGCGGAGAGAGCTTCCTTTCTCCTCTGTCCGCCTGGCCACCCCAAACCTGGCTGCACGGGACAGCTGGCACTATGGAGAGGTGGGCAAGATTTAATTATGCTTCGGCTTTGTAAACAGGCAGCTATAAAAACCTATCAGCAGTGGAGCACCTTCTCCATAAAACAGGCTCGGCTGGATTTATAACCCAAGGCTGCTTCTCCAGGGCTGTGCACAGGGAAGGAACAAAAGACGCCCCCCCACCCCACACCCTAGCTGNGGCCTGCCGCCCCCCTCCCTGACCCTCCCCTCAGTGCTCAGAGATCGCATACTGTCCATTGCAAAGAGCACAAGAAATCTAGGAAATGGAAGAGAAGGCATATTCACCATTAATGTTTTTTAGGTGGAATTCTTCACAATAAGAAGCTGGATTTAGTGGGAAAGCATTGGATGGTTAGGAGAGAATAAATCCAAAACAGGAAAATTTAATCATGCTGAGAAGCCTAACTCTGTAGGAAGAGAAAGAGGCTGACAGGTTTGAGAGAATTTACAGATGTGCAGGAATCTTGGTGCATGGATTCACCCAGACAGCCCGCAGTTTACGGAGAACATACTGTGTGTCAGGCACTTTGCCAGGAGTGGGGAATATGGCCGTGGACCTGATTGATAAGGTTCATGCCCTGAGAAGTCCCGAGAACAGACCAGGTGGACAAGGGGACGGTGATGGGATGGTGGCAGGGAGGAGCCCAGAGGCTGGGGTGCCCCAAGTGGGACTGAGGTGGTGGGAAGTCAGGGAAGGCTTCCTGGAAGAAGTGATTTCACTCAGCATGTATTTATCAGCACCTGTTTTGCACCAGCATTGAGACTGGTATTGAGGGTATTGGGAGAGACAGGACTCTGAGCAAGTTCTAGGATCTAAGTGGGGAAGCAGGAGCTGGCTGAGAGGAGAAGAGGGTTCCAGGGGTGAATAAGTGTCAGTCAAATGAAGGGGAAGGCAGCAACAGGCCTGGTTCAACACCCCTGGATGTAGAATTGTTACCTCTAATTGACAGACACGGAAATGGAGGCAGGGACGTCACAGCTCCTAAGTGAGTATGCTGGGATTTGAACCCCAGATCTGCAGATGCCAAAATGTCCTCACTCAGGTCTGCACGAACCTCCTTATACCTGGGAACAGGTAGCATGTCTGGGATAGTGCATCCATTCATTGGCCGGCTCTGTTACCGCCTTCCGTCTTTGCTGGCTGGGCTGCTGAAGGGCGGGAGTCCCCCAAGCTGACCCACTGTGCGAATCATCTGGCGTTTCTTGCAGCCTTGGCGAGCATTGAGAGTGCAGCTGACCCATTGCTCAATCTTTCTCTGACTCAGATGAAGAACTGGGTAGCCTTTCACCTATCCTTTGTTCAGGTTGAAAATGGGGGTGTCAACACAGGCAAGGGGAAGCCAGTGATTGTGGAGTAGGTGCTGGATACTGGCCAGCGCAACATATGTTGGATCATAGGAAAAAGCAAGAGAGTTCCAGAAAAACATCTACTTCTGCTTTATTGACTGCGCCAAAGCCTTTGACTGTGCGGATTACAACAAACTGTGGAAAATTCTTCAAGAGATGGGGATACCAGACCACCTTACCTGCCTCTTGAGAAATCTGTATGCAGGTCAGGAAGCAACAGTTAGAACTGGACGTGGAACAACAGACTGGTTCCAAATTGGGAAAGGAGTATGTCAAGGCTATATATTGTCACCCTGCTTATTTAACTTACATGCAAAGTATATCATGCAAAATGCCGGGCTGGATAAACACAAGCTGGAATCAACATTGCCAGGAGAAATATCAATAACCTCAGATATCCAGATGACACTACCCTTATGGCAGAAAGTGAAGAGGAACTAAAGAGCCTCTTGATGAGGGTGAAAGAGGAGAGTGAAAAAAACTGGCTTAAAACTCAACATTCAAAAAATGAAGATCATGGCATCTGGTCCCATCACTTCATGGTAAATAGATGGGGAAACAATGGAAACAGTGACTGACTTTATTTCCTTTGGCCCCAAAATCATTGTAGATGGTGACTGCAGCCAGGCAATTAAAAGACACTTAAACTCCTTGGAAGAAAAGTTATGACCAACCTAGATAGCATATTGAAAAGCAGAGACATTACTTTGCCAACAAAGGTCCGTCTAGTCAAAGCTATGGTTTTTCCAGTGGTCTTGTATGGATGTGAGAGTTGGACCATAAAGAGAGCTGAGTGCCAAAAAATGGATACTTTTGAACTGTGGTGTTGGAGAAGACTTTTGAGAGTCCCTTGGACTGCAAGGAGATCCAACTAGTCAATCCTAAAGGGAATCAGTCCTGAGTATTCATTGGAAGGACTGATGCTGAAGCTGAAGCTCCAATACTTTGGCCACCTGATGCGAAGAACTGACTCATTGAAAAGACCCTGACTGAAGGCAGGAGAAGAGGACAACGGAGGATGAGATGGTTGGATGGCATCACCGACTCAATGGACATGAGTTTGAGCAAGCTCTGGCAGTTGGTGATGGACAGGGAAGTCTAGATTGCTGAAGTCCACGGGGTTGCAAAGAATCAGACATGACTGAGTGAACCAGCAGAACCCTGATGCTTATCTCAACAGCCCTCTGCAGTTGGTGCTGGTACCACCCACCTCCATCCAGTAGATAAGAAAACTGAGGCTCAGAGAGGTTAAGCTTCTTACCCAGGGTTGCACAGCCCAGTGGGTGGTAGAATTAGAATTCATCCTCAGCTTTGCCTGACTCTAAAGCAAATGCCATTTTCACCATACCCTGCAACCTCCCAGAGCTCATTTTGCTCCACTCTCGGTCACCCCCTCAGAGTCATCTAGGACAGGCAGTGTGATGAAAGAAAATTAGGAGGGAATCGCACAGAAACTCAGCTTGGAAGGCTGTTGAGATAAGCATCAGAGTTCTGCTGGTTCACTCAGTCATGTCTGATTCTTTGCAACCCCATGGACTTCAGCAATCTAGACTTCCCTGTCCATCGCCAACTGCCAGAGCTTGCTCAAACTCATGTCCATTGAGTCGGTGATGCCATCCAACCATCTCATCCTCTGT
>SJYX01015828.1:209353-221586 GCA_006410675.1 Oreotragus oreotragus
ACAGAGGATGAGATGGTTGGATGGCATCACCGACTCAATGGACATGAGTTTGAGCAAGCTCTGGCAGTTGGCGATGGACAGGGAAGTCTAGATTGCTGAAGTCCACGGGGTTGCAAAGAATCAGACATGACTGAGTGAACCAGCAGAACCCTGATGCTTATCTCAACAGCCCTCTGCAGTTGGTGCTGGTACCACCCACCTCCATCCAGTAGATAAGAAAACTGAGGCTCAGAGAGGTTAAGCTTCTTACCCAGGGTTGCACAGCCCAGTGGGTGGTAGAATTAGAATTCATCCTCAGCTTTGCCTGACTCTAAAGCAAATGCCATTTTCACCATACCCTGCAACCTCCCAGAGCTCATTTTGCTCCACTCTCGGTCACCCCCTCAGAGTCATCTAGGACAGGCAGTGTGATGAAAGAAAATTAGGAGGGAATCGCACAGAAACTCAGCTTGGAAGGCTGTTGAGATAAGCATCAGAGTTCTGCTGGTTCACTCAGTCATGTCTGATTCTTTGCAACCCCATGGACTTCAGCAATCTAGACTTCCCTGTCCATCGCCAACTGCCAGAGCTTGCTCAAACTCATGTCCATTGAGTCGGTGATGCCATCCAACCATCTCATCCTCTGTGGTCCTCCCCTGGCAGCCTCTGTGGGCAGATTGGGGTCGGCCTCTTTTCGGTCCTCACTGGCCCCAGGAGCCTCAGAGCCACGTCCAGGACTGGTTATTTCTCTGGAAATCATAGCTCACCAGCATTTGTCATCATTGTTGGTCAGTCGTTTAGTCATGTCCGACTCTTTGCGACCCCATGGCTGCAGCACGCCAGGCTTCCCTGTCCTTCACCATTTCCCAGAGCTTGCTCAAACTCATGTCCATTGAGTCGGTGATGCCATCCAACCATCTCATCCTCTGTCGTCCCCGTCTCCTCTTGCTCTCAATTTTCCCCAGCATCAGGGTCTTTTCCAATGAGTCACATCAGATATCTCGTAAAAGGGCCTTCCCAGGTGGCACTAGTGGTAAAGAAAGTGAAAGTGAAAGTCGCTCAGTCATTTCCGACTCCTTGCGACGCCATGGACTATACAGTCCATGGAATTCTCCAGGCCAGAATATTGGGAGTGGGCATCCCTGCCTGCCAATACAGGAGATGTAAGAGACAGGAGTTTGATCCCTGGGTCAGGAAGATCCCCTGGAAGAGGGCATGGCAACACGCTCCAGTATTCTTGCCTGAAGAATCCCATGGACAGAGGAGCCTGGCAGGCTACAGTTTATGGGGTTGCAAAGAGATAGCAATTTAGAACAGAAAGGGAAGAGACAATTCTGGCCTCTTAGACCAGGGCCTGTAGGGGACACTGTCCATTTCCAGAACTCTCAGGCAGGGGCTGGAGGGAGCCCACGAGTATTGCCTGGGTGACCTGGTATTCGGGACTTAAGAAATTCACCTTCCTGTGGACTAGATTGCTCTCCTGCCTGTTCTGTGCACCTCACCCTGCTGTGCATGGAGGGGTAAATGTCCTAACACCAGAGACCCTCTCCACAGAGGCTGGGTGGGACTGGCTGGAGGGCAAGGGGCATCAGAGGGTGGCGGTGGGGGGAGTTGCAGGGTCGTGATGCCTCCTGTCTGTACGGCTTTATATTTTCACTTCTCTCAAATACATATTTAATGGAATTTCATTGGCCATTGCTTTTACAGTCATTAAAAAATCAAATTCATTTTTTTATTAAAAAAAGGGAGACAGTGGGACAAGTGGAGAAAGTCGAATTAACATACATACACTTCTTTTGCTGTTAAGTTGCCACGTCTGACTGTTTGCGACCCCATGGACTGCAGCATGCTAGGCCTCCCTGTCCCTCACCACCTCCCGAAGGTTGCCCAAGTTCATGTCCATATATACACTATCATGTATAAAATAGATAACTGCTGAGAACTTGCTGTATATTACAGGGAGCCCAATCTGGTGCTCTGTGATGACCTAGAGGTGTGGATGGGGGAGGGGAGGGAGGCTCAAGATAGAGGGGATATATGCAAAATTATGACTGATTCACATATTACGTGAATATTATGTGTGTGTTGTATGGCAGAAAGCAACACAGCATTGTAAAAAAAATTTTTTAAGAATATCAGATTCATGTATTCATAGGGCAACAACCATTTAGAGCAAGCAGTCCACTGATGTGCCATGTAAATACAGTTCTTCCTGAATTGGCACATGGAGCTTGCCCCATTCTCTTTAACAGCTGCAGAGATTCCATTGTGGGAATGGAGCATAGTTGATTAAATAATCACCTATAGAGAGACTTTAGGCTGTGTCTCATTTGTTTGTTTGTTTGTTTTTCCCATTTCAGTTCAGTTCAGTTCAGTTCAGTTGCTCAGTCGTGTCCAGCTCTTTGTGACCCCATGGACTGCAGCACACCAGGCCTCCCTGTTCATCGCCAACTCCCGGAGTTTACTCCAACTCATGTCCATTGAGTCGGTGATGCCATCCAATCATCTTACCCTCTTTTGTCCCCTTCTCCTCCCCCTTCAGTCTTTCCCAGCATCAGGGTCTTTTCCAGTGAGTCAGTTCTTCGCATCAGGTGGCCAAAGTATTGGAGTTTCAGCTTGAGCACCAGCAAATTAACACCTAAGCAGTGTATCTGAGAGCTTCCTAGGTGGCTCTAGTGGTAAGGAACCTGTCTGCCAATGCAGGAGACATAAGAGACGTGGGTTTGATCCCTGGATCAGGACGATCCCCTCGAGGAGGGCATGGCAACCCACTCCAGTATTCTTGCCTGGAGAACCTCATGGACAGAGGAGCCTGGCGGGCTACAGTCCATAGGGTCACACAGAGTTAGACACGACTGAAGCAACTTAGTGCGCATACACATATACACGTGATATATCCGAGGATTAATTCTCACAAGTGAGTACTGGAGGGTCAAAGGGTGTGTGCATTTTTATTCTGATTGATGTAGCCAAGTTTAGCGGTGCCTATTTCTCCGCTCCTCACCAGCACAAAGCCTTTCTTTCTGCAGCAGTCTCAGGCCCTCCTCTGTGTCCCCAGCAGCCCACNAAGTGAGTACTGGAGGGTCAAAGGGTGTGTGCATTTTTATTCTGATTGATGTAGCCAAGTTTAGCGGTGCCTATTTCTCCGCTCCTCACCAGCACAAAGCCTTTCTTTCTGCAGCAGTCTCAGGCCCTCCTCTGTGTCCCCAGCAGCCCACATGGGAAGACGCTCACGGAACATTGTGTCCTTGCCCCCGCCCTCAGGTGCCCTCGGTCATGAGAACTGGCCGGGGGTTCTGCAGGGACATCTCTTAGGGACGGAGGTTGGCTGGTTGGTCACGAAGGCTGAGTGTGGGGGGACCCATGGCGGCTGTCTGCTGGAAGGGTCATCGTTGAGGATGTTTTGCTGTCTGCCAGGATCAGCACTGCCCCCAACCCATCCCAGGTTTACCCGGACCTTCATACAGGCGCCTCTTTGGGGGAAAGCACAGCCGTTTGGGGTCACAGCCATTGTTTTGTGGCCCTTTGCTTGTCTGGGGTGAGGGACCAGCCAGGCACCGATGAAGGAAGCTTGGAAGTGGCAGGTTCTCTAGGAGTTCTGCTCCAGGAGTAGATGGTCTGGAGAGAACTTGGCAACCAGGGCTCCAGCTTGGAGGGAGGAGTGGGCTCCGGGACCAGTGGGAGGAAAGGGCTCCCTCCCCTGACATGAGGGGACAGGGACATGGGGCAGCAGGCTCTGAGGGCCTCACCCTGAGGGTCCACCAGGACTCGAGCCTGAGCCTTTGGCTACAGCTTGGAGCTCGGTGCGCTGGGCCCCCCCCGACCAACCCAGTGTGGCTGTTAAGAGTGCTGTCTGCAAGCCCAGCCGGGTGCTCTGTGACAACCTGGAGGGGTGGAACGAGGGTGGAGTGGAAGAGAGGCTCAAAAGGGAGGGGATATATCTATATATATAGATATTGATCTAGATGGCCAATTTGAGTTGTTATAGGGCAGAAACCAGGAGAGGGCAATGGCACCCCATTCCAGTACTCTTGTCTGGAAAATCCCACGGATAGAGGAGCCTGGTAGGCTGCAGTCCATGGGGTCGCTAAGAGTTGGACACGACTGAGCGACGACTTCCCTTTCACTTTCCTCTTTCATGCACTGGAGAAGGAAATGGCAACCCACTCCAGTGTTCTTGCCTGGAGAATCCCAGGGACGGGGGAGCCTGGTGGGCTTCCGTCTATGGGGTCGCACAGAGTCGGACACGACTGAAGTGACTTAGCAGCAGCAGCAGCAGGGCAGAAACCAACTCAACATTGTCAAGCAATTGCCCTCCAATTAAAAAATTAATTAATTAATTTTTTTAAAAAGGGGAGACATGGGCCTGGCTCCTGGCCAGCCACCCCTTTCCATGTGACCTCTGGGCCTCAGTGTTCCCTTCAGCAAGGCAGGGGTAGCAGGCCTCACAGCAGAGGGTGACTGTGAGAACTACAAGAGAAACGGGAAGGGGCTTCCAAGGTGCCTGGAGCGAAGCGCCCAGGTAAGCATTTGCAGGAATGTCTCAGGAGCCAAGGGTCTTCAGAGAGCCCAGGGAGCCGAGCATGCTCTTCTCGTGTGACTGCGGGTGACCTGACCACCACATCCCAGGAGGGCGAGCAGGGGCCGGCCACTCTCCTGCCTCCAGGATATTTGCTGTGTGAACCAGAGAGCTTTTTCCATATTTTAGGATTATAAACACAGGCAGACACACACCGACTCCGCAGTGGGGAGGCGGAACCAGTGACATCAGAGCTCCGGGGCATGTGGTGCTTTCTGTGTTCCTCCATTCCGACCCAAGACATTTGAAAAAACGGGGCTTCAATTCACGGGCTTATTCCCATCCTGCTGCTGGGTTTGATCCCAGGCCGTGTCCCTGCAAACCTGGGCTTCCCTGGGGCAGAAAAGAGCCTTCTCAAAGGGAGACAGATGGGTGTTGTTTTAGACGCCCTTGCCAGGTTCCTTCTTGTCTTTCAGTTGCCAAGGGAGTGGTCTTGTTGCCCCCGTAGATGCGGGAGTGAAGGCTTAGTCTGCCCTGAGGACCTGATCGTCTCCATTGCTGAGTGTATGTGGGTGGTGCGGGGCTGGACCCTGACATTTCCATGGCATCCTGGGTGCCTGCCTCCCTCCATTACATTTATCCTGAGTGCGTCCTCCGCAGAGGAGAACAGCAGCCGTGATGGGGTTATTTCAAGGGGATTCCCATGGAAACGGAGAGTGGGAGGCTCCTCTGAGTGCTAATGTAGTGGGAGTTGCCTCGGTGGTGTGTCCCCCCCACTGGAGGGTGTGGAGGCCTCTACCGGGACCTTTTCTGCACCTCGTGGGTCTCACGCTGGGGGTTTCCAGCTCCCCCCTCTCCTCTGCCACTGAGTGTAAGCCTATCCGGCACTGCCCACCCAGGCCCCCAAGACTCCTTCATGTGAGACCCTGGCTGGCTCCTGGGGACTTCAGAACTGCCCTCGCCTGCAGCTCCCTTTTCTCCAGCTGGTCTTGAGCTGCAGCCAGCAGCTCCCCAGCCTTCTCTTGGCAGGGCCTGTGTGCTTCAAACCTGGTAACCAGCCGTTGCCTGGAGAAGTCCATCCACTCCTTAGTTTTCTCTTGCAGCCGTCATGCATTCATCAGTTCAGTTTAGTTCAGTCGCTCAGTCGTGTCCAATTCTTTGAGACCCATGAATCGCAGCACGCCAGGCCTCCCTGTTCATCACCATCTCTCGGAGTTCACTCAGACTCACGTCCATCGAGTCAGTGATGCCATCCACCCATCTCATCCTCGGTCGTCCCCTTCTCCCCCTGCCCCCAATCCCTCCCAGCATCAGAGTCTTTTCCAATGAGTCCACTCTTCTCATGAGGTGGCCAAAGTACTGGAGTTTCAGCTTCAGCATCATTCCCTCCAAAGAAATCCCAGGGTTGATCTCCTTCAGAATGGACTGGTTGGATCTCCCTGTAGTCCAAGGGACTCTCAAGAGTCTTCTCCAACACCACAGTTCAAAAGCATCAATTCTTCGGCGTTCAGCCTTCTTCACAGTCCAACTCTCACATCCATACACGACCACAGGAAAAACCATAGCTTTGACTAGATGGACCTTTGTTAGCAAAGTAATGTCTCTGCTTTTGAATATACTATCTAGTTGCTCATAACTTTTCTTCCAAGGAGTAAGCATCTTTTAATTTCATGGCTACAGTCACCATCTGCAGTGATTTTGGGGCCCCCAAAAAATAAAGTCTGACACTGTTTCCACTGTTTCCCCATCTATTTCCCATGAAGTGATGGGACTGGATGCCATGATCTTCGTTTTCTGAATGTTGAGCTTTAAGCCAACTTCTTCACTCTCCTCTTTCACTTTCATCACTCACTCCTTTATCCAGCAGATTTGTTTTGTCACCAGAGAATGCTCTGCTCAGTGAAGGAGTGCCAGTGTGGGCTGCATGACCTCTTTGAGCCTCACTTTTCTTGTCTGATCAATGGGAACACAGGTGCCTGCCCTGCTTGCATCATAGATGGTTGGTGAGGGGCGGTTGGAAGGTTGGCTATAGGTAGGGAATGCGGTAATGGGTGTCATCGCTATTTCCATGGCCATGGGGCTCATGATGGACAAGCTCCTAGAGGCAGGTAGACCCCTGGGAACTGCCTCAGGGTCTCAGATACCTGCAGAAGAGCCCTCAGAATAGTGAGACTCACCACCTCTCACAAGTCCCTGAGTGGACACAATGGGTATCAGGCTTCCTGCCTGTAGCTTGCATGGATTCTTACACTAGTCTTGTGAGATGAGGGACGTTAATTTCCATTTTACAGATGAAGAAACTGAGCCTCAGGGAGGCAGCGTGATCTTTGCTCATACCTGGGAAGAGGCAGAGCTGGGATGCAAGCCCAGGCCTGACTCCAACTCCAGTGCTCTTTGCAGGGGTCCAGTTGCTTCCCAAAGGCCTGGTTGCCAGGCCTGTAGTGCAGAGGGGTTAAGGCCACAGTGCAGGAAACATGGGGCTTCCCAGGTGGTGCTAGTAGTAAAGAACTTGCCTGACAACGCAGGAGACCTCGGAGGCGTGGGTTCGATCCTGGAGTCGAGCAGATCCCCTGGAGGAGGCCATGGCAACCCCCTCCAGTATTCTTGCCTGGACAGTCGCATGGACAGAAGAGTCTGGTGGGCTATAGTCCATAGGGTCGCAAAGAGTCGGACACGAATGAAGTGACTTAGCGTGCACACACGGGGCAGGAATATGAGTCTCAACCTGTGCTTAGAAAGACCTCTTGTGCCATTTGGATTAGTGATGTTTAGAACTCTGTTGTTCTAAAACTTTACAATCCCCCACCCCCAGCCTATTTACGAAGCTCTGCTTTTGTGGGAGATGAGAGCAGTCGCTCCACTCGTTCTTTGAATATCTGGTTAACAAGTGAACAGGCTGAACTTCCTCTGACAGTCTGTCCTTTTGAGAACTTAGTTAATTAAATTCCCCTAAATTGGTTTCAGTCGGATTAATTAAGTGCACGGTTGCTGATGCAGACATGCACATGATCCGGGCGTGTCCTGTCTAACCTGGGGAACAGACACAAGAATATTTCTGGAATATTCTTAGGTGTTGCAGAGAGATTACTAGGAGTCACCCTGAAAAGGCTTGGGGAGAGGTTCTTGATACTTCTTGGCAATGGATGTGAGGCTGCTGCCCAGAAACGACCCTTGCAGCCTACTTGTCCACTTGGTGGGTATTTTCTGACCTATGTAGGGCTGTTGTCTATGTCACAGTAGACACTGCTAAGTGCAAAACCATCTTGTCATTGCTCGGAAACATGGAAACGCTTTGTCTTTTTGCACTGTGATTCTCCTTTTATATGCCGATTCCGCGTGCGTGCGTGCGTGCGTGCGTGCGTGCGTGCGTGCCTGGTTTCTGAGTCGTGTCCGACTCTTTGTGACCCCAGAGTAGCGTGTCAAGCTCCGCTCTCCATAGGATTTCTCAGGAAAGAATACTGGAGTGGGTTGCATTGTCTTCTCCAGGGCATCTTCCCGGCCCAGGGGTCAAGCCCGCACCTCCTGCACTGGCAGGTGGGTTCTCTACAGCTGAGCCACCAAGGAAGCCCGCAGCTTCGTTGCTGTTGCTCAGTCTCTCAGTCGAGTTCCACTCTTTGCGACCCCGTGGACTGCAGCACGCCAGGCTTCCCTGTCCTTCACTGTCTCCCGGAGTTTGCTCACATACATCTCCATTGAGTTGGTAATGCTATCTAAACCGTCTCATCCTCTGCCGGCTCCTTCTCCGTTTGTCCTCAGTCTTTCCCAGCATCAGGGTGTTTTCCAATGAGTCAGCTCTCCGCACCAGGTGGCCAAAGTATTAGAGCTTCAGCTTCAGCTTCAGCCCTTCCAAGGGGTTGCAGCTTCCTTGTAGTCAAAGAAATTAGGCAACTGAGCCTCCACCCCCGTTACTAGACTCTGAAGTGCAGAATCTCTGTCTTTTCTGATCAGGTGTTTGGATCCCAAACCCCGTCACTGGCACAGGGCATAGGCAGTTGACCAGGAGCAGTGACTTGAGCTGCTGTTGGATTGGGCCAACTCAATACCAGCCTCGTCATGCTGCTGTCAAGCCTGCGTGGGCTGAGCTAGGCTGCCGGGTAGGATGCACCCAGGAGCCATCTGTTTGCAGCCCTTGGACCAGATGGTCTGCAAGGACTCCTGGGGAGTGGGGGGTGGAGTAGGGAGGGAATACATTTACCGAGCACCCAGCATCTTCCAAAGCCTCTTTATACTCCTCCAAGACGAGCATTGCCATGCTGTTAATACAGATCAGGAACATGAGGCCCAGAGTGGTTGATTCACTGGTGAAGGTCACACAGTTAGGAGGTGGCCAGGTGGGATATGAACTCAGGGCTTCCTGACCTTTTTGCTCATGTTCTTTCCACCAGGCTGCTAAGGCTTGCAATCACTGTTCTAGCTAAGTGCTGTGGCGGAGACTTGTGGGAAATATTCATAAGCAGGGTTGACTCACACAGGAGTAAGGTGGCTCCTCTCAAGGTACCTGCCTGGGGTTTTTGCACACCAGGGTAGACTGCTTCCTGCAGCAGTACTGGACAGCCAGAGGGCAGGTTTGATCTGAAGGGCACCCCATGTATGCTGCAGGACGTCTTTGCCAATCAAAACCTTTGTAATAAAATTAGTAGAAGATGGAGAAGGCAAACTAGTTTTGAGAGCTGGCATGGGTTTCCCAGGTAGCACTTGTGGTAAAGAACCCACCTGCCAATGTAGGAGATGTAAGAGATGCGGGCTCAATCCCTGGGTCGGGAAGATCCCCTGGAGGAGGGCATGGCAACCCACTCCAGTATTCTTGCCTTGGAGGATCCCATGGACAGAGGAGCCTGGTGGGCTGCAGTCCGTGGGGTTGCAAAGAGTTGGACATGACTGAAGTGACTTAGCACATGATTCTGTTAAGGCTGATCAGGCTGGAGTACAGGTTTAGACCTGGCAGCTGCCAGGTGTGTACTGGGATCCTCATGAGAGCAGGGCTGGGGAGGAGAGAGGGAGGACCCTCATCTCTCCTAGAAGTTTAAAAAGTTGGAGCCACTGTAGGGCTTTGTTCTCCAGGATCCCTGGGCTGGAGGGTGATGGTGGTGGGGAGAACAGGGCCTCCCACAATGTGTGGAGATGGGGGCTGATGGCCACCAAGCAGGGAGCACAGTGCAATTCAGGATATAGCCTTTCAGGGCTCAGAAGACTCAAGGTCAAATCTTCAGCGTAGCTCTGGGCAAGTCATGCAAATTCTCTGAGCCTCTGTCTCCTCGCTGTGGTAGAAATAATACCGGTGCCTCCTGTGGGTGAGTTCTGGGGACCCAGAACACATCACTGGAAGAGCCCTGGACCCAGCTGTGCAGCCAGCAGCTGCTCCATGCCAGGACAGCAGTCGGAGCCCAGACACAGGTCAGACAGACTGCGTGCAATCAAGGCCCCACTCTCTTGCAGCTGTGTGGCCTGGGGTGAGCCCTGAAGCTCTCTGTGCCTTCATTTCTTCATCTGTAAAATGGAGATACTAAAACTGTACCAGATTCTTGGGCATTGGAAGCTTAAAGGAGCTAATTCATATGAGATACTTAGTGAGTGCCTGGGACACAGCCGTACTTAGCTTATCTGGGCAGCTCTGATCATCATCGTTGTCCTTGCGTCCTCTCCCTGGCCCGTCGCGGTCATGCTGTTTGTGGTGCCCAGGGGGCCTAATGCCGCCTGAATCAAATTGAACTGAATGGTCAGCAGAGCATCACGATCATGGATTGGGGGTCCCAGAGGCTGAAGCAGGTGACCGAGGGCAGTTTTGGCTTCCTGGTGGGGGTCCCAGAGTGTCCAAGTGGGCTGGTCCTGAGCCTCAGTCACTGCCCACTTGCCCCCCACCTTCCTGGCAAGAGCAGGCAGGAGCTAACGCTTCCCCGTCCTACCACCCCCCCACCCCCGCAGGCAGGAGAATCATCTGCAGTATGAGACTCGGAGGGGAGGGCAAGCCTTCTGCTGGGTGCAGGAGGGGGGCAGATGGCCGGGAGGGGCAGGCCAGGTGCTGGAAACCAGCAAGGGAGATGGCATGCTAGACAGTCTGGTGGTCTCCTTGCCCTGGGTCCACCCAAGCCGCTGGCAAGTTTCATCACTTGCCAAGATGCCACATGTCACAGCCTTCTGAGTCAAATCAGAATGTGACAGCCTGAGCTCAGCAGCTCGAGGAACAGGATGGATCTGGGAGGGAGGTGGTCATCTTGGCCAACTGGCTTCTCCCACCCACAGTCAAGGTTTGGCTTAGATGGACTGTGTGCTGGGTCTGACCAGGTGGTCAGGCGGCTTCTGCCATGGCCTGTGAGATGTGCAGAGTGAAAGCAGGGTGGAGTGGGAAGAAACCACGTTTGGCTGAGAGCTGTGAGCACCAGGCATTTATTTCTGGCAGTGCCTGGTGGGTCTGTGTTCCCAAGTTAAAGGTCCTGAGATGCAGGGGCGGGATCCTTGCACAGACACATGATGCCAGGAGGTGTCATGATCTCTTGTGGATGTGGGGGGTCCCATCCCCTCTCTTTTCACAACACCACTCTTTGTTACATATCTTGTATACATATCCAGTTCACCTCTGAGGTCCCTTTCCTCCTCTCTGGGATGGTAACGAGGGGAGCAGAGGCTCAGGCTGAGGTATGGAGGTCTAGGCATGGGCGAGGGGCAGGGACCCGGGTATGCTGAGTGGGTAACGCAGCTGCAAAGTGGAAGGTGATGCCTGGACCATGAGCTAGGAAGGTACACCTGGGAGGGCTCTCCAGCAGAAGGTCACAACATGAACAAAGTCCAGGCAGTGAGAAAGAGTGTGTGCGGGGACTGAAGACCATTCAGTAAGCAGGGCTATAAAGTGCAGGGTGGGAGTTGGGGTGCAGGATGTGGAAACCTCAAGGGGCAGGCTGAGGAAACTGGATTTCCTCTGCAGTCAGGGGGGTGGGGGTAGTTCAGGCAGGACTTTGAGCTTAGCAAGAGTCTACTAGAGTTGGGTTGAGAAGGACCCCTGCAGGAATGAGTGTGGAGCTAGGAGACTGGAGGTGGGATTGTGGCCAAGAGTGTCCAGACTCTGCCCACATTCCCTCAGACCCCTGTGCTGTTTTCGTGCAAAGGGCCTCCAAAGTGCTTTCTCTTCCAAGAGCCTGCATCCCAGTCTCCCTCAGGCTGCTGGAGCCTCCTTTGCCTATGCACTGGGGAGCCAGAAGGTTATGGGGACCTCTGGCCTCTAAGGGGTAGCCCTCACCCATTGCCTGATAGGTGTGGTGGCACAAATACCCCAGCTTCCTCACTCCTGATTGGGACACTCTGATGAGTGACCTACACAGTCCCCAGAACCTACCCACCCCCACCCCCCAATAGATTGAGCGGAAATCACAGTCCTTGGCACTTTTCATGATCTCACTCCAGTCTTGGTCTCCTTGCCATTCATGTCACACTTCCACACCCTTCCTGGCTTTTCCTGGAAACATTTCCTAATCACTTGCTCTCAAATCCTTGCCTCAAGGTCTGCTTCTAGACCCAAGCTAATACAGGAAGAGACCAAAGCACTTATTCAGCAAGAAATTCAGTGAAGTACCAAGGATAGGACCCAGGAAATGGCTGTGCCAGGAGGCTCTGAGGCAATGCCAGATGGGGAGGAAGTGCTGATGCCATAGGCCGAACTTGAGGTGGGGAGTCAGCACCATGGTCAGCGCCAGGAAAGCACCTGGCTGTTGCTCAGCACCATGGACAGCACCGTGGGGGGGGG
>SJYX01015828.1:222003-268835 GCA_006410675.1 Oreotragus oreotragus
GGGGTTGCAAAGAGTTGGACATGACTGAAGTGACTTAGCACATGATTCTGTTAAGGCTGGTCAGGCTGGAGTACAGGTTTAGACCTGGCAGCTGCCAGGTGTGTACTGGGATCCTCATGAGAGCAGGGCTGGGGAGGAGAGAGGGAGGACCCTCATCTCTCCTAGAAGTTTAAAAAGTTGGAGCCACTGTAGGGCTTTGTTCTCCAGGATCCCTGGGCTGGAGGGTGATGGTGGTGGGGAGAACAGGGCCTCCCACAATGTGTGGAGATGGGGGCTGATGGCCACCAAGCAGGGAGCACAGTGCAATTCAGGATATAGCCTTTCAGGGCTCAGAAGACTCAAGGTCAAATCTTCAGCGTAGCTCTGGGCAAGTCATGCAAATTCTCTGAGCCTCTGTCTCCTCGCTGTGGTAGAAATAATACCGGTGCCTCCTGTGGGTGAGTTCTGGGGACCCAGAACACATCACTGGAAGAGCCCTGGACCCAGCTGTGCAGCCAGCAGCTGCTCCATGCCAGGACAGCAGTCGGAGCCCAGACACAGGTCAGACAGACTGCGTGCAATCAAGGCCCCACTCTCTTGCAGCTGTGTGGCCTGGGGTGAGCCCTGAAGCTCTCTGTGCCTTCATTTCTTCATCTGTAAAATGGAGATACTAAAACTGTACCAGATTCTTGGGCATTGGAAACTTAAAGGAGCTAATTCATATGAGATACTTAGTGAGTGCCTGGGACACAGCCGTACTTAGCTTATCTGGGCAGCTCTGATCATCATCGTTGTCCTTGCGTCCTCTCCCTGGCCCGTCGCGGTCATGCTGTTTGTGGTGCCCAGGGGGCCTAATGCCGCCTGAATCAAATTGAACTGAATGGTCAGCAGAGCATCACGATCATGGATTGGGGGTCCCAGAGGCTGAAGCAGGTGACCAAGGGCAGTTTTGGCTTCCTGGTGGGGGTCCCAGAGTGTCCAAGTGGGCTGGTCCTGAGCCTCAGTCACTGCCCACTTGCCCCCCACCTTCCTGGCAAGAGCAGGCAGGAGCTAACGCTTCCCCGTCCTACCACCCCCCCACCCCCGCAGGCAGGAGAATCATCTGCAGTATGAGACTCGGAGGGGAGGGCAAGCCTTCTGCTGGGTGCAGGAGGGGGGCAGATGGCCGGGAGGGGCAGGCCAGGTGCTGGAAACCAGCAAGGGAGATGGCATGCTAGACAGTCTGGTGGTCTCCTTGCCCTGGGTCCACCCAAGCCGCTGGCAAGTTTCATCACTTGCCAAGATGCCACATGTCACAGCCTTCTGAGTCAAATCAGAATGTGACAGCCTGAGCTCAGCAGCTCGAGGAACAGGATGGATCTGGGAGGGAGGTGGTCATCTTGGCCAACTGGCTTCTCCCACCCACAGTCAAGGTTTGGCTTAGATGGACTGTGTGCTGGGTCTGACCAGGTGGTCAGGCGGCTTCTGCCATGGCCTGTGAGATGTGCAGAGTGAAAGCAGGGTGGAGTGGGAAGAAACCACGTTTGGCTGAGAGCTGTGAGCACCAGGCATTTATTTCTGGCAGTGCCTGGTGGGTCTGTGTTCCCAAGTTAAAGGTCCTGAGATGCAGGGGCGGGATCCTTGCACAGACACATGATGCCAGGAGGTGTCATGATCTCTTGTGGATGTGGGGGGTCCCATCCCCTCTCTTTTCACAACACCACTCTTTGTTACATATCTTGTATACATATCCAGTTCACCTCTGAGGTCCCTTTCCTCCTCTCTGGGATGGTAACGAGGGGAGCAGAGGCTCAGGCTGAGGTATGGAGGTCTAGGCATGGGCGAGGGGCAGGGACCCGGGTATGCTGAGTGGGTAACGCAGCTGCAAAGTGGAAGGTGATGCCTGGACCATGAGCTAGGAAGGTACACCTGGGAAGGCTCTCCAGCAGAAGGTCACAACATGAACAAAGTCCAGGCAGTGAGAAAGAGTGTGTGCGGGGACTGAAGACCATTCAGTAAGCAGGGCTATAAAGTGCAGGGTGGGAGTTTGGGTGCAGGATGTGGAAACCTCAAGGGGCAGGCTGAGGAAACTGGATTTCCTCTGCAGTCAGGGGGGTGGGGGTAGTTCAGGCAGGACTTTGAGCTTAGCAAGAGTCTACTAGAGTTGGGTTGAGAAGGACCCCTGCAGGAATGAGTGTGGAGCTAGGAGACTGGAGGTGGGATTGTGGCCAAGAGTGTCCAGACTCTGCCCACATTCCCTCAGACCCCTGTGCTGTTTTCGTGCAAAGGGCCTCCAAAGTGCTTTCTCTTCCAAGAGCCTGCATCCCAGTCTCCCTCAGGCTGCTGGAGCCTCCTTTGCCTATGCACTGGGGAGCCAGAAGGTTATGGGGACCTCTGGCCTCTAAGGGGTAGCCCTCACCCATTGCCTGATAGGTGTGGTGGCACAAATACCCCAGCTTCCTCACTCCTGATTGGGACACTCTGATGAGTGACCTACACAGTCCCCAGAACCTACCCACCCCCACCCCCCAATAGATTGAGCGGAAATCACAATCCTTGGCACTTTTCATGATCTCACTCCAGTCTTGGTCTCCTTGCCATTCATGTCACACTTCCACACCCTTCCTGGCTTTTCCTGGAAACATTTCCTAATCACTTGCTCTCAAATCCTTGCCTCAAGGTCTGCTTCTAGACCCAAGCTAATACAGGAAGAGACCAAAGCACTTATTCAGCAAGAAATTCAGTGAAGTACCAAGGATAGGACCCAGGAAATGGCTGTGCCAGGAGGCTCTGAGGCAATGCCAGATGGGGTGGAAGTGCTGATGCCATAGGCCGAACTTGAGGTGGGGAGTCAGCACCATGGTCAGCGCCAGGAAAGCACCTGGCTGTTGCTCAGCACCATGGACAGCACCGTGGGGGGGGGTGTGCATCTGGGTGCTACCTTGGGTCTTTCCCAGCACATTACACCCTGCTTGTTTTCCCACCCCTGGAAGCCAGGTCATCATCTGGTCAGTACCAGGGTCCCCAGGACCTTGGGCCTCCCTTAGGGAGTTGCTGATCCACCCTCTGACAGTTCAGTTCAGTTCGTCACTCAGTCATGTCCAACTCTTCACAACCCCATGGACCACAGCACGCCAGGCCTCCCTGTCCATCACCAACTCCCAGAAATTACTCAAACTCATCTCCATTGAGTTGGTGATGCCATCCAACCATCTCATCCTCTGTCGTCCCCTTCTCCTCCTGCCTTCAATCTTTCCCAGCATCAGGGCCTTTTCAAATGAGTCAGCTCTTTGCATCAGGTGGCCAAAGTATTGGAGTTTCAGCTTCAATCCTCTGACTCCCATACTGCAAATCCTTGACCCAGAGGACAGGATCTAACAGGACTCTGTGTTTCCCTGTTTCTGCTTTCCTGCTTTATAGGATTAGGATTCTGGCTTGACCTTGCCAGGACATAGGACTAACTGTTTAGGCATGAAGCTCTGAAGGTAGATACCCTTTTCTGAGATCTTCCCAGAAAATGAATCCGTGGGGCATTTGCTCACTGGTCCATCTGTCCACCATCCAACTTGTGTTGCTTTCCAGTTGTTCACTGATCCCCTGCTAGGCACTTGGGACTTAGAGATGGCTAGGTCCCCATGGCCATGCCCTGGTGAAGTATCTGTGAAGGGAAGGACACTGGACAAAGAGACAACTACATTGTCATTTTGGAAATTTCTAGGAAAGAGGGGCCATTGGGCTCTGAGACCTCTGGATAATGAGGGAGGGATGGATAATGATGGGGCAGTGGTCTTTCAACTAATCTCAAGATAATTTTCCAATCAGTGAATTGAAAATAGAGGGCAGGCTGGATGGAGGTGTTGGCCACTAAAAAGTGTGAGATGGCACAGGAATGGCAGATAGCAAGGTGCAGTTTAGGCTCAAGTCAGAGGATGGGGCTGGAACTGTGGTTATGGACAGTAGGGATTCTGAGATCTAAGCCTGGATGCCTGACCGTGAAGGTATAGCCATCCTAAGGAGATACTGAAGCTGGAGTGTAAGAGTCAGATTTTCATTGTAGGCAGATCTCTCTGGACCTGGAGGGAAGAATGGACAAGACAGGGGAGCCTGGAGGCAAGGGGGCAGTGGGGAGACTTACAGATTTTCCAGGGGAAGGGAGTGGACCCAAGGACTAGTTGTGACCAGAAGTGCCCATCAGCCCAGATCATGTCTCCCTAATTTAAGCAAAAATAAGAGGAAAGATACTTTTCATCTCTGCTCTCCTGGGATGAAAATGAGCTATTTTGAACCATGCTAAAGTTAGATTTCTAATTTTCCTTTTAATCCATGTCTCATTTAGAGCATTAGAAACTAGAAAAGCAGCCCTGTATGAATGTAATACCATAAATCAGTGCTCATCACAAACTGCAGAACAAGTCAGTTTGACAAGAGTGAGCATCCTTGCATTTATAATAAATCTAATTATTTATCTTTCTAAAGCCTTGGACTAGAGTAATTAGTCATTTCTGTTGATCCTGGCAAACCAACGCTTGTGCAGGGTTAATGGAAAGCAAATTTGTTTGAACTGCTTTTGCTGTAGCCATGAATGGCACCATGGGCTCTTCTGCCTGTTTCTAGAGAGAAGGCGTCCTATTTATTTCATTCTTGCTTTTCCTAGAAATTGGTTTGGTGATCATAGTAGCAAATACCATGTATCAAGTTCTTACCACAGCTCTGGTACTGCTCGAGGATTCAGTGTGAATGCATTCCTTGTTCACGTGTGATCCGTCTTATGTGTTCTGAGGTCCTCTGACTGAGCTCATCACATACTACGTTTTCTCTGTGCCCACCACACTATGGCGGACTTCTACACCCTAAACAATAGTGAGTCAGGGACCACCTGTATACCACTCATGTGTCCTTGTTGCTCAGTCGTGTCCAACTCCTTGCAACCCTATGGACTATAGCCTGCCAGATTTCTTTGGCCATGGAATTCTCCAGGCAAGAATACTGGAGTGGGTAGCCACTCCCTTCTCCAGGGGATCTTCCTGACCCAGGGATTGAACCCGGGTGTCTTGCATTACAGGCAGATTTTTCACTGCCTGAGCGACCAGGGAAGCCCACATATCACTCATACATTCACTTAATATTCTTCTTTAAAAATTGACCCTCTCTCATACATGGAAACCAGAAAATCAGGCCAAAAGCAAGAAGTAACTATGAAGGTAAGTGTGGGTGTTCCTGCTCAAGAAGGATACATATACATCCCTGAGAATCCTTTTAATCTGCAAAATTGCATGCTTACCAACATCCAGGCTGATGGGCAGAATAAGGCTGGGGCAGACCACTGGAAACTCATGTAGCTTCTAACCAGAACACTAACAAAATAGTAGCCGTCCTGTAAACATCTGTGCATGTGTGCATGCTAAGTTATCTCAGTCATGTCCGCCTCTTTGTGACCTTATGGGCTGTAGCCCACCAGGCTCTTCTGTCCATGGGCTTCTCCAGGCAAGAATACTGGAGTGGGCTGGCATGCCCTCCTTCAGGGGATCTTCCAGACCCAGGGGTCAAACCAGCATCTCTGATGTCTCCTGCATTGGCAGGCAGCTTCTTTACCAGTAGCAGCACCTGGGAAGCCCATAAACATCTAGCACCGTTCTAAAAAATAAAAACACGTTAAATTCCTAATAAATAAATATCCCAGCAATTATACAAGTTTATCTTGGAGGGAAAAAGGCAAAGGTCATTTGATGAAAAGGGAGCTGAATTATAAAATGGAAACAAGCCTCAAGTTCACAACTGCCCACCAAACACTTTCAGACTGAACCATGAGAAAGAAGTACAGTAAAGGGCATGATTTCCTGTCCTGGGCTCCTCTGCAGCTGCTGGGCTCAGCCCTTGTGTATTTCATGTTCAGCTGCTTTACTGGCTGGCATAAAACGTTAACACACCAAGACAAATTGTGTTTGAACTAATCCGACTTTCACATTAAACCAACATCGTTCTCCTGCTTGCGAATCGTGTAAGGCCTAATTTGCTTTGCAAAAGCAGTGGTTGTAGCAGTACTGGCCTTACAACGGCAAGCAGCATGATTAAATGCAGCAGAGGGAGGGCTGTGACTCAGGACTGTTAATCCAGTTTTACCTAGGATGAAAAAGGGTAGGAAAGAGGTTTTATGAGAATTCCAGCGCAGACTCAAGAAATGCAGTCTGTTTGCCTTTCAGAAAAACTAGTGAAACTGCAGCTAAGCCAACAGCAGAACTATTTGGTTCAGAAGTTAGAAAGATGAAAACTGAGCCAAAATATTTCTATCTCCTCCCTGACAAGGGTCCATGGTTCTGTTCTGATGGGAAACTTAGGAGACCCTGGTTCACTTACACAAAAGTGAAGGCAGTTTGTCTGCATGGGCTTGTTGTGAGGATTCAATGAACACGGTGTGAAGCAGCAGACAGTGGAGGTGGGGATGGCATTGAAGTGATTTAAAGGAGATGCTCTCAGATGACTTGGCTGACATCACCTGTCATTTCCATAGGAGTTGGGGAAAGGACGGCACACGTCACTGGCCACCATGCCTTTCTCTGTGTGTTAAGTAACAGGGCTTCTTTATGAGCCTTTACAAGTACATTTCAGTAAATACAGAAGACAGATGGCAGGGACACAATTCCTTCTGCTTCTCCTCTTTGGTGCAGTTGAGTTTAGTTTTGGAAAAAAGGAGCCCAGAGGATTTATAAATGACAGGGACCTACCTGGTTGAGGAGGCATTTGATGAGAGCTCTGTTCCCAGCTTCCTCTGGCTCTGATCAAGCCCTACTCTTCTCTGAGCCCCAGATCTGCATCAGTAAAAGGAAGGGGTTGTGCCAGATGGGCACAAGAGGTTTTTTCAGGCCTCATGTCTCAGCTTTCCTGTTGCCAGCAGAGTAGATGGATGGCTTAAGCTAGAGATGTAATTTATTTCTAAGCAATTCCAGTTGTATTTCTTGACAGCTAAGCCTAACAGTTTACTGGCTTTTTTGAGGAAATGGGGCAAGATGCTTATCCTTCACCTTGGTGACTGTTAAACTGGGATGCCCAAAGAAATCAGACAGGACGTGTCAATGAGCAAAGTACAAAATCTCTGTGGATGGTGACTGCAGCCATGAAATTAAAAGACACTTGCTCCTTGGAAGGAAAGCTATGACAAACCTAGACAGCATATTAAAAAGCAGAGATATCACTTGGGCAACAAAGTCTGTATAGTCAAAACTATGATTTTTCCACTAGTCCTGTATGCCTGTGGGAGTTGGGCCATAAAGAAGGTTGAGCACCAAGGAACTGATGTTTTTGATTTGTGGTGCTGGAAAAAACTCTTGAGAGTCCCTTGGACAGCAAGGAGATCAAACCAGTCACTCTAAAGGAAATCAGTCCTAAATATTCATTGCAAGGATTGATGCTGAAGCTGAAGCTCCAGTATTTTGGCCACTCAATGCGACGAGCTGACTCATTGGAAAAGATCCTGATGCTGGGAATGGTTGAAGGCAAAAGAATAAGGAGCTGGCAGAGGATGAGATGGTTAGAAATAACATCATTGACTCAATGTGCTTGACTTTGAGCAAACTCCAGGAGATAGTGGAGGACAAAAGAGCCTGGTATGCCACTGTTCGTGGGGTTGCAAAGAGTCACATACAACTTAGAAACTGAATGTCAACAGAAAAATGTCTAAGGAAAACAGTGCAGTGTGATGCTAGGAGTAGCAAGATGATATCCAGGCCCTAGGGAGTGATGGGGACTGTGGCATAAGGGGTGAGGATAGCCTTGTGGGAGTCTAGAGTCACAAGCTCTTAACAATTCTAAAAAGAAATAAGATATTTGGGTTCATATATCAAATCTTTCCATTTTTAAATGTTCCTCAAGAAGTTTTTTAAACATTTGGGCTAAAGCTCAGCTGTGGGCTGAGTTGCCTGTATAGAGGTTGATGAACTGTGGTCCACTGGACTGGCTCCTGTTTCTGTAAGTGAAGCTTAAATGGAACACGGCCACACTGATTGGTTCGGGAATGTCCTTGGTACTTTCATGCTGTAGCAGCCAAACTGAGTAGTTGTGACAGAGATAGTAAAGTCTGCAAAGCCTAAAATCTTTACTGTCTGGTCCTTCATAGAAAACATGTCTATATTATGAAGTCATTGTGGGGCAAGGGAAACACCCTGGACTTGATGCCTGCATGACCCAAGTTCAAAGCCTGGCTCAGAGAATTCCAGTTATAAAATGACAGAGGAAAGACAGCTTTCCTCCTTTTTCCATTTGGAAATTATCCTGAAGCAATTTCCAAGATAATTTCCTGGAAATTATTTGCCTTTGGAGTCACTGTGGAGCAAGGGAAGGCAAATGCTATCTTTGATGAAAGCAGAGCATTTGGAGCCTCGTACATGGGAAAGTCCAGTAAAGGTCAAAAATATGTACAGGAGGGATCTGGGGAAAGAGAAAATTTGAGGCTACAATAGAAGAGCTCAGAGGGAGCAGGAGAGCCAAACTCGGCACCCCACATGGTGCGAGCAGAGGGCAAGACCTGCAGCCTGTTTTGTGGAGCAGGATCAAGTGCATCCACTGGTGTGGGAGCCCCCCAGCTCTAGGGTTTAGTTTCTAATTGAGATATCATTGACATACAGTGTTACGTTAGTTTCAGGTGTATAACACAATAATTCAATATTTGTATACATTGGTAAATGATCACCATAGTAAGTCTAGTCACCATCCATCACCACACACAATTGCAATTATTGTTTCTTGTGATGAGAACTTTTAAGAACTATTCTCATAGCAACTTTCAAGTATACAATATGGTATTATGTATGAACTATCGTCATCGTGCTGTACGTTGCAGCCCTGTGACTTATTTATTTTATAGCTAGAGCTTTGTGCCTTTGAACCACTTCATCCATTTTGCCCACTCCCAACCCTCTGTCTTGGAGAAAGCAAAGGCATCCCACTCCAGTACTCTTGCCTGGAAAATCCCATGGACGGAGGAGCCTGGTGGGCTGCTGTCTATGGGGTCGGTCACACAGTATCAGACACGACTGAAGCGACTTAGCAGCAGCAGCCCTCTGTCTCTGGCAACCACCAATCTGTTCTCACTGCTGTTTTTTGTCTGTTTTTAAATCCCACATGTAAGTGAGATCATAAGGTATTGTCTTTGTCAGATTTATTTCACTTCGCTTAGCGCCCTTAAAGTCTATCCATGTTGTCAAAAATGACAAGACTGCCTTATTTTTATGGCTGAATATTCCATCACTTCTCTCTGCCCTAGGTATATATATATGTGTATATATCCCAGATGGTGCTATTGGTAAAGAACGCACCTGCCAGTCCAAGAGACACACAAGAAACATGAATTTGACCCCTGGGTCAGGAAGATCCCCTGGAGAAGGAAATGGCAGCTCACTCTAGTATTCTTGCCTGGAAAATTCCATGGACAGAGGACCGAGGGCTACAGTGGGCTACAGTCCTGGGCTCCAGTGGGGCTGCAAAGAGTTAGACATGACCGAGTGACTGAGCGTATGCGCACACACACACACAGACATATATCACATTTTCTTTATCCCTATATATATCTTTTCACAGATTCTTTTCCATTATAGGTTATTATAAGATATTGAATATAGTTGGTTCCCTGGGCTACATAGTAAATCCTCGTTGTTCCTCTATTTTATATATAGTGGTGTGTATCTGTTAATCTCGTATTCCTAATTTACCCCTCTCTTCTTTCTTTCTCCTTTGGTCACCATAAGTCTGTTTTCTGTTTATGAGTCTGTTTCAGTTTCATAAATAAGTTCTTTTGTATTATATTTTAGATTCCACATATAAGTGATATCATACAGTATTTGTCTTTGTCTGTCTGACTTACTTCACTCAGAATGATCATCTCTAGTTTCATCCATGTTGCAGCAAATAGCAATATTCCGTTCTTTTCTATGGCCACGTAACACTCTGCAAATGTAAAATTTGAATTTATGGATTGAAAAAAATATATAGTGAGTGACCGAGGAAATGTTGGTATGGTAAGGTTAACACAAAGACACATCACAGAAAAAGGGCTAATTTTCTTACAATTCAAAAAGAATGCCTCAAAAGAATTCAATAGAAAAGTAACATGAAATGACAATTCAAACAAAAGGAAATATAGATATCTTTTACATATATGAAAAGGTGTAGTCAGTCTCACACATCATAAACAAATGGCAAGTTAAAATGAGATACCAGTTTCATCTAGCATACAGACAAGGTTTAAGACGTCTGCTAGTATACCATGGTGGTGAGGATATAAGGGAAGTAGGAACTCTCAGGAACTCTTGACTCAAAAATTTCACTTCCAGGGATTTCCCTGGTGGTCCAGTGGTTAATAATCCACCTTCCAGTGCAGGAGACACAGGTTTGACCCCTAACGGGGGAACTAAGATCCCACATGATGCAGGGCAGCTAAGTCCGTACACCACGACTAGAGATCTCACGTGCAGCAACGAAAGATCCTGCATGCTGCACCTAAGACCCAATGCAGCCAGAAGTGATTAAATATTTTAAAAGATTTCATAGCGAACCCACTATCAAATAGATGGGGAACCAATGGAAATAGTGAGAGACTATTTTGGGGGGGCTCCAACATCACTGCACATGGTGACTGTGGCCAGGAAATTAAACGACGCTTGCTCCTTGGAAGAAAATCTGTGACCAACCTAGACAGCATATTAAAAAGCAGAGCATTACTTTGCCAACAAAGTCCGTCTAGTCAAAGCTCTGGTTTTTCCAGTAGTCATGTATGGATGTGAGTGTTGGACTATAAAGAAAGCTGAGCACCAAGAATTGATGCTTTTGAACTGTGGTGTTGGAGAAGACTCTTGAGAGTCCCTTGGACTGCAAGGAGATCCATCCAGTCCATCCTAAAGGAGATCAGTCCTGAATATTCGTTGGAAGGACTAATGCTGAAGCTGAAACTCCAATACTTTGGCCACCTGATGCGAAGAGCTGACTCATTTTAAAAGACCCTGACGCTGGGAAAGATTGAGGGCAGGAGGAGAGGGGGACGACAGCAGATGAAATGGTTGAATGGCATTACCGACTCGATGGACATGGGTTTGGGTGGACTCTGGGAGTTGGTGATGGACAGGGAGGCCTGGCGTGCTGCGATTCATGGGGTCACAAAGAGTCAGACATGACAGAGCGACTGAACTGAACTGATGATAATGTACAGGAATGAAAAGAATAAGGGAGCTTGATGTATGCTCAGCTAGAACAACATTTAAGACTTTTTAGGTGAGTTGGGCAAGGTGCAGAAACGTGGGTGATTTGTGACATTGTTTATGATTAAATAACTTCAAGAGCGACTGAACTGAACTGATGATAATGTACAGGAATGAAAAGAATAAGGGAGCTTGATGTATGCTCAGCTAGAACAACATTTAAGACTTTTTAGGTGAGTTGGGCAAGGTGCAGAAACGTGGGTGATTTGTGACATTGTTTATGATTAAATAACTTCCCTAGTGGCTCAGAGGATAAAGCACCTGCCTGCAATGCAGGTAGATCTGGGTTCGATCCCTGTGTCAGGAAGATCTTCTGGAGAAGGAAATAGCAACCCACTCCAGTACCTTTGCCGGGAAAATCCCATGGACGGAGGAGCCCGGTAGGCCATGGGGTCGCAAAGAGTCGGACATGACTGAGCAACTTCACTTTCACTTATGATTAAATATGCTGTCTTCTGATTGCTTATGCATGGAGTATTCCTAATTAGTACAACACATTTGAAACTGTGGTTTGCCACAGTTGGGAGAGGTTGCCAACAGAGGTTGCACTAGGTGGGAGAGCTGGGTGCAGAGGGAGAGGGGCGCCAGGGGGACTCGTTTTCACTATTGGTTTTGTTGTGTTGTTGTTGTTGTTGTCGTTCAGTTGGTCAGTCGTGAACAACTCTTTGTGATCCCATGGATTGCAGCACGCCAGGCTTCCCTGTCCGCCACTGTCTCCTGCAGTTTGCTCCAGAGTTTGTTGTGCCCTTTGCGTAACCAAAGGCTACACAGCTTAGAGACATGCTGAAGCTAAGCTGTTTGAGTCCAGTCGCTGGCTGGTCCACATACTAGGGTTTTCCTGGTAGCTCAGTAGGTAAAGAATCTGCCTTCAATGCAGGAGACCCTGGTCTGATTCCTAGGTCAGGAAGATCTGCTGGAAAAGGGATAGGCTACCTATCCCAGTATTCTTGGGCTTCCCTGGTGGCTCAACTAGTAAAGAACTTGCCTGCAATGCAGGAGACCTGGGCTCAATCCCCAGGTTGGGAAAATCCCCTGAAGAAGGGAAAGGCTACCCACTCCAGCATTCTGGCCTGGAGAAGTCCATGGACTGTATAGTCCATGGGGTCGCAAAGAGTCAGACACTACTGAGTGACTTTCACTTTCAGTTTCCACATACTAGATGTGACCCTGAGCAAGTTACCTCCCATCTGAGAATCTCAGGCATGTATTGGAGTTAATGATGGTACCTACCGCTATGGGCTGAATGTTTGTGTCCTCCCAAAATACATATGTTGGATCCTAATTCCAAAAGTGTTGATAGTAGGAGTTAGGCCCTTTGGGGGGTGGTGAGGTCATGAGGGCATAGAACCCTGATGGTTGGGAACAGTCTTATCCAAGAGACCCCACAGAGCCAGCTTGTCCTTCCTGCTGTGTGAGATTCTAGTGAAAAGACAACTGTCTCTCAGGATATGGGTTCTCATCACACGTTGAATGTGCTGGCACCATGGTCTTGGACCTCCTAGCCTTTAGAAATGAAAGAAATAAAGGTTTGCTGTTTAGAAGCCACTTAGTCTAAATCATTTTTATTATAGCATCCCAAGAGGGCCAAGGCTCCACCTCATCAGGTTTTTGAGGATTGTTGAGTCACTTAGATGTGTCTGACTCCTTGTGACCCCATGGACCGTGGCACGCCCAGCTCTTCCATCCTCCACTGTTTCCTGAAGTTTGCTCAAATTCATGTTCATTAAGTTGGTGATGCTATCCTACCATCTCATCCTCTGTTGTCCCCTTGCCCTCAATCTTTCCCAGCATCAGAGTCTTTTCCAATGAGTTGTCTCTTTGTATCAGATGGCCAAAGTATTGGAGCTTCAGCTTCAGCGTCAGTCCTTCCAGTGAATACTCAGCATTGATTTCCTTTAGGATTGACTGGTTTGATCTCCTTGCAGTCTAAGGGACTCTCAAGAGTCTTCTCCAGCACCACAGTTCAAAAGCAACTGAGTTTATTCAAATGACATAATCAGGACAGAGCCTGGCACTAATAGTCAAATTAGCTACTATAATTACTGTGTCTGTGGTTGAACCCAGTGTCTGGATTTGGAGCCCAAAATGCCTCTTGGCCCAATGGGGGTGGCAACCTGGCAACAGACCAGCCACAGTCAGGCAATAAGAGGTCTGGAATGGGTTGCTAGGGAGGGGACAACCAGCTCATCCTGGGGCTCAGGGAGGCCCTCTTTCTGAGTTCTTAATGAATGAATGGGGAAAGGGGCCAGTACCATATTACACCCTGCAGATCCACAAAGAGATCTTGAAGTCTCGTGATCCCAGGTGTCAGATGGGGTGGAGAAACACACAAGCACACCTCTCTCAGGTACACCACCATAAGAAGCACTTTTTTTTCTTTTTTGCATTGCATGCATGCTCAGTTGTGTCTAACTTTTTGCAGCCCCATGGACTGTAGCCCACCAGACTCCTCTGTCCTTGGGATTTTCCCAGGCAAGAATACTGGAGTGGGTTGCTGTTTCCAAATGAGAGCAAACCACCTGGAAAGGAGTTGCCAACTTGGAGAAATGTGAATGACGTCCCAGGCTGACACCCCAGCTATTCCTTTTCTGAGTAAATAGGATAGAAAAACTCTTGCATCTACACACATAGAAATCCATTCAACAGTATTCCAAAATCCAAAAAGCGCCAAAAGATATTTTATAACTTGCTTGGCAGTAAAACCTGACTTAAACTGATATCTTAAATTGATTTAGAGTTTTTATTTATCTGTTTAATGTAAATTTTCATATGTTTTGCTACAGAAATAGAAGTGTGTTTGAGTAGGGGGTGCTGGCATGCCCCAGATCCTCCCGGGGATGATATGTGATATACAGAAGGCAGGGCTGGGACCTGGTCTGACTTGTGCTGGGCAGGGTCCCCGGGGATGGCTCAGAGCAGACAAGTATGGGAAGGGAGCCAGGAGACCAGAAGGGTTGGTTAAGCGCTGGCCCAGCCTGCACCCCAGAATGGCACAGCTGGACAGTGTCAAGGACGGGCTTGNGACTGGTTTGATCTCCTTGCAGTCTAAGGGACTCTCAAGAGTCTTCTCCAGCACCACAGTTCAAAAGCAACTGAGTTTATTCAAATGACATAATCAGGACAGAGCCTGGCACTAATAGTCAAATTAGCTACTATAATTACTGTGTCTGTGGTTGAACCCAGTGTCTGGATTTGGAGCCCAAAATGCCTCTTGGCCCAATGGGGGTGGCAACCTGGCAACAGACCAGCCACAGTCAGGCAATAAGAGGTCTGGAATGGGTTGCTAGGGAGGGGACAACCAGCTCATCCTGGGGCTCAGGGAGGCCCTCTTTCTGAGTTCTTAATGAATGAATGGGGAAAGGGGCCAGTACCATATTACACCCTGCAGATCCACAAAGAGATCTTGAAGTCTCGTGATCCCAGGTGTCAGATGGGGTGGAGAAACACACAAGCACACCTCTCTCAGGTACACCACCATAAGAAGCACTTTTTTTTCTTTTTTGCATTGCATGCATGCTCAGTTGTGTCTAACTTTTTGCAGCCCCATGGACTGTAGCCCACCAGACTCCTCTGTCCTTGGGATTTTCCCAGGCAAGAATACTGGAGTGGGTTGCTGTTTCCAAATGAGAGCAAACCACCTGGAAAGGAGTTGCCAACTTGGAGAAATGTGAATGACGTCCCAGGCTGACACCCCAGCTATTCCTTTTCTGAGTAAATAGGATAGAAAAACTCTTGCATCTACACACATAGAAATCCATTCAACAGTATTCCAAAATCCAAAAAGCGCCAAAAGATATTTTATAACTTGCTTGGCAGTAAAACCTGACTTAAACTGATATCTTAAATTGATTTAGAGTTTTTATTTATCTGTTTAATGTAAATTTTCATATGTTTTGCTACAGAAATAGAAGTGTGTTTGAGTAGGGGGTGCTGGCATGCCCCAGATCCTCCCGGGGATGATATGTGATATACAGAAGGCAGGGCTGGGACCTGGTCTGACTTGTGCTGGGCAGGGTCCCCGGGGATGGCTCAGAGCAGACAAGTATGGGAAGGGAGCCAGGAGACCAGAAGGGTTGGTTAAGCGCTGGCCCAGCCTGCACCCCAGAATGGCACAGCTGGACAGTGTCAAGGACGGGCTTGAGGTTGTGGGGCTCCAGGCCCTCTCAGCAGTTCCCCCAAAGCTGAGATGAGGAAAGGAGTGCAAGTTATTTGCTAAGGAAGTGCCCCCAGTGGGGAATCAGGCTAGGAGCAGGGAAGGCGGGACAGGGGAAGGTGTGGCTGCAGGAGAAGAAAGTTTCAGCCTGATCCCCGCGGATGTGCCCTGAGCTTGTCCACACTAGGGTTCAGGCAGCCACACTGCTGTGGGCCTGGGGTGTGGAGGCCTCTGCCAGCCCCTGAGGCCCTGTCTTATTTTACCCGGGAGGCGGGCCCATCCACTGGCGGCTCACACTAGTTGGTGAGAGTCAACTGCAAACTTCATTTTGAATCTGTGAGCTGGTCATTATCTTATAGGTAGTTTAGAATTGGTTGTGATAGGAGTATTCACACCGTGGATGTGGGCAGATGCTACAATTCAGGGTCCAGCCAGTTGTTAAACATTTGCCAGCAACTGCCAGCTGCCTTTCAGACCTTCTCCTGCCTCAGAATTCCTCTCCCCCTTTCCTGGGTTATGCTGATTCCTGGGCCTTGAAAACCCAAAGGTATCTGTCATCTAGGATCTCAGGCACTCTCCTCCCAAGAGTGGGTTTCTTTAAGGCCATGCTTCTCAAAGAGGGGCAAATGGCTGGGTGCCCAGGGATAGCATCCTCCTCTTCTAATATTTACATTAAAAAAAAAACAGTGATAAGTATCTGTGAAATTATAATTTGACAAAAGAAGGAATGAATAGATCACAAAATTGACTTGCAGTTTCTAAATGAACATATCAAAGACGTTTTATAATGACCAGTGGCCACTTTTTTTCTATCCCTACCTGCAGGAGGTTTACTGTGAAGTTGAGAGTGTTCTGTACAATGGGGAAACCTCTGGCTTTGGGCCTTTTCTCACACTGAAACTCTGAAAACCAATTCGCCCCAGCACCCTGGCGGGAGGAGTTTTCACGTAGAGGAGTCACCTGTCTCTGGACCGGTGGCCCCTTTGGAATTTCTCCATTACAAGGCAGTAGGGGTGGAGCAGAGAGAGCATTAGGAGCCAGAGCTCTGGTGCAGGCTGTGTGACCTCAGGGAACTTGCTTCACCTCTCTGGGCTTTGGTTTCCTTCTGGGAAGTCTGGGTGATCTTCATGGACCCCTTTAGGACCCCTAAAGGGTCAGGGGAGACAGTGTAATTGGCTACTGTCCCATCACAGATGCAGTTGTGGCAACTTTCACTGATTTTGGTACTGGGGAGAATGTAGCTCATCATGGAAAACAACATAGATTCATAGGAAGTGAAAGTGAGAGTCACTCAGTCCTGTCTGACTGTACAGTCCATGGAATTGTCCAGGCCAGAATACTGGAGTGGGTAGCCTTTACCTTCTCCAGGGGATCTTCCCAACCCAGGGAGTGAACCCAGGTCTCCCCCATTGCAGGTGGATTCTTTACCAGCTGAGCCATAAGGGAAGCCCAAGAATACTGGAGTGGGTAGCCTACCCCTTCTCCAGGGGATCTTCCCAACCCAGGAATCAAACCAGGGTCTCCTGCATTGCAGGTGGATTCTTTACCAGCTTAGCTATGAGGGAAGCCCATGACCACAATGGATATCCACATGCCCAGGTTTGCTCTTGGCCCAGATATGTGGCGCTACACCCACTTAAGCCCGGGGCAGCATCCTAAGATTATGAAATTGGAGCCTACAGGCAGGGATCAGGTCCCTGTGGGTGCGATATATGACCCTGGGCAGGGCATTTGACCTCTCTGAGCCTCCAGGTGGAGCAGGCCACCTCCATGTAGGGTCCTCAGACACTGCTGGATGCAGCAGGGGGCACAGCTGGCCCTCATTCCACCCTGGCTCCTCGGGGTCCAGCCTGCACTCAGACCCTTTCTTCTCGGATGTGACCGGGCATCTGTTTATCCCCCGACAGTGAACTCCGTTCGATCGAGAATTAATGTCTGTGGTGTTAGCACACAATAAAGCTTCAAGGAGCTGGTTAAACAGTATGAGGCAGGTCATAAATTTGGCTTTTCATCCCTTCAGAGCTTTCTTATTACAGAGAGTGAGAAGCCAGAGGGAGCAGGGAGGTGTATTCTGCAGTCTTTTTGATTTAGAGCAGCGGTCAGGCCTGCTGGGTACCTCAGACTGTTTGCACTGCAGACTCTCAGCTGTAACTCTGATCGATGGTGCGCGAATTTATCATCGTGCTCAGCCAATTACTTTTAAGTTTCTTTTGAAAATGTGTCGTTGATTTCTTTAATGGTTTTTCTTCTTTGCTGTCTTCAGTGAAAACACATCTTAGTGAGGCTTTTGATCTTTTGTTCTTGTCTTCTCAGGTACTAGGGCCTGCGATATACTGTTAATTGATTATTGACTATCTGATCTGAGCCATACATTAATTATTTTAAGGGATGTGAAAAATCAGCTTAGAAAAGAAAATTAAAATGGGGTGTGTAAGTTAGAAAAAGGCAGTGATGGGGTCAGAAATTTAAGGCTGATTCTGCACTGTCCTGTGGTTTAAAACAAGGATGTGGCAGCAGCAGCCCAGGAACCACATCAGGCCCACTGCCTGTTTTTGTAAATAAAGTTTTATTGAAATGCAGATGGGCCTGTTCATTTAAATATTGTCTGCGACTCTTTTTTCATTACACTGAGCAGGGCTGAGAAGTCGAAACAGAGGCTGTGTGGCCTGCAAACCTTACACATCCACCCCTGGCCTTTGTAGAAAGACTTTGCCAACTGTGATGGTTAATTTTATCTGTCAACTTGGCCAGGCTGTAGTGTCCAGATATGTGCTGAAACATAGTTCTGGATGTTTCTGTGAGAGTGTTTTTGGATGAGAGTATCATTTAAATCAGTAGACTTTTAGTAAAGCGAATAATCCTTCATATTGTGGCCTCATCCAATCAGTTGCTCTCTTCCAGGCAGAGGGAGCTCTGTAACAAATGCATCTGGGCACAGACCGGAGCCCTAACTCCTTCTGGGCGTTCAGTCTGCTGGTTGACCCTGCTTGGACTCCAGCCTCTTAGTCACGTGAGCTAATTCCTTAAAATAAATCCCTCTCTCCATATAAACATCTCATTGATTCTGTTTCTTTGGAGAAACAAAAATAGAAACATCGGTTTTGTTTTTTCTGACTAATATACCAACGTTGCTGTTGTTTAGTCGATAAGTCATGTCCAACTCTTTGTAACCCATGGACTGTAGCCCGCCAGGCTCCTCTGTCCATGGGATTTTCCAGGCAAGAATACTGGAGTGGGTTGCCATTTCCTTCTCCAGGGGATCTTCCCCACCCAGGGTTCAAACACAGGTCTTCCACATTGCAGGCAGACCCCTTACCAACTGAGCACCAGGGGAGCTTATGGCCAGCACACACCAGGGGAAGNGGATTTTCCAGGCAAGAATACTGGAGTGGGTTGCCATTTCCTTCTCCAGGGGATCTTCCCCACCCAGGGTTCAAACACAGGTCTTCCACATTGCAGGCAGACCCCTTACCAACTGAGCACCAGGGGAGCTTATGGCCAGCACACACCAGGGGAAGCGTGGCCAGCACCGAGCTCCTGAGCCTGTTCTTAATGTGTGGGATGGATGTCGCTGAGCACCAGCCCGGGGGACTCACTGTCTCCCTGGAGAGGAGGATGGTGAAGCTGTCATTTAGGGAGCAACTCGGGCTGCTGCAGGGATCCAGCAGAGAAGGCCCTTGGCCCTGAGGCAGCCGCTGCCACGGGGCACCCAGCACTGCCCCCATCCCTACAACAATCCTGCACAAATGAGAATACGAGCCACACTGCTTTCTTGGTAGTTTCTGGGCACCAGACTCTGGCTGAATCCTTTGTCCATATAAACCACTTATTCCTCAAGACAATCCTAAAGGTGGAGACTGTTATCCACATTTTATAGAGGAGGGAACTGGGACATAGAGAGGCCACCTGACTTTCCCGTAGCCACACAGCTAGGCAGAAGTGGAGTCTGGATCTGAATCTGAAAGTCTGGCTCCAAGGTGTGAGGTTAGCTGTTTAGAGGTAAAGAAATAGACTCTCCAAGGGAAGGTTCTTGTGCCAGGTCTCTGGGAAGCATGGGAGATGGTCCCAATAGTTCCAAACACCAGGACATGGTCCCAACCCCACACCTTTGCACATCCATCCCCTCTGTTGAGCATGCCCTTTATCGACACTGTCAAACCCCATCAACAGTGAGGAACCCACACCAGGGCCAAGAAGGTCTTCCCTGGTCCACCTCGCCAATGCCATCTACCTGTTCAGGGTCTGTCTCCCCCACTAGAATGAAACCTCCCGAGGGCAAGGACCGTGTGTTACATGCTTACTAAACTACCCCCAGGTGATAGCACAGGGCCTGGCACGCAGTGGGGCTCCATGGATATCTGTGGAAGGACTGAGTCAGTGCCAGGTGAGGGTGAGGCCGTCCCCTCCATGTGGGGCTGTGGCAGGGCAGGAGGGAGGCATAGGACAGATGATGAACCCATCTCACTCGGGTTTTCCCTGGGTTAGAGATGGTGCATGTAAAATGCAAGTTGTGTGGCTGACACTTAGTAGGTCCTCTGTCAGTCATCGTTATTATTTGAAAAACTGCAGTCAAGCAGCTGTGACATTTCTTGAGGTCCTACAGTGTGCTGGAGTCTTTGCATCTGTTACTGTGTTAAAACAGCACTGGGTTCTCCCAAATTCACATGACAAAGCCCTAACCCCCAGCACCTCAGAAAGTGACTGCATTTGGAGATGGCCCTTTAAAGAAGTGATTAAGGTAGAATGAGGTCACTAGGGTGGGCCCTGATCCAGTCTGACTTGGGTCCTTATAAGAAGAGGAGATTATCTCACACACACACATACGGAGCAACCACCCTGTAAGGACAGAGGGAGAAGGTGGTTACCTACCAGCCACACATGCACATGCACACGCACATACACACACACACACACACACACGGAGCGACCACTCTGTAAGGACAGAGGGAGAAGGTGGTTACCTACCAGCCAAGGAGAGAGGCCTCAGGAGAAATCAGCCATGCTGACACTTTCATGTTGGATTTCTAACATCTAGACCTGTGAGAGGAGAAGGGCCTCGTTTAATTCTCTAGCTTCTATTAGGGGAGGAGTGTTAGTCACTCAGTCATGACTCTTTGTGACCCCATGGACTATAGCCTGCCAGGCTCCTCTGTCCATGAAATTCTCCAGGGAAGAATCCTGCAGTGGGTTGACATTCCCTTCTCCAGGGAATCTTCCCAACCCAGGGCTCGAACCCTGGTCTCCTGCACTGTGGGCTGATTCTTTACTAAGCCATCAGGGACGCCCCTGTGAGGGGAGTAATTTTTTTTTTTTTTTAATGAAAAGTATGCTTAAGCTCTATATGCTGGTAGGTGCTGATATTTGAACCGTGGTCCTCTTGTCTTTCTTCAAGTCTGGTTCAGGCCAAGTGGGTGCTAAGCTCAGAGGCTGCTGTTGAAATTTCAGTGTTATTACTGCCTGGTTGCAAATTCACAACAATGTGAGTGTGTAGGAGCCCCATCAACCTCCCAGACTTGGGTTTCAGCTTCCCCTTTGGGCCTGTGCCTCTTTAGGGTTGTAGAATACTTGTGAGACACAAGATTTAACCACTTAAGACTCTACTTAGTTTAAAAAAAAAAAAATTCCACCAATGTCCCATTAGGGGCTGCAGGCTCAAAGGCAAGACTCAATTATGCAGCCAGAAGCTGTTGGTGACACATTATGAGGAATTTTGAGTTTTTTTCTTCAAGTTGACTCAGCCCCTTGTATTCTGCTCGGCACATAAACGGCATTTGATGACGAGGAGAAGAAGTAAAGTGACGGTTCTTTTGTAGACTGTCTGTACCTGGCCTGTTCACCACACCCTTTTACACCCCCATCCTTCATTTGATGCCATGATCCCTGTAAGTGGGCGGGGCAGGACTGTAATTTCTCATCATCCGGGTCTCAGCAGATGTGGAGAACTGCCCTTGAGCCAGGAGGCTCCCTCCCTGGGCAGCCCTATGCCCTCTCCTCCGTATTCTCAGTGCCCTCACCTTGGAAGTCCCCTCGCTGGTTCGCAGTTCAGGGACTATCTCCTGTAAGCCATGACAGGCAGGTCTGGGGCAGCCCGTGGGGACGTGGCACGGAGAAGGTGACGCTACCCGGAGCTGTTTGTCAAGGTGATGCACAAACACTTACTAAGCACTTACGTGCCAATCAGGGTGCTCTGAACTGCCAGGTACGAGTCCCGCCCGGGCTCCATCGGGGCCTTGCAGATTCTCGAGAACTGGAAGACCAGGATTTTAAATGGCAGCCTGGGAAGCGAAGAAGCAGGAAGCACATGGCTTGCCTTTCTGTGGAGCCGATCAGCTGTCTGACCCCAGGGTTGCCTCCAGGGCCACTGAGACCAGGATCGGGTTGAAGACTGACGCTCCTTGGGCAGCCCCGCGGCCTGACTCCAGGGGAGCATCTGATTGGCCCGTGTTAGTCAGGACACGTGGTGTGATTGGCTGATCCCAGGTCACATGCCCCAAAAGGAAGTGGGGCAGAGAGAAGGGTCTGGCCGCTCCGTTTCTGTGGACTGTGTGCAGTGAAGGTTCACCCCAAATAGGAAGGGGATTCCCATGGACCAAAGGACAGTAGAAACCCACCGCTCCCTCTGTGTGCCCCCACCAGTGCCCTCAAGGTGGAGGAGACAGGAGGAGGTCAGAGCTGTGCTCTTACGTGCTGCCCACGTGGGGTTGTGCCTCCTGCCTTTGGTCGCAGTGATCCCTCTGCCTGGAAGACTCTTCACCTATCTGGGAGCCCAGCCCCTGTGCCCATCCTCCCAGAAGCCCTCCGCAAGCCCACCAAAGAGAACCGACTGTCCCCCTCACTGCGGGCCGCAGTATCCTCTTTAAATATCCATCCTGTGAGTAACATTCAGCACATATTGGTGAGCGTTTGAGAATGCAAGCACAGTCCTGGCACCAGGAGTGTCTTGACCGTCTTTTTATGTCAGCTGCTCATCTGGGCCTTCACTGTCAGGGTTTGCACGGTATGGCCATGCCATCTCACATTTACCAACTCTTTTTTTTTTTTTTTGCTTGGGCATTATGTTTCTATGTTTACTCTGTTTAACACCACCTGCAAGTCCCCAGCATCCATCGCTTCTGTCAGCATGCTCTGCAGAGGACTGCAGAGCACNTTTTTTTTTTTTTTTGCTTGGGCATTATGTTTCTATGTTTACTCTGTTTAACACCACCTGCAAGTCCCCAGCATCCATCGCTTCTGTCAGCATGCTCTGCAGAGGACTGCAGAGCACAGTGAAGCAGTCAAGGGCGACAGTGTCCCCAGCAGCCCCCCAGCCAGCAGCAGGTCCCTTTCCAGGCCTGAGCAGGTGGGAGCAAGAGGTGGGCGTTGGGAAGCAGTGAGGGGCCTGCCCTGGAGCTCACAGGCAGGAGATGTGGCTGATGCTTTGTAGAAAAAGTGCACGGGGTCCCTGGGACCAGAAGCCACACCGGCAGCTCCAAGTCCTGGCCGGCCCTTGTGAGAGGCTTGCTGCCTGCTAGGTGGATGGGAGAGAGGGGCTGCTTTTGATTCACATGCAACGAATGAGCTTATCCTCACCTTTATTGCTGGCGGCTAGTTTTCGTGGAAGGAGACATTGGCAGTGGGACTTGGCAAGAAACAAGCCATTTGTCATGGCCACGTGCCAGCCTGTGTGTCGTCCCACAGCCTGTCCTTGGGAAGTCTTGCTCTCTTGTCATGTGGAGTAGAGCATCTGTGTGCATGCATGTGTGTGTGTGTGTGTGTGTGTGTGTGTGTCTAAGAGAAAAGTGTCCTCACCTCTGATGATACGTTCCCCAGAGGAGGCAGCATTAATGGGTGGAAAAAATTAGAGGCTCCAGACTATGGGAGGTTGAATATTGTCCCCCCCTCCTAAGTTCATGGTCACCTAGAATCTCAGAATATGACCTTATTTGGAAATAATTTTTGCAGACATAACTACTTAAGATGAGATCATACTGGGATAGCGTGTGTGCATGTGTTCATGCTCAGTTGTGTCAGATTCTTTGTGATCGTATGGACGACAGCTCGCCAAGCTCCTCTGTCCACGGAATTTTCCTGGCAAGAATACTGGAGTGGGTTGCCATTCCCTTCTCCAAGGGATTTTTCCAACCCAGGGATCAAACCTGCATCTCTCGCATTGGCAGGCAGATTCTTCTACCACTGATCCACCAGCTGTAAATCGAGTGTCGATATCTTTGTGTGAAGAGAGACACACAAGGAGAATGTCACATGAAGACAGAGGAAGAGTCCGGAGGGATGCATCTATAAACCAAGGAATACCAAGTGTTGCTGGCAAGCACTGAAAGCTGGGAGAGGCAAAGCGTGGCTTTCCCTCAGAGCCTCCAGAGCGAGGCAGCCCCGCTGACATCTTAACCTTGAACTTCTGGCCTCCAGACTGGGAGACAATGCATTTCTGGTTTCCCTGTTTGTAGTGGGAAAGGAAACGAAGGCATAAAGCCAGCCCCGAAGTTTCTGACCCCAGTTTTCTTCATCTGCTAAGTGGGGTGTTGGACTGAAAGCAGGGTCAATGCACCTTTTCTGTAAATGGTCAGAGTAAATATTTTAGACCTTGCAGGCCTAAAGTACAGTATCTGTTGCGTATTTTTTCTTTGCTTTGTTGTCATTGTTTACTTTACAGTCTTTTAAAAATGCTAAACTCATCCTTGATCCTGGGCTGGATTTGGTCCACCGGCTGCAGTTTGCCAGCCTGGACTCAAGGCTTTAATTCCACTTGTAGGGAGACCCAGTTTGTCATCAGGCCACGTGGTCATATTCTGCTGCTGTGCCACGTGCTAATGGAAGAGCCAGTCTGGAGCCCCCAGGGGTCAGTTTTCAGAACTGTCAGTGGGAATGATGACTGGTTTTCCCAAAGAAAGGCCCCAGGGGACTGGCACATCCTGTGTCCATCCCAGGGCTTGTCTCTCTTGTTCAACTCCTCTCTCTGGTGCTGAGCACAGAGCCTGGCTCACTAAGAGCTCAGGGGAGATTTGTTTGAAGGAAGCTTCTGGAAGCCCTCTCTGGTCTGAGCCCTCGTCTGAGTTCCCACTTCCATGACAGTGACTTCCTGGTGTCATTGTCCCGTTGGGAGGCAGGTGCTCTGGCTGAGTCACCTCTGTGCAGTGTTCGATGGCAGAGGGTAAAAGTCAGCCAACATGAGGGACACCTGACGGGTGTCCAGGCCAATGGCGTGATTTGAGCCCCGCCCAACCCTAGTGTGAATCCGCCTGCCATGCGGGAGACCCGGGCCTGATCCTTGGCTTGGGAAGATCCCCTGGAGAAGGTAAAGGCTACCCACTGCAGTATTCTGGCCTGGAGAATTCCATGAATAAAGGAGCTTGGTGGGCTACAGTCCATGGGGTCACCAAGAGTCAGACACAGCTGAGCTGTGTTCGGTCCTGGAGATGCAGAATCTAGAGAAGAGGGCAATGATCTCTAAAAGCCACACGATGCTAGTGTTGGGAGCTCAGAGTCTGGAGTCAGGCAGACCCTAATTTGGATGCTAGCTCTGCTGTCTGGCAGCTGTGTGACCCTCAGTGTATGTCTTAACGTTGCTTCCTCTGCAGGAGAGTCCAATAGGCCCTCCCTGTCACGTCCAGCCCAAGGACACAGTGAGGTTGGGCCAGCAAAAGGAGCCTGGAACACAGGGTGGCTCTGAATGGCAAAACCTCACATTTTTGTCCAGCCTGCTCTCCCTCCAGAGTGGGTCTGCGTCCCCTGCCCCTTTGGATCTTTCCCATCCTGGCTCTGTCCAGGGCTTACCATGGCCACCTCATTGTACAAATGAAGCAACAGAGGCTCAGCGAGGGTGGTGCCTGACCCAAGGCTACAAGGCAAGACAAGTGGCAGGATGGGGCCCAGTCGACCCTTCCTGCCACCCTCTCCCCACCTCTCCTGAGCCACCTGCTCAGGGCTTTGTCAGGCACATGGGCTGGAGCCGAGGGAACCCTCCATCGTCTCAGAGCATTGGGTTGAATGGCAGAAATCTGCCGGGAAGGCTGCCATCTGAGGCATGGTGACCCCACTGAGCACCCCACGGTGGCTACTCCAAGCACTAGTCCTGCCCTCCCTGTGTGTGCACACACAGCCCAGATCCCATCCGTAATTAGATTCTCCTGCCTTAATCAGACTCAGTCCTGAGAAACCTTGTTGCTTGCCCTTGACTAGGAGGCATCTTCAAGTTATTGCTGCAAGGCTGAGGCCGTGGACTGGGGTCTCTGGGCGCCCCGCACACACCAGAGAGGCACTGCAGGAGAATGTGTTTACCCTGAAGCTAGAGCAGCATCCAGAGGGAACCAGTCAGGCTGGCCCTGGAGATGAGCCCACTTGAGTTACCCTGGGGATTCTAGAAGCTGGGAGCTCTTCCCAGTGTACTGCAGGGAGGACATTTTATGGAGAAGGCAGTGGGAGGGGCATTAAGCTGACGCCAGCTTTAAAGTGGGATGATGGGTGGAGAAGTGGAGGAGTAGGTTTGTTTTGGAAGATGATGGACTCAGTTCTGGGGCTTCCCAGGTGGCACTAGTGGTAAAGAACCTGCCTGCCAATGCCGGAGACATAGGAGATGCAGGTTCGATCCCTGGGTGGGTAAGATCTCCTGGAGGAGGGTGTGGCAACCCACTCCAGTATTCTTGCTGGAGAATCTGGTGGACAGAAGAGCCTGGTGGGATACAGTTCATAGGGTCCAGTATTCTTGTCTGGAGAGTCCCATGGACAGAGGAGCCTGGTGGGAGGTCACAGAAGAGGCAGACACAACTGAAGTGAGTTAGCACGCACGGGTTCAGTTCTAGACATCGTATATTTAACCTGCTGGTGAAAACCCAAATAGAAAGACCCAGTTTGACAAGCAGGGATGGGAACTAAAAATTGGACCTGGTCCTTATCCTGTGGATGCTGGGGTTGAATGCTCTGTGTGGGCGCAGCTGGCAGACCTGGAACAAAGAGGGAAACTAGTAAGGGCAGACTTGGAGGGTTGTGTTCTCACCACTGTGGCTGCCTTAAACTGGAATGGGCTATGTAGGGAGGTAGTGAGTTCCCCATCAAGGGAGGTATGAGGGTCTTGGCTGGAGATCTCTTTGGGGGCCCATGGAGAGAGGACACCAGAGAGCAAAGACTGAATGACCTTCAGGCCCCGCCTGAGCATCCGCAGCTCTTCAAAGCCCTTGGCCCCTGCCCGGCCTCTGCACAGCATTTGCGACATAGAGAAGCGTTTGGAAAGCATCACTGTCACCAGGGCCCAGACACACTGGGCTGGGCAGAAACAGTAAAACAGACGCAGATTTGCCTTTAAAGTAAGATGCTGAGCATCTGCCGAAGTCTAACGGATTTAAACAGCTGGAAACCTTGCCTTGAGACGTGTCATTGGTGGTTCCAGAGGGGCTCTGAGCCCCCATGTGGGCTGTCACGGTGGCCCCTCTGGCACTGGTGGGTTTGGGCTTCTTGTTTGGCAACTGACTGGCAGCATGGGGTTGATCTCAGAGCCACTGATTCTGAGGAAGTGAGTGTAGTGAAGGGACTGACGCTGGGGGCCGGGGCTGGAGGTGGAGGATGAAGCCCTAGGGGGAAGAGGAGGGAGTGGGCAGGGGTTTCAGGGGATGGCGAGGTGGTGGGAGCTGGCTGGTCCTGGGTGGGGACTCCAGCTCCACCACCTACAAGCTGTGATCCCGGGCTAGTCACTCCACTTCTCAGGGTTTCAGTTTTTCTGCTTGCCAACAAGAGGGTTGTTGGGGGTGCTGAAATATAAAAACGGGGCTCATGCACCAGTTTGCAGTGGGAATCTGAGCCTGCTCTCACTGCTATCGTCACAGAAAACGAGGCAAGTGCTCTTGTGTAGGCAGAGAAGGCAGCCAGGGTCTTCTCACCCACCAGGGATCAGACCCTGACTCCTATGACCTCCCCAAGACAGAGAGTCATGGCCTCCCAGATGGGCACCCAGCCCCACCCTCCTGGCAAATTTAATTATGGGTCGAGTTGGGTTGGGCTGGCATCACCAGTGGTGCTTCATCAGCGACAGAATCGGGCCAAGTGTGAAGACTCTGACTTTGACCCCAAGTAGCTGAATAAACAGGGTTCAGCTTCAGCTGGTGGGGAGTGTGTGTGTCAGTGAGTGTGTGAGTGTGTGTGTTCGCTGTTTATTCTCAGAGGAAAGAGCAGGAACTCTTTCAGAAATGACTATGTATCAGTCCCATGAGTGGAGCAGGTAGGTCTGTGCCTCTGTTAGACTCATCTTTGGTACTTGGCCCACCTTTCTGGCACAGGGCTCTAGATGAGAATGCTGTCAGACTTGGAGAGAAGATAAAACTGTTAAGTTCCAGGGGCACAAAAGCACTAGGTGCAGTCTTCTGAGGCCCTCAGGTTGGCGTTTGATCCTGACTCCACTCAGAAGTTGTGCTGCTTGGATGTTTCCTCATTTTTTGTTCAAGCACACAGCCAGCATCTAAGGAGCACCTGCTGTGTGTCTGGGGACGTAAAAATAAAGATGCACGTGTTCCCAATCCCGAACCCCCCTCCCACTGTGGCAAAACCAATACAATATTGTAAAGTAAAAAAAAAAAAAAAATAATAATAATAAATAGATACTCACTTTTAAAAGAAGAGGAAAACATTATGGAAATGATTATGATTTTATTCTCTCAGCTGATGATACCTGCTAAACCAAGGATGAAATAAACTGATAAAGCCAAAAAAAAAAAAAGATGCAAATCATCATTATATTTGTCAGGGACTTAGCCTCCCTAAGCCTCATCTTCCTCACCTGTAAAATGGATATTACCACCCACCATGAGAGTTATTTTGAGGGAACAGTAAGATGAACAATGGCCACATCTAGTATGATACCCAGCACATTGTTTACAAATAAATATTGTGTCCTCTGCCTCTCTGCTTTTTTTTTAAGTGACATTTTATTTTATTTTTTGCTTTACAATATTGTATTGGTTTTGCCATACATCGACATGAATCCGCCACGGGTGTACACGTGTTCCCCATCCTGAATCCCCCTCCCACCTCCCTCCCCGTACCATCCCTCTGGGAGGATGGCATTGAAACATGTATAATATCAAATAAGAAACTAATCGCCAGTCCAGGTTTGACGCCTCTCTGCTTTTGACTGGCAAATAATTGTCAATTTCTGAAGTCATTAACAGAATGGCTTTTTAAAAATAACTCTCAGACAGTAAAGAATCTGCCTGAAATGCAGGAGACCCAGGTTTGATCCCTGGGTCAGGAAGATCCCCTGGAGGAAGGCACAGCAACCCACTCCAGTATTCTTGCCTGGAGAATTCCATGGACAGAGGAGCCTGGCAGGCTACAGTCCATGGGATCGCAAAGGGTCGGACACGACTGAGCCACTGACATTTTCACTTTCATAATCAAAACTGACCTTTTATCCAAGGTAAAGTCGTCCAGTGAGGGCTTACTCTGTGTGCTCCTCCCTGGACGCAGGCCCAGGGTGAGCCATCACTGGGAAGTGTTGGCAACTGCTCTGAGGAGCTCCCTTCCAGGGTGGACTTGGGCCACCCTGTTTATTCAGCTCCTTGGGGTCAGAGTCAGGGCCAGAGGAAACCCAGTGCCCAAAGGATGCTTCAGTTTCCCTCCACAGCATTTTCTACAAGGGAGCCTGCCCCTTCTGTTTGCACACCACCAGTGACGGGGAGCTTACCACCTCTCTATCATTCTACTTTCAGCTTCAATTGATAAGTTTATCCATAAACTGAGTTGAGTTTATCTCCCTGAGTTTCCACTCACTGGACTTACTTGGTCCCTTGGGCCCCACAAACCNTGATGGGTGGAGAAGTGGAGGAGTAGGTTTGTTTTGGAAGATGATGGACTCAGTTCTGGGGCTTCCCAGGTGGCACTAGTGGTAAAGAACCTGCCTGCCAATGCCGGAGACATAGGAGATGCAGGTTCGATCCCTGGGTGGGTAAGATCTCCTGGAGGAGGGTGTGGCAACCCACTCCAGTATTCTTGCTGGAGAATCTGGTGGACAGAAGAGCCTGGTGGGATACAGTTCATAGGGTCCAGTATTCTTGTCTGGAGAGTCCCATGGACAGAGGAGCCTGGTGGGAGGTCACAGAAGAGGCAGACACAACTGAAGTGAGTTAGCACGCACGGGTTCAGTTCTAGACATCGTATATTTAACCTGCTGGTGAAAACCCAAATAGAAAGACCCAGTTTGACAAGCAGGGATGGGAACTAAAAATTGGACCTGGTCCTTATCCTGTGGATGCTGGGGTTGAATGCTCTGTGTGGGCGCAGCTGGCAGACCTGGAACAAAGAGGGAAACTAGTAAGGGCAGACTTGGAGGGTTGTGTTCTCACCACTGTGGCTGCCTTAAACTGGAATGGGCTATGTAGGGAGGTAGTGAGTTCCCCATCAAGGGAGGTATGAGGGTCTTGGCTGGAGATCTCTTTGGGGGCCCATGGAGAGAGGACACCAGAGAGCAAAGACTGAATGACCTTCAGGCCCCGCCTGAGCATCCGCAGCTCTTCAAAGCCCTTGGCCCCTGCCCGGCCTCTGCACAGCATTTGCGACATAGAGAAGCGTTTGGANCAAGGGAGGTATGAGGGTCTTGGCTGGAGATCTCTTTGGGGGCCCATGGAGAGAGGACACCAGAGAGCAAAGACTGAATGACCTTCAGGCCCCGCCTGAGCATCCGCAGCTCTTCAAAGCCCTTGGCCCCTGCCCGGCCTCTGCACAGCATTTGCGACATAGAGAAGCGTTTGGGAAGCATCACTGTCACCAGGGCCCAGACACACTGGGCTGGGCAGAAACAGTAAAACAGACGCAGATTTGCCTTTAAAGTAAGATGCTGAGCATCTGCCGAAGTCTAACGGATTTAAACAGCTGGAAACCTTGCCTTGAGACGTGTCATTGGTGGTTCCAGAGGGGCTCTGAGCCCCCATGTGGGCTGTCACGGTGGCCCCTCTGGCACTGGTGGGTTTGGGCTTCTTGTTTGGCAACTGACTGGCAGCATGGGGTTGATCTCAGAGCCACTGATTCTGAGGAAGTGAGTGTAGTGAAGGGACTGACGCTGGGGGCCGGGGCTGGAGGTGGAGGATGAAGCCCCAGGGGGAAGAGGAGGGAGTGGGCAGGGGTTTCAGGGGATGGCGAGGTGGTGGGAGCTGGCTGGTCCTGGGTGGGGACTCCAGCTCCACCACCTACAAGCTGTGATCCCGGGCTAGTCACTCCACTTCTCAGGGTTTCAGTTTTCNGCAGCTCTTCAAAGCCCTTGGCCCCTGCCCGGCCTCTGCACAGCATTTGCGACATAGAGAAGCGTTTGGAAAGCATCACTGTCACCAGGGCCCAGACACACTGGGCTGGGCAGAAACAGTAAAACAGACGCAGGTTTGCCTTTAAAGTAAGATGCTGAGCATCTGCCGAAGTCTAACGGATTTAAACAGCTGGAAACCTCGCCTTGAGACGTGTCATTGGTGGTTCCAGAGGGGCTCTGAGCCCCCATGTGGGCTGTCACGGTGGCCCCTCTGGCACTGGTGGGTTTGGGCTTCTTGTTTGGCAACTGACTGGCAGCATGGGGTTGATCTCAGAGCCACTGATTCTGAGGAAGTGAGTGTAGTGAAGGGACTGACGCTGGGGGCCGGGGCTGGAGGTGGAGGATGAAGCCCTAGGGGGAAGAGGAGGGAGTGGGCAGGGGTTTCAGGGGATGGCGAGGTGGTGGGAGCTGGCTGGTCCTGGGTGGGGACTCCAGCTCCACCACCTACAAGCTGTGATCCCGGGCTAGTCACTCCACTTCTCAGGGTTTCAGTTTTTCTGCTTGCCAACAAGAGGGTTGTTGGGGGTGCTGAAATATAAAAACGGGGCTCATGCACCAGTTTGCAGTGGGAATCTGAGCCTGCTCTCACTGCTATCATCACAGAAAACGAGGCAAGTGCTCTTGTGTAGGCAGAGAAGGCAGCCAGGGTCTTCTCACCCACCAGGGATCAGACCCTGACTCCTATGACCTCCCCAAGACAGAGAGTCATGGCCTCCCAGATGGGCACCCAGCCCCACCCTCCTGGCAAATTTAATTATGGGTCGAGTTGGGTTGGGCTGGCATCACCAGTGGTGCTTCATCAGCGACAGAATCGGGCCAAGTGTGAAGACTCTGACTTTGACCCCAAGTAGCTGAATAAACAGGGTTCAGCTTCAGCTGGTGGGGAGTGTGTGTGTCAGTGAGTGTGTGAGTGTGTGTGTTCACTGTTTATTCTCAGAGGAAAGAGCAGGAACTCTTTCAGAAATGACTATGTATCAGTCCCATGAGTGGAGCAGGTAGGTCTGTGCCTCTGTTAGACTCATCTTTGGTACTTGGCCCACCTTTCTGGCACAGGGCTCTAGATGAGAATGCTGTCAGACTTGGAGAGAAGATAAAACTGTTAAGTTCCAGGGGCACAAAAGCACTAGGTGCAGTCTTCTGAGGCCCTCAGGTTGGCGTTTGATCCTGACTCCACTCAGAAGTTGTGCTGCTTGGATGTTTCCTCATTTTTTGTTCAAGCACACAGCCAGCATCTAAGGAGCACCTGCTGTGTGTCTGGGGACGTAAAAATAAAGATGCACGTGTTCCCAATCCCGAACCCCCCTCCCACTGTGGCAAAACCAATACAATATTGTAAAGTAAAAAAAATAATAATAATAATAAAAAATAGATACTCACTTTTAAAAGAAGAGGAAAACATTATGGAAATGATTATGATTTTATTCTCTCAGCTGATGATACCTGCTAAACCAAGGATGAAATAAACTGATAAAGCCAAAAAAAAAAAAAGATGCAAATCATCATTATATTTGTCAGGGACTTAGCCTCCCTAAGCCTCATCTTCCTCACCTGTAAAATGGATATTACCACCCACCATGAGAGTTATTTTGAGGGAACAGTAAGATGAACAATGGCCACATCTAGTATGATACCCAGCACATTGTTTACAAATAAATATTGTGTCCTCTGCCTCTCTGCTTTTTTTTTAAGTGACATTTTATTTTATTTTTTGCTTTACAATATTGTATTGGTTTTGCCATACATCGACATGAATCCGCCACGGGTGTACACGTGTTCCCCATCCTGAATCCCCCTCCCACCTCCCTCCCCGTACCATCCCAAAAAAAAAAAAAAGATGCAAATCATCATTATATTTGTCAGGGACTTAGCCTCCCTAAGCCTCATCTTCCTCACCTGTAAAATGGATATTACCACCCACCATGAGAGTTATTTTGAGGGAACAGTAAGATGAACAATGGCCACATCTAGTATGATACCCAGCACATTGTTTACAAATAAATATTGTGTCCTCTGCCTCTCTGCTTTTTTTTTAAGTGACATTTTATTTTATTTTTTGCTTTACAATATTGTATTGGTTTTGCCATACATCGACATGAATCCGCCACGGGTGTACACGTGTTCCCCATCCTGAATCCCCCTCCCACCTCCCTCCCCGTACCATCCCTCTGGGAGGATGGCATTGAAACATGTATAATATCAAATAAGAAACTAATCGCCAGTCCAGGTTTGACGCCTCTCTGCTTTTGACTGGCAAATAATTGTCAATTTCTGAAGTCATTAACAGAATGGCTTTTTAAAAATAACTCTCAGACAGTAAAGAATCTGCCTGAAATGCAGGAGACCCAGGTTTGATCCCTGGGTCAGGAAGATCCCCTGGAGGAAGGCACAGCAACCCACTCCAGTATTCTTGCCTGGAGAATTCCATGGACAGAGGAGCCTGGCAGGCTACAGTCCATGGGATCGCAAAGGGTCGGACACGACTGAGCCACTGACCTTTTCACTTTCATAATCAAAACTGACCTTTTATCCAAGGTAAAGTCGTCCAGTGAGGGCTTACTCTGTGTGCTCCTCCCTGGACGCAGGCCCAGGGTGAGCCATCACTGGGAAGTGTTGGCAACTGCTCTGAGGAGCTCCCTTCCAGGGTGGACTTGGGCCACCCTGTTTATTCAGCTCCCTGGGGTCAGAGTCAGGGCCAGAGGAAACCCAGTGCCCAAAGGATGCTTCAGTTTCCCTCCACAGCATTTTCTACAAGGGAGCCTGCCCCTTCTGTTTGCACACCGCCAGTGACGGGGAGCTTACCACCTCTCTATCATTCTACTTTCAGCTTCAATTGATAAGTTTATCCATAAACTGAGTTGAGTTTATCTCCCTGAGTTTCCACTCACTGGACTTACTTGGTCCCTTGGGCCCCACAAACCAAGCCATCTCACTCTTTACCATGAGAACCTCCTGGAGACTTCACAGCAAGCCTTGTCTTCCTGAGCTTTGTCGTCTCCTGGCTAAACATCCCACATTTCTTCAAGGGCACCTTTCAGAATGGGGTTTGGACTCCTTGTGCCCCCTGAGTGCTCAGCTCAGAATGCACTTGGGTTTGCCTCTGTTCCCCCAAAGCAGCTTGGCTATGATTGAACCCAGCTCCCCAGCACACAGCAGCTCAGACCGCCTCTGCCCTGGTCTTCATGGCACTGTCCAAAGTAACACTGGAAAAGTCACTCAGATGCCCTGCACCTCAGTTTCTTCATCTCTAAAATGTGAATCCAGTGAACACTTCCTGGCGTTGCCATGGTGATTGCGAGAGGAACAGCAGGTGTGCAATGCGTGGAGATGCTCCATCTCTGTGACTGCCGTGATCATCATTTATTTATTACTGGCCTGGACCCCTGGAGAGCTCCTTTACTGAGCTGGGCTGGCGGATGTGGCCCAACCCCAAGTCTGTTCTCATCAGTCTGATGGAGGAAGGGCCTATCACACCCACTCCCACCAGCAAGAAGGGCTAAGGGAAAAGTGGGAACCGGCAACTGACTTCATATTTAACGCTTAAATAGCCCTTACTGGAGAACAGTCTTGTGGCTGCCAAGGGGGAGGGAGTGGAGGAGGGTAGGGTCAGGAGTTTAGGATTAGGAGATGGAAACTATATACACAGGATGGGGGCTTCCCTGGTGGCTCAGTGGTAAAGAATCTGCCAGCCAGTGCAGGAGACACAGGTTCGATCCTTGGTCCAGGAGGATCTCACATGCTGCGAAGCAGTGAGGTCTGTGTGCTACAACTACTGAGCCTGTGCCCTGGGGCCCGTGCTCTGCAATGAGAGAAGCCCCTGCAATGAGAAGCCCACCCGCTGCAGCTAGACAGTAGCCCCTGCTCCCCACAACTAGAGAAAAGCCTGTGCAGCAGTGAAAACCTAGCACAGCCCAAAATAAATAAATATATATATATATGATGGATAAACAACAAGGCCCTACTGTTACAGCACAGGGAACTATATTCAATATCCTGTTATAAACCATAAAGGAAAAGAATATATCAGTTCAGTTCAGTCGCTCAGTTGTGTCCAACTCTTTGCGAGCCCATGGACTGCAGTACACCAGGCCTCCTTGTCCATCATCAACTCCCAGAGTTTACTCAAATTCATGTCCATTGAGTCAGTGATGCCATCCAACCATCTCATCCTCTGTCGTCCCCTTCTCCCGACTTCAATCTTTCCCAGCATCAGGGTCTTTTAAAATGAGTCAGCTCTTCGCATCAGGTGGCCAAAGTATTGGAGTTTCAGCTTCAGCATCAGTCCTTCCAATGAATATTGAGGACTGATTTCCTTTAGGATGGACTGGTTGGATCTCCTTGCAGTCCAAGGGACCTTCAAGAGTCTTCTCCAACACCACAATTCAAAAACATCAATTCTTCTGCTCTCATCGTTCTTTATAGTCCAACTCTCACATCCATACATGACTACTGGAAAAGCCATAGCCTTTTTCTCTCTCCTCTTTCACTTTTATATATGTATATAATAACTGAATCACTTTGCTGTATAGCAAAAATGAACACAACTGTGTGAATCAACTATACTTCAGTAAAATTTTTAAAAATAAATAGCCCTTACTGTTTGCCAGGCAATAAGTCATTTTCAACTCCTGACTCATTTAATCCTCAAAACAGTCCCTGAGGGATTATTATGCCCATTTCCCAGATGAAGAAGCTGAGGCACACGAATAGTAAGTAATCACAGTGGGTAGCAGAGCCAGCAGGTTAAAAGGCTGATGGAAGAGTCCAGATGGAGAAGTGATCTAAATTTTAAAAGTTACAAGAGTGTAGTTGGTTTGGGGAGAAATATTGTTTGTGTGGAGCAGGAGGAGCCTAAGGAGGAATGATGGGAGGAAAGTTGAGAGGGACCGGGAGAAGGAAACCTCCTTCCTGCTCCTCCTTGTTGCACGCCTGGCCCAGAGCATCACATCCCCAGCACTAATCTTCATACCAGCACTGGAGGTTGGCACAGGCAGCAAGGCTGGAATCCTGGCCCCACCACTTTCTGGCTGTGTGCTGTGGTCACCTTACTGGCCCTCTCTGACCCTCAGTCTCCTCATCATTCAGTTAGGTTCAGTCGCTTCGTCATATCCAACTCCTTGCAACCCCGTGGACTGCAGCACACCAGGCTTCCCTGTCCATCACCAACTCCCAGAGCCTACTCAAACTCATGTCCATCGTGTCGGTGATGCCATCCAACCATCTCATCCTCTGTCTTCCCCTTCTCTGGCCTTCGATCTTTCCCAGCATCAGGGTCTTTTCCAATGAGTCAGTTCTTCACATCAGGCTGGCTGTATTGGAGTTTCAGCCTCAGCATCAGTCCTTCCAATGAATATTCAGGACTGATTTCCTTCAGAATGGACTGGTTGGATCTCCTTGCAGTCCAAGGGACTCTCAAGAGTCTTCTCCAACACCACAGTTCAAAAGCATCAATTCTTCGGCACTCAGCTTTCTTTATAGTCCAGCTCTCACATCCATACATGGCTACTGGAAAAACCAGAGCTTTGACTAGACAGACTTTGTTGGCAAAGTAATGTCTCTGCTTTTTAATATGCTGTCTAGGTTGGTCCATAGCTTTTCTTCCAAGGAGCAAGTGTCTTTTAATTTCATGGCTGCAGTCACCATCTTCAGTGATTTTGGAGCCCCCCAAGATAAAGTCTCTCACTGTTTCCATTGTTTCCCCATCTATTTGCCTTGAAGTGATGGGATAAGATGCCATGATCTTCATTTTCTGAATGTTGAGTTTTAAGTCAACTCTTTCACTCCCCTCTTTCACTTTCATCAAGCAGCTCTTTAGTTCTTCGCTTTCTGCCTCATCATTAAAATGGGAATAACAGTCCCATGGGCTTTGCTAGTGGCTCAGTGGTAAAGAATCCCCCTGCCAATGCGGGAGACGCAGGTTTGATCCCTGGGTGGGGAAGATCCCCTGGAGAAGGCAGTGACAGCCCACTCCAGTGTTCTTGCCTGGAGAATCCCATGGACAGAGGAGCCTGGCGGGCTACAGTCATCCAAGGAGCAAGTGTCTTTTAATTTCATGGCTGCAGTCACCATCTTCAGTGATTTTGGAGCCCCCCAAGATAAAGTCTCTCACTGTTTCCATTGTTTCCCCATCTATTTGCCTTGAAGTGATGGGATAAGATGCCATGATCTTCATTTTCTGAATGTTGAGTTTTAAGTCAACTCTTTCACTCCCCTCTTTCACTTTCGTCAAGCAGCTCTTTAGTTCTTCGCTTTCTGCCTCATCATTAAAATGGGAATAACAGTCCCATGGGCTTTGCTAGTGGCTCAGTGGTAAAGAATCCCCCTGCCAATGCGGGAGACGCAGGTTTGATCCCTGGGTGGGGAAGATCCCCTGGAGAAGGCAACGGCAGCCCACTCCAGTATTCTTGCCTGGAGAATCCCATGGACAGAGGAACCTGGCGGGCCACAGTCCATGGGGCGGCAAAAGAGGCAGGCACAAGGGAGCAACTAAACAACGACAAATAACAGTGCCAACTCCAGAGGACCGTGGTGAGGGTGAAACAATCAGCATACGTGAATGACTCTGATCCTGCATACGTGTTTCCGAAAAAGGACGGCTGTCCAGCCTCACGAAGTGGCAGGGCCGGGTTTCATCTTCACCCGTGCACACGCCAGCCAGAATGGCCCATTCCATGGTCCCTCCTTCCCAAACCAGACATTCTTGCCACTGCACCACAGGGTACGTGTCACCAGCATGCCCCCCCCCCACCTTATCTTTTTGATATTTTATCTTCCACCTAAATCTGAATTCAAATCCCAAACCCCCCTATTGGGCAAGTGAGCTCTCTCCCCCACCAAATCTCCCTCTAGTGAACACCCCCAATTACTCAGTCACTGCTTCTCGAGTTGGGGTGGCGGGGGTCTCCTCCTTCACAGTGGGTGGCGAGGGCACAGAGGGTTAATTAAATCATGCAGCGAGGTTTGTAGAACACAGGATGCTTCATTAGGCTCTGCGTGATCAAGCACGCCCAGCCTACTCCCGGCTCACGAGCAGCTGTAATTACAGCTTATACATGGCTTCACTAGCAACTCGAGGCTGCCGGTGGGGGGGTTCCCTGCTCTTGGGTCCCAAGAAAAGTGACCCTGAGGCTCAGCAGCTGAATTCTAAAGCAGGTGTGTCCCTCTCTTGCCAGCTTGCTAGTGGTGTGAAGCTGGGGCCCTCTGTTTATTTAGGGCACTCAGGGGACACGTGTTTTGGATGGTGATGCAAGGCTGGCTCATTACTATAAACTCTGCTTCCTGAGAGATGTTCCCAGACTCTGAAACCAGGGAAGGCTTCAGGTAGTGATGGAAACAGAGCTTTCATCAGGCATCTGTCAAATGGAAGACAGGAAGGGCATTCTAGGTCCATCTGCTCCAAGCTAGCGGACCAAGTGCCTGGCACCCACTGGCCAGTTTTCCAGGGAGCTCACTGAGGCCACACTGGATGGGGGCCCGAGTGAGGATGCCCTGGGGGTCCTCTTGGGGTCTCTGAGACAGTGATACCCCTGGCTGGTTCTGGCCCCCAGAGCTGGGCTCAGGCAGCAGCCCTGGTCTGCTTCTCGTGCTCCTTCCTCCCCCTCTACTCACTGGCCTCGGAAAGCTCTGTCCTTGGGGGGCGAGGGGGTCGGATCTCACAGTGTGAACCCACAAATCTCTTTAGCAGGTGCACTCAGAGGCTTGTGTAAAACACAGATCCCCAGGCGCCCCTCAGACTTTCTAGGGCAAGACCAGGAAATCTGAATTCTTCAGCACTGCTGTAATTGCCATGCCCTTCTCTGGATTATCGCCATCCCTTGCTATCTGCGGGGCAGGGGTGGGGACTGCGGAGGGTGGAGGGTTGTTTTTCCAGGACGCCCAAGGGCCAAACTCCGCTGATGGGCGCTTATATAAAATGACATAATATTTGCTTATAATCTGTGCACATCCTCCTGTATACTTTAAACATGTCTAGATTACTTGAATACCAAATAGAATGTAAATACTATGTAAATAGTTGTAAATACAGTGTAAATGCTATGTAAATAGTTCCCAGGCTTGGGGAAAATTCAAGTCTTGCTTTTGGGAACCTTCTTTGATTTGGGTATGCAGAACCCAGGGATATGGAAGATCAGTTTTATTTGTGTTTCTCTGTGGCCTCAGCCTGCAGGCCCGCAACTCCTAGAAATCCTTCACAGTTTCGGAGCACACTACTCAGACCTGGTCTCCATCCCGCTCTGGAGCTGATTGGCTCAACTCTCTGGGCAGCCTAGTGATTGGCTGCCTCTAAAGAAGGGTGTCTACCTCTTGATCCAATCAGCTGAGGGAAGCGTGGGGGCGTGGTCATATAATAAAGAACTCTGTTGCTGCTGGTGCCGGTTAGACAACAGTGGTTTAGGGGCAATAATAAGTCACTGCCACAGTTTATCTGACATTTAACCCTTTGGGGATGCCTAGTCTTTTCTGCCATTCAAGTATTTTCTTGTAACCAACCTAATGGCACACCCATCTCTTAAATTGCCAATAACTATTAAATTTTCAGCACTCTCTAAATCAACACTGAGCAGTAGAAATGTAACATGAGCCACATGTGTAATTTTAAATTTTCTAGTAGCCACATTATACAAGTAAAAAGAAATAGGTGTAATTAGTTTTAATAATTTACCTACATATCCAAAATATGGCCAATATAACGTAGACGTTGTTAATGAGATATTTCACATTGTTTTTCATACTAAATCTTTTAAATCTGGTGTGTATTTTACACTGACATCACATCTCAGTTTAGGCTGGACACATTTCAAGGACTCAGTGACTATATGTGACTGGTGGCCACTGTGCAGGGCAGTGCAACTCTGAATGATGACCTCACTCTGTATCCTTTTGACTGTATTTTCACCCACTTTTGAACAGTTAAAAATAGTTTAGTGACTTTATAGCCCATTGGTTAAGAGTATTTGACTTTAAAATATTGGCTTGCCAACAATACATGCTCATAAAATCTGCTAGAGTTTTGAAGGATTGAGCTCATTCATCCTGATTCACTGTGTCCTGTTTTGGCTGAATCTTTGCTGACCCGGTCAGGTAGCCCATCATCAATGTCCATTTCTGACCAGCGAGTGTATTTGTTTTCTGGGGCTGCTGCAAACTCGGGGGCTTAAAACACCAAGAATTCATTTCTCACAGTTCAGCAGATCGGAAGTCTGAGATCAGGGTGTTGGGAGGGCTGTATTCTTTCCTACCCTCTAGGAAAGAAGTCTTTCTTGCTTTTCCAGCTTCTGGAGTCCACCCGCATAGCTCAGCTTATGGCTACGTTGCTCCAATTTCTGCTTCTCTTATCAGTTGCACCCCTCCCCTTTCCTCAGTGTGTCTCTCCTCTGTGTGTCTCTCGTAAGGACACTTGTCACCAGTATTAGGGTCCATTCGGGTGGTCCTGGATGATCTCATTTTTAAATTCTTTGTTACATCTGCAAAGACTGTGACAAATAAGGTCACACTGACAGGTTCTAGGGATTAAAACGTAGACACGTCTTTTGCGGTGCCACCTTTCAGCCCACCAAAGTGAAACACTCATATGTGACAGTGAGAATGAAGAAGCAAGGAGAACACGACAGCGTTTTTATTTTCTAAACCATGAAATACATGCTGTCATAGTGGGTTATGAAAGGCCAGCTCTACTTGGCATATTATTTCCCATGTAACAGGATGTGCTGGTCCACACTGTCTGGGGTTTAGATCACTTTAGCCAGGATTGGACGGGGGTTAATTTGATGGACATGTGTGTCATATGCATTCAGGAAGGCGAATCGAAAGACAGCAGAAAAGCAAGAATGTCTTAAATCATTTGAAAGTAGATACAGTGATGCTTGTAACATGCTCTGAATAGGGCCATGCTCAGCATCAGCACTTTATAAATGCTGAATGTCATCATTGTAACTATAATTATCATTGCTGTATATTTATCTCCATATCATATACATCTATGTTATTAATGAGGCTGACAATAGGTAAAATAAGCGGGGAAGAGACCCCTGCCAGCATGCAAAACAACGAATTGAACTGAGTCCTGTCACTAAATGGGTGTTGATGACAAAAACCTTTGTTTACGAGTTCTCCCACCTCCTCACTGCCCCCGCTGTTACCCAAGATCGTGCTTGTTCATGGCTTGCTTTGTATGCCCATCCTTCTTTTATATGATCATCAGGATGGCAGTAATTTGGGTTTGCAAATGAGGTTTTCTTGATGTTGTCATGTCAGCATCTGGATTCAAGATGGGCTGCTTCCCAGACCCGGACCCTCTGGTGTGGCCCCCGGAGCAAGCCCAGCCCATTCCCTTTCCTAATCACCACCTCACCCCCACCCCCAGGAGCCTGGAGGATTTGCTAATGGGTCCAGGAAGCCATAAATGGTAATGAAAGTGTTAATATGACTGCTCGCTTGGGGTTGCCCTAGGGGTTCCTTCCTCATCGTTAAGTTGGGAATCCTCCTTTTATATTTGAGCTTGAAGACGTTTATCTTCCCTGTGGCAGTCATTCATCTCTTTATTCCCCTTCACTGCCCCTTCATTTGTTCATTCATGTGTCCATCCATTCATTTGTTCAGAAAATTACTGGCTGTTTAGAGCCAGCTTGGAGCACTGTGCTCCCATCCCCCAGAGGCAGGGTGGTAGGTGGCCAGGCTGCAGGGGGAGGAGGCAAGGTGGGTTTTGGGGGTGACCTGACCCAGTTCTTCTACTCAGGAGCCCTGTGACCATGGGAAATTCCTTTAACCCTTCTTTCTTGACTTCCGCATCCTTAAAATAGAGAGGCTAGTGTAACACTAGCTAACTTACCTAGCCGGCTGTGGTTGAGAGGGTTAGAGAAGGTAGTGGATGTGATGTGCTCACTGGCACAGGGCAGGGACAGCCGGGAGAATCCCTAGCAGTCACATAACGCTGATTTTGTGCCAGTCTTCTGAGCCCTTTTCATCCATTGCTGTTGGTTAGTCACTAAGTCGCGTCCGATTCTTTTGCAACCCCATGGACTGTAGCCTGCCAGGCTCCTCTGTCCATAGGTTTTCCCAAGCAAGCATATTGGAGTGGATTGCCATTTTCATTCTCCAGGGGATCTTCCAGAACCAGGAATTGAACCCGCATCTCCTGCATTGGCAGGGGAATTCTCTACTACTGATCCACCAGGGAAGCCCTTTTCATCTGTGAAAGTGAAGTCGCTCAGTCGTGTCTTGACTCTTTGCGACCCCGTGGATTGTAGCCCACCAGGCTCCTCCATCCATGGGATTCTCCAGGCAAGAGTACTGGAGTGGGTTGCCATTTCCTTCTCCAGGGGATCTTCCCAACCCAGGGAAGATCAAATCCAGGTCTCCCACATTGCAGGCAGATGCTTTAACCTCTGACAGCTTGCTAGTGGTGTGAAGCTGGGGCCCTCTGTTTATTTAGGGCACTCAGGGGACACGTGTTTTGGATGGTGATGCAAGGCTGGCTCATTACTATAAACTCTGCTTCCTGAGAGATGTTCCCAGACTCTGAAACCAGGGAAGGCTTCAGGTAGTGATGGAAACAGAGCTTTCATCAGGCATCTGTCAAATGGAAGACAGGAAGGGCATTCTAGGTCCATCTGCTCCAAGCTAGCGGACCAAGTGCCTGGCACCCACTGGCCAGTTTTCCAGGGAGCTCACTGAGGCCACACTGGATGGGGGCCCGAGTGAGGATGCCCTGGGGGTCCTCTTGGGGTCTCTGAGACAGTGATACCCCTGGCTGGTTCTGGCCCCCAGAGCTGGGCTCAGGCAGCAGCCCTGGTCTGCTTCTCGTGCTCCTTCCTCCCCCTCTACTCACTGGCCTCGGAAAGCTCTGTCCTTGGGGGGCGAGGGGGTCGGATCTCACAGTGTGAACCCACAAATCTCTTTAGCAGGTGCACTCAGAGGCTTGTGTAAAACACAGATCCCCAGGCGCCCCTCAGACTTTCTAGGGCAAGACCAGGAAATCTGAATTCTTCAGCACTGCTGTAATTGCCATGCCCTTCTCTGGATTATCGCCATCCCTTGCTATCTGCGGGGCAGGGGTGGGGACTGCGGAGGGTGGAGGGTTGTTTTTCCAGGACGCCCAAGGGCCAAACTCCGCTGATGGGCGCTTATATAAAATGACATAATATTTGCTTATAATCTGTGCACATCCTCCTGTATACTTTAAACATGTCTAGATTACTTGAATACCAAATAGAATGTAAATACTATGTAAATAGTTGTAAATACAGTGTAAATGCTATGTAAATAGTTCCCAGGCTTGGGGAAAATTCAAGTCTTGCTTTTGGGAACCTTCTTTGATTTGGGTATGCAGAACCCAGGGATATGGAAGATCAGTTTTATTTGTGTTTCTCTGTGGCCTCAGCCTGCAGGCCCGCAACTCCTAGAAATCCTTCACAGTTTCGGAGCACACTACTCAGACCTGGTCTCCATCCCGCTCTGGAGCTGATTGGCCCAACTCTCTGGGCAGCCTAGTGATTGGCTGCCTCTAAAGAAGGGTGTCTACCTCTTGATCCAATCAGCTGAGGGAAGCGTGGGGGCGTGGTCATATAATAAAGAACTCTGTTGCTGCTGGTGCCGGTTAGACAACAGTGGTTTAGGGGCAATAATAAGTCACTGCCACAGTTTATCTGACATTTAACCCTTTGGGGATGCCTAGTCTTTTCTGCCATTCAAGTATTTTCTTGTAACCAACCTAATGGCACACCCATCTCTTAAATTGCCAATAACTATTAAATTTTCAGCACTCTCTAAATCAACACTGAGCAATAGAAATGTAACATGAGCCACATGTGTAATTTTAAATTTTCTAGTAGCCACATTATACAAGTAAAAAGAAATAGGTGTAATTAGTTTTAATAATTTACCTACATATCCAAAATATGGCCAATATAACGTAGACGTTGTTAATGAGATATTTCACATTGTTTTTCATACTAAATCTTTGAAATCTGGTGTGTATTTTACACTGACATCACATCTCAGTTTAGGCTGGACACATTTCAAGGACTCAGTGACTATATGTGACTGGTGGCCACTGTGCAGGGCAGTGCAACTCTGAATGATGACCTCACTCTGTATCCTTTTGACTGTATTTTCACCCACTTTTGAACAGTTAAAAATAGTTTAGTGACTTTATAGCCCATTGGTTAAGAGTATTTGACTTTAAAATATTGGCTTGCCAACAATACATGCTCATAAAATCTGCTAGAGTTTTGAAGGATTGAGCTCATTCATCCTGATTCACTGTGTCCTGTTTTGGCTGAATCTTTGCTGACCCGGTCAGGTAGCCCATCATCAATGTCCATTTCTGACCAGCGAGTGTATTTGTTTTCTGGGGCTGCTGCAAACTCGGGGGCTTAAAACACCAAGAATTCATTTCTCACAGTTCAGCAGATCGGAAGTCTGAGATCAGGGTGTTGGGAGGGCTGTATTCTTTCCTACCCTCTAGGAAAGAAGTCTTTCTTGCTTTTCCAGCTTCTGGAGTCCACCCGCATAGCTCAGCTTATGGCCACGTTGCTCCAATTTCTGCTTCTCTTATCAGTTGCACCCCTCCCCTTTCCTCAGTGTGTCTCTCCTCTGTGTGTCTCTCGTAAGGACACTTGTCACCAGTATTAGGGTCCATTCGGGTGGTCCTGGATGATCTCATTTTTAAATTCTTTGTTACATCTGCAAAGACTGTGACAAATAAGGTCACACTGACAGGTTCTAGGGATTAAAACGTAGACACGTCTTTTGCGGTGCCACCTTTCAGCCCACCAAAGTGAAACACTCATATGTGACAGTGAGAATGAAGAAGCAAGGAGAACACGACAGCGTTTTTATTTTCTAAACCATGAAATACATGCTGTCATAGTGGGTTATGAAAGGCCAGCTCTACTTGGCATATTATTTCCCATGTAACAGGATGTGCTGGTCCACACTGTCTGGGGTTTAGATCACTTTAGCCAGGATTGGACGGGGGTTAATTTGATGGACATGTGTGTCATATGCATTCAGGAAGGCGAATCGAAAGACAGCAGAAAAGCAAGAATGTCTTAAATCATTTGAAAGTAGATACAGTGATGCTTGTAACATGCTCTGAATAGGGCCATGCTCAGCATCAGCACTTTATAAATGCTGAATGTCATCATTGTAACTATAATTATCATTGCTGTATATTTATCTCCATATCATATACATCTATGTTATTAATGAGGCTGACAATAGGTAAAATAAGCGGGGAAGAGACCCCTGCCAGCATGCAAAACAACGAATTGAACTGAGTCCTGTCACTAAATGGGTGTTGATGACAAAAACCTTTGTTTACGAGTTCTCCCACCTCCTCACTGCCCCCGCTGTTACCCAAGATCGTGCTTGTTCATGGCTTGCTTTGTATGCCCATCCTTCTTTTATATGATCATCAGGATGGCAGTAATTTGGGTTTGCAAATGAGGTTTTCTTGATGTTGTCATGTCAGCATCTGGATTCAAGATGGGCTGCTTCCCAGACCCGGACCCTCTGGTGTGGCCCCCGGAGCAAGCCCAGCCCATTCCCTTTCCTAATCACCACCTCACCCCCACCCCCAGGAGCCTGGAGGATTTGCTAATGGGTCCAGGAAGCCATAAATGGTAATGAAAGTGTTAATATGACTGCTCGCTTGGGGTTGCCCTAGGGGTTCCTTCCTCATCGTTAAGTTGGGAATCCTCCTTTTATATTTGAGCTTGAAGACGTTTATCTTCCCTGTGGCAGTCATTCATCTCTTTATTCCCCTTCACTGCCCCTTCATTTGTTCATTCATGTGTCCATCCATTCATTTGTTCAGAAAATTACTGGCTGTTTAGAGCCAGCTTGGAGCACTGTGCTCCCATCCCCCAGAGGCAGGGTGGTAGGTGGCCAGGCTGCAGGGGGAGGAGGCAAGGTGGGTTTTGGGGGTGACCTGACCCAGTTCTTCTACTCAGGAGCCCTGTGACCATGGGAAATTCCTTTAACCCTTCTTTCTTGACTTCCGCATCCTTAAAATAGAGAGGCTAGTGTAACACTAGCTAACTTACCTAGCCGGCTGTGGTTGAGAGGGTTAGAGAAGGTAGTGGATGTGATGTGCTCACTGGCACAGGGCAGGGACAGCCGGGAGAATCCCTAGCAGTCACATAACGCTGATTTTGTGCCAGTCTTCTGAGCCCTTTTCATCCATTGCTGTTGGTTAGTCACTAAGTCGCGTCCGATTCTTTTGCAACCCCATGGACTGTAGCCTGCCAGGCTCCTCTGTCCATAGGTTTTCCCAAGCAAGCATATTGGAGTGGATTGCCATTTTCATTCTCCAGGGGATCTTCCAGAACCAGGAATTGAACCCGCATCTCCTGCATTGGCAGGGGAATTCTCTACTACTGATCCACCAGGGAAGCCCTTTTCATCTGTGAAAGTGAAGTCGCTCAGTCGTGTCTTGACTCTTTGCGACCCCGTGGATTGTAGCCCACCAGGCTCCTCCATCCATGGGATTCTCCAGGCAAGAGTACTGGAGTGGGTTGCCATTTCCTTCTCCAGGGGATCTTCCCAACCCAGGGAAGATCAAATCCAGGTCTCCCACATTGCAGGCAGATGCTTTAACCTCTGAGCCACCAGTTTTTCCCATAGAGTTCATCTATGAACTCATCTCATTTTCCAAGGAGCACTTTTCTGTTAAGTCTCTCAGCTTGCATAGGACCCCTTTCATCTGGGCTACACACTGCACATCAGAATCTCCATTGCAATTGGCTCTGAATCCACCTTGCTTTTCCATATTCCCTGCCTTCATGCCTGCAGCAGACTCCTGCCCCCAGAGTGCTCCTGCCTTGTCCAGGGAGCCTGTTAAATCCTGGTTCCTGGGCTCTACCCCAGTCCCCGCTCCATCTCAGAAAGGTCTCCATCCCTCCAAGTCTCAACTCCTTCGTCTCTACGGATGACAAGCCAGCAGCTTGGTTGACTCAGTTGATGCCCCATGTATTCAGCTGTGTGTTGGATATGGATGCATCTTGAATCTGCAAAGTGCAGAAGGGCAAGGTCAGAGGCATCCGCTTTCCGTGGGCCGGCAGCTCTGGTAGGATGTGGTGGAAGCATCTACACGTAGCTGCTTTCCTGGTTGTGGAAGAACAAGTTCTACATGCACTTAAAGGGCGCCTTCTGTGTACCAGCTCCTCGCTGGGCCTGGGAGGCCTTGATGCCCTGGAAGAAC
>SJYX01015828.1:278638-291421 GCA_006410675.1 Oreotragus oreotragus
TGGAGAAGACTCTTGAGAGTCCCTTGGACTGCAAGGAGATCCAACCAGTCCATTCTGAAGGAGATCAGCCCTGGGATTTCTTTGGAAGGAATGATGCTGAAGCTGAAACTCCAGTACTTTGGCCACCTCATGCGAAGAGTTGACTCATTGGAAAAGACTCTGATGCTGGGAGGGATTGGGGGCAGGAGGAGAAGGGGATGACAGAGGATGAGATGGCTGGATGGCATCACTGACTCGATGGATGTGAGCGAGTCCTAGTGAACTCTGGGAGCTGGTGATAGACAGGGAGGCCTGGCGTGCTGCAATTCATGGGATCGCAAAGAGTCGGACACGACTGAGTGACTGAACTGAACTGAAAGTGAAGGAAATGCTTTTGAGTTTATGACATGTTTTCAATTTTTAAATGCAGGTAAGTACACCCCCATTAACACCAGTTCACCTGGCAGATGTCAACTCCAAAGCAGACAAGAAGCTCACCCTTGCTGCAGACCCACAGCTGTGACTGTGACTCCCAAGAGTGAGCCACAGGGACCTTCTCTCTCTTTTGAGTCACAGGAAAGAGGAAAAGCAAGGATGTGCACTTGGCCAAACTTCTTCAGTGTGCCTCTCCAAACACACAACCGACCTATTCATTCTCTTTTAAAGTGAAAGTTTAAAAAGGGTAGCATAATATAATAATGAGAACATAAGAGGATCTATTAATACTTATTTTGTTCTCCTGTGTTCAGACATTCAGTTGACTGATGCACAAGAGATCAGCTTAGTGCTACAGCCCTGCGAAATACCAAGTTCTGTCTGCCCTGCACCCACACCACCACTACAACACTCCTTCCAGATTTACCTCCATTTTAGAAAAATGCTCTCAGTGGCAGCTTTTGAGGGGAAAAAAAAAAAAAATACAATAGCTGGCCGGTAAAGAGAAGACCGATTCCTTTTACAACACTGCTAGCTAAGTATACCGGACAGACGGGTGTGCTCCGAAATACTAAACTGAAGGGCTACTTCTTCAGGACTTCACTTGGCGTCGGAGTGGAATGAGATGCAACTGTGGTCTCGTGCAGCATGTCCACCAGGCCCAGCCTCAGGTGTTGCCCAGCCGAGCACCACGCTTCGGTGAGCTGGGCGCGAATTCTGACTCTGAGTAGCTGCAAGATGTCCGCACTTCATTTCACTTTGCTGAGCCTTTGTTTCCTTGCCTATAAAAGTACTGAGCTTCCTGCATGTATAATTTTTCACTAAAAGATGGGACAGGGGAAAGCAGACCGCACAAGTCCCCACGCCAGCAGAAAACCAAAGTGCCCTTTCATTTCCACCACAAATCCGAAACCCAAACATTTCTTCCACAAATACTCACGGTGCCTCTCCTGCCCTCTGGGGACTGACATTCATTTTAACAAAACCTTTCCAATCTTTTCCCAAAGTAAGTGGAAATGGAGGGAATCCAAAAAACAAATTTTGCCAAATTTTCTAGCCAGATCTCACAAAATGCGCAACCACTACAGAGCTGATCTTCATAAATGTTGTTTATGTAATCCTTATCATTTGAAGCATGCAATGCTTATCATTTGATGAACACCACAATCCAGAGGCCATAGTCTGTAAAAAAGATAAGAATATGAGAAACAGGGACTTCCCTGTGATCCAGCGGCTAAGAATCGAAGATCCCAGTGCAGGGGGTCTGGGTTCAATCCGTGGTCAGGGAACTAGACCCCATATGCCACAATTAAGAGTCCACAGGCTACCATGAAGGTTCAAGATGCCACACGCTGCAACCGTGACTCAGTGCAGCTGAATAATTTTTTAAAAACTATTTAAAATTTAAAAAAAGAACATCAGAAACACCAAAATTCACTTAAATATCTATGATTAGCTCTGGTTATTCCTGACTGAGCACACGGACCGCACCATCTGAAGATACACCATCCTTCCGGCACCGTGCCCAGCAGCCCCACCCCCGTCCCCGGGGCACGCGTGCAATGCACACTCTTACACACAATTAACGGGAGCAACAGTCGCCAGAGGCAGGAGGAGGTCAGTGGACAAACACACTGGTCTGTCCTTCACAGGGCTCTCCAGGGATGCAGACATATGATCGCAGCTCTTGCTCGCGATCACCCCGCGAGGATGAGAGCAAATAGGCTGTAGAAGACAAGCCAGCATACAGACTGGGTGAGTGTCCAGACCAAGGAGAGGCTCGGCTGCGGTCAGCATGCGAAACAAAGTCAGCCCAGAAAGGAAGCACAATCGTGAGGGAAAGTGACACTGAGGGGGTAGGGCGCCAGAGAGACCTGGGAAACACGAGGCCGTCAACAGGAGGAGAGCGTGGAGACCTCACTCGAGGCATCCGGTCCCCGGAGCAAAGTGCCGTCAATCCCTTCCCAGCAGGGCTCCTGCCCTGGGAGCCCCCTGCACCCCACCTGCACCCCACACTCATTACATCCAACTCTCTGGGGTGGGAAGTCTCAGTCCAGGTGGAGGCCAGTGTCTCAAGCTCCTGGCTCCTCCACTCCCCCACTCAGTGTCCCAGGGGCCAGGCAGGGCTCACCCATACTCAAGCCTCCACCAAAGCCCTAAAAGGAAACCAACCATGACCCGGACCTGGGAGAAACCAGGTGAGAGAGATGGAGAGACAGCAAGCCCCCAAATCCCTGGGGCTAAGGAGAGAACCCCGCCCCGCCCCGCCCCACGCAGGTAGGCAGCGTGCTCAGAGCTACAGCTGAGGCTCGGATCCAAACAGCAGGGCTGAGGTTCCACATCTGTGACCGACCAACGCTCTGGGGACCACTAGGCCTGTCCACCCATCCCCAAGCCTGCCTCCGAGGGGGCGCCACTTTCAGAGGGCAGACCCCAGGCCCTAGGCGGAGGACCAAGCCTCAGAGGCACCCGGAGCCCACAGATGCTCCCTCAGACCCGCGTCTCCCAGGAGCTCCCGCCCACATGTGCCCTCTCTCCTGATCTTCGCAGCCACCGGGAAGCACCAGCATCTCTAAGCGCTCGGTGAGATTCAGGGATGCTTGTGGCTCAACCGTGGGACTGGCAAATCTGGACAACACTGACATGCAGGCAAGAAGGAAGGGAAAGGTGCAAAGTATATGAGTTCTAAATAAAATAAAGGAGGAAGAAGTTTAAACCTCCATTCTACACCAAAGGTTTTACAATGGCACCCGGGCTAAGGACTGACCTACGCTGCGTTCTAAAACACCTACGCGGGGAGGCATAAATTAGGGGTTTTGGATTAACAGACACACTACTACACATAAAACAGATAAACAAGGAACTACTGTGTAGTGCAGGGACCTATATTCAATATCTTGTAATAGCCTATAATGGAAAAGAACTTGAAAAAGAAAATAACTGAATCGCTGTGCTGTACACCTGAAATTAACACAACACTGTAAATCAACTACACTTCATTAAAACTAAAAAATTATAAAAATAAATAAACATCTTTAATTTGGGGGGTGTGTTTTTTTTAATCCATGGCGGGGATGTGGGAGGCAATCCTGGCAAATGCCAGTAGGAGGGAAGGGAAACGAGACGGACAAAGAACAGAGGTGTATTAGAGGACCAGTCCATTCTGAAGGAGATCAGCCCTGGGATTTCTTTGGAAGGAATGATGCTAAAGCTGAAACTCCAGTACTTTGGCCACCTCATGCGAAGAGTTGACTCATTGGAAAAGACGCTGATGCTGGGAGGGATTGGGGGCAGGAGGAGAAGGGGACGACAGAGGATGAGATGGCTGGATGGCATCACGGACTCGATGAACGTGAGTCTGAGTGAACTCCGGGAGCTGGTGATGGACAGGGAGGCCTGGCGTGCTGCGATTCATGGGGTCACAAAGAGTCGGACACAACTGAGCGACTGAACTGAACTGATCAAGCCAGTTACACTGCGGACGATGGAGCTTAGTTTCACCTAGGGACTCTGGAAATGGTGTGACATACAGAATTCAAAGTTACCTCATCGGAGGGTGAGGGAGTGGGGGAATTTATACTCGTGGATCACTGGTTGAGGGCTGGTTCCACGATGTTAATTACCCAGTGTTTCCAGCCTGTTCCACTTTGGTGCCCAAGACAGTCGTCAGGCAGGAAATGCAGGTGTTGGCAGCTGGCGTGTCATCACATGTTAAAAATCAGAAGGTTTTACATACAAACATACAAATCTGGGTTTCAGACTTCTCTGGAAGCAGAGGGCCCTCTTGTATCCGCATCGACAGCAGGACCGTCTCCTCACAGGGTCCTGCCAGCCAGCCCCTCACCTGGCTCCCCAGGCCTGGGGACTGAGCCCCCCACCCGGAAACCCACAGACGTCACAGAAGGGGCTGTGCCTCTAATGGTAAAACCCTTGAGATGACCAACTGCCGGCAGAGTTAAAGGATCTGACCGTGCCTTTTCAAACCTCCTGTACCTTCTGCTGGATTTCATGACCTCCTCCCACCCACGGTGCCGGGACAGGGCGACAGAGTCCTGGAACAGCTGGCAGAGGCTCTGGAACTCATCAAGCTGACTTCTAACGAAACATGATTTCACTCAGCCAGAAGCAAATAGGGTTTGATTTGTTCAGGAATTAAGGGTCTATTGAAGAAACCACCAGGAAGTGGCTTTCTCTCATTTCCTTTTGTCTTGTCAGAGTGGGCTGCGCCCTCCCTGGTTATTCTTTCGGACTCCTGGATAGTATCTTCACCCCCAAGTGTCCTCAAGACACCTTAAGAAGAAACTGCCCTTCCCTGAGCTGTAACGTTGGTGCAGCATTCACAGGCTCCTAATTCAAGAACTCACCCCAGATTCCTTGAAACCAAATACCCTGCCACAATTTACACACTGAAATCAGAGCACTCACCTCGTCATCAGGCCTGAAGGGCCTGAGGTCAGAAAGTCCTCTGATACCCCCGTGCTTTCTGCAGTAAAACAGAGACAGAGCAAAAGAGGACAGGCCTCTTTTCTGGGCTCTGCTGAGCGGAGAGTCCTGGAGCAACAAAGCAGGCCCCTCCTACGGCCACACGGGGGAAGGAGTCTCAGGCTGCACCTGGCCGGGGCGTCACCTCTAGTCTGGACGCAGCTCGAAGGCGGAGACAGCAGGTGGGGAGACGGCCTCCTGCAAGGCCCCTCACTGGAAATCCGCTGACCTTGGGTGAGCAGGGCCACTTCTGCTGCACTCAAGTCCTCAGCTCGCAAGGGTCGCCCTCCTGCTCTCTGATGNAGAGTCGGACACGACTGAGCGACTGAACTGAACTGAACTGAATCTATATCCTGTTCAAGTATGCACACATATTCGCTCACTTAATCCTTACAACTCTTCTGAAGTAGTATTATTTAATGGGTATTAAACCCATTTAGGGCTTCCCAGGTAGTTCAGTGGTAAAGAATCTGTCTGCCAAGCAGGAGATATGGGTGAGGGTCCTAGCAGGGTCCTAGCCAGTGCCCAGTGAGCATGAGTCCCCCAGGACCCAGCTCCTACCTACGCGGTCAGTGTGTAACCAGATTGGGGACCACCTCCAAAGTCACTCCTTGTCCACTGACCTGTGATCCAAGTGGAACGGCTGTGCCAGCAGCCGCTGGAAAAGGGAGCCACAGGGAAGTCAGGTCTCATTCTGCCAGTGATCTTCTGCCAGCAAAGTGAGTGCCCTGAGATGGTGACTCAGTGGTAAAGAATCTACCTGCAATGCAGGTAGATGTGGTTTGATCCCTGGGCCAGGAAGATCCCCTGGAGGAGGGCATGGCAACCCACTCTAGTATTCTTGCTTGGAGAATCCCATGGACAGAGGAGCCTGGCGGGCTACAGTCCATAGGATCGCAGAGAGTCAGACACGACTGAGACAACTGAGCACGCACGAGACAGCAGCAAGAAAACAAATGGGCCTGCTGTGTGCTGTCTCCAAGCTGAGCCTCCACCCACACAACAGCTCATCTCACAGGCACCATAGTGCCCATTTTACAGGTGAGCAAACTGAGCCTTCAGAAGTTGAGCTGATAATGGTCTGCAGCCAGTGCAGAGCTGGAGCAACCCCACCCCTCTGCCTCCCCAATTCCCAGGGTTTCAGCCCCTCTCAGAGGGTGCCCCAGGACACCTTAACGGGATGGACTGTCATCTGTACCAGAATGTCACCCAGAGGCTGAGACACCGGGCCTTTCAAGATGAAGAGGGAGGGTTTACTGCGGTATGGATAGACCTAGAGATTATCATACTGAGTAAGTCAGACAGAGAAAGAAAAGTATCGTATGACATCACTTATATGTGGAATCTAAAAAAAAAAGAGATAAAAACGAACCTGTTTATAAAACCGAAAAAGACTCACAGACAGAGAAAGCCAACTTACGGCTCCCAAAAGGGAAGGAGGGCAGGAGGGTAAATTAGGGGTTTAGAATTAGAGGCTCCAACTACTACACATTAAAGAGGGAAAGGACAAGGCCCTTCTCTGTGGCACGAAAGGCTGCAGGTGTGCGCGCTCAGTCGTGTCTGACTCCGTGCGACCCACTGGACTGTAGCCCACCAGCCTGCTCTGTCCTTGGAATTCTCCAGGAGAGCATACTGGAGTGGGTTGCCGTTTCCTCCTCCAGGGGACCTTCCTGACCCAGGGATTGAACCCGAGTCTCCTGGGTCTCCTGCATTAGCAGGCAGATTCTTTATTGCTGTGCCCCCTGGGAAGCCCACTGTGTGGCACAGGGAACTATATTCAATATCTGGTAATAACCTATAATGGAAGAGAATGCAAAAAGAAAGAATACATATATGTGCATTCTTCAGATGTATTTACAAATGTATATAGATATATATCTTTATATACATGTGTAACTGAATCATTTTGTACTCCAAGGCCACACCTGCCTGTTACTCCAGGTATCTCTTGACGTCCTCTTTTTGCATTCCAGTCCCCTGTGATGAGGGCTTCCCTAGTGTCTCAGATGGTAGAGAATCCGCCTGCAATGTGGGAGACCTAGGTTCGATCCCTGGGTTGGGAAGATACCATGAAGGAGGGCATGGCAACCCACGCCAGTATTCTTACCTGAAGAATACCCATGGACGGAGGAGCCTGGTGGGCTACAATCCATGATGTTGCAAAGAGTTGAACAGGACTGAGTGACTAAGCACAGCACCCCTATGAAGAAAAGGACATCTTTTTTTGGTGTTAGTTCTAGAATGTCTTGTAGGTCTTCATATAGCTGTTCAGCTTCAGCATCTTCAGCATTAGTGGTGGGGCATAGACTTGGACTGTGATATCAAAGAGACAGCTCTACACAGGGACATCACCAGATGGTCAATACCGAAATCAGACTGATTAGATTCTTTGCATGAAGATGGAGACGCTCTATTTAGTCAGCAAAAACAAGACTAGGAACTGATTGTGGCTCAGACCATGAAATCCTCATTGCAAAATTCAGACTTGAGTTGAAGAAAGTAGGGAAAACCACTAGACCATTCATGTATGACCTAAATTGAATCCCTTACAATTATATAGTGGAAGTAACAAATTGATTCAAGGGATTAGATCTGATAGACAGAGTGAAGAACTATGGACGGAGGTTCATAACATTGTACAGGAGGTGGCGATCAAAACCATCCCCCAAAAAAAGAAATGCAAAAAGGCAAAATGGTTGTCTGAGGAGGCCTTAATGTAGCTGAGAAAAGAGAAGCATAAGGGAAAGGAGAAAAGGAAAGATATACCCATCTGAAATCCTAAAAGATGATGCTGTGAAAGTGCTGCACTCAATATGTCAGCAAATTTGAAAAACTCAGCAGTGGCCACAAGACTGGAAAAGGTCAGTTTTCATTCCAACCCCAAAGAAAGGCAATGCCAAACAATGTTCAAACTACCACACAATTGCACTCATCTCACACTCTAGTAAAGTAATGCTCAAAATTTTCCAAACCAGGCTTCAGCACTACGTGAACCATGAACTTCCAGATGTTCATGCTGGTTTTAGAAAAGGCAAAGGAACCAGAGATCAAATTGCCAACATCCGCTGGATCATGGAAAAAGCAAGAGAGTTCCAGAAAAATATCTATTTCTGCTTTATTGACTACGCCAAAGCCTTTGACTGTGTGGATCACAATAAACTGTGGAAAATTCTGAAAGAGATGGGAATACCAGACCACCTGACCTGCCTCTTGAGAAACCTTTATGCAGGCCAGGAAGCAACAGTTAGAACTGCACATGGAACAACAGACTGGTTCCAAATAAGAAAAGGAGTACGTCAAAGCTGTATATTGTCACTCTGCGTATTTAACTTATATGCAGAGTACATAATGAGAAACGCTGGACTGGATGAAGCACAAGCTGGAATCAAGATTGCCAGGAGAAATATCAATAACCTCAGATATGCAGATGACACCACCCTTATGGCAGAAAGTGAAGAACTGAAGAGCCTCTTGATGAAAGTGAAAGAGGAGAGTGAAAAAGTTGGCTTAAAGCTCAACATTCAGAAAACAAAGATTATGGAATCTGGTCCCATAACTTCATGGCAAATAGATGGGGAAACAGTGAGAGACTTTATTTTGGGGGGCTCCAAAATCACTGCAGATGGTGATTGCAGCCATGAAATTAAAGGATGCTTATTCCTTGGAAGGAAAGTTATGACCAACCTAAACAGCATATTAAAAAGCAGAGACATTACTTTGCCAACAAAGGTCCATCTACTCAAGGCTATGATTTTTCCAGTAGTCATGTATGGATGTGAGAGTTGGACTATAAAGAAAGCTGAGCACCCAAGAATTGATGCTTTGAACTGTGGTGTTGGAGAAGACTCTTGAGAGTCCCTTGGACTGCAAAGAGATCCAATCAGTCCATCCTAAAGGAGATCAGTCCTGGGTGTTCATTGGAAAATCTGATGTTGAAGCTGAAACTCCAATACTTTGGCCACCTGATGCAAAGAGCTGACTCATTTGAAAAGACCCTGATGCTGGCAAAGATTGAGGGCAGGAGGAGAAGGACGACAGAGGATGAGATGGTTGGATGGCATCACCGACTCAATGGACATGAGTTTGAACAAACTCTGGGAGTTGGTGATGGACAGGGAAGCCTGGCATGCTGCAACCCACGGAGTCACAAAGAATCAGACACGACTGAACGATTGAACTGAACTGATAACTGAATCGTTTTGCTGTACACCTGAAACTAACACAACATTGTAAATCAACTCTATTTCAACAATTTTTTTTAAAAAAGGAGGGGAAGGGAGAGTAGACTGGCTCTGCATTTGCTCTCCCCCACGGGACAGCCTGGTGGGAGTGGGAGGGGCTTCAAGGTGCCCATTTGGCCCACCTCTCAATTCCTATTGCCTAGCATTGAAAGTAAAGTGAAAGTGAAGTTGTGTCCAACCCTTTGTGACCCCATGGACTGTAGCCTACTAGGCTTCTCTGTCCATGGGATTCTCCAGGCAAGAATACTGGAGTGGGTTGCCATTTCCTTCTCCAGGAGATCTTCCCAACCCAGGGATTCAACCCATTGTAGTCAGACGCTTTACCATCTGAGCCACCAGGCAAGTAGCATTAGGGCTCAGTAAATGCTTCTCAAATAAATAAACGGCCCCATCGGGGTGCCTGAAAGGTGAGGGCTGTTTTGTGAGTGGACAGAGGGCTGGCAATGGCCATGGAGAGCCACAGAGGTCTAGGGAAGGTTGTGTATGATGGGCAATGTCCCTGCAGCCACAGGCTGGCTCAGGCCAGGATGAAGGCAGGAAACCCCAAGGGGAGGTAGCATAGCTATCCAGGAGCAAAAGCACGACAGGCTAGGCCATGGCAGAGGCTGGAGACACAGAGGGCCCAGCAGCTCTGCCAGGCATGACCTCAGCACCCAGCTCAGTGCCCGAGTCCCGTCCTCCTACCCGGTACAGACACCGGTCTGGCAAGAGGTCAGATGGACACACTGATGTGATGAGGCCCGAAGGGTGTTCTTGTCACAGAGCCATTTGGCCACGCTTGCCTGGCTGCTGGCTGGGGCCTGAGGAACTGAGATAGCCCCAGAGAGGATGGGGTTTTCAGGAGCCAGGCCCTGGGAGGACGGGAACCAGCCTCAGCCAGCTGGCTTGGGCCAGACTCAAGCAGTCAGTCTGGATCAGCTTCAGGCCTCTGTTCTTCCCCTCATGATGGGTTCCTCGCCTGGCACCAGACAACACATTGCAGTTTGCAGAGCCTTCCAGCAAGGGTCGCTCTTACCATCACCATTACACAAATGGGGAAACTGAGGCATGAACCGATAGCCAGAACAGAGTGGAAGCCAGAGCCAAGTCCCCCAGCAGCAAATTCTCCATATCATAAACCCTCTGTCTTTCTCTCTCTCATTTATTAATTCTCCCTGCCCCATTTTCTTTTAATATCCAGGCAGACCTCTGACTTGGTTTTCACGTGTAATAATAGTATACTACTAATTGCAGCTAGGGGCTTCCTAGGTGGCTCAGTGGGTAAAGAATCTGCCTGCAATGCAGGAGACACAGGTTTGATCCCTGGGTTGGGAAGATCCCCTGGAAGAGGGCATGGCAACCCACTCCGGTACTTTCCTGGAGAATGCCACGTACCAAGGAACCTAGTAGGCTATAGCCAGTAAGGTTGCAAAGAGTCAGACATGACCAAAGCACCTGAGCACGCACGCAACTGCAGTTAACAGTTTTTGAGAAGCTTCTTGTTGCCTCACTAAATCCTCTCAGTCAATCCTGAGATGATTGTATGATACCCATGGCAGAGATCAGAGGTCAGAAAACTGAGGCTCAGAGGATGTCTGTAACTTGCTGAGAACCAGGCAGCCCAACTAAAGTGGAGCTGTCTCACTCCCAAAACACTTAAAACATTACCAGTGGCTCTCAAACAGTGCGTCACTGAAGAACCTGTCAAAATGCAGATTCTAGGTGCCAGCGATTCTGATCCAGTGGGTCTGAGCAGGGCCCTGGAAATATTCATCTTTAGGAGAGAAACCCAGGTCATTGCACTGTGGGACTTTCAGGAGCTTGTGCTTAAAGCAAACATCTTCTCTTGGTCCCTTTCATCTTGACCCTGGCCTTAGGCCACCCGACCAATGTAAGGGCCCACGGGGCTCTGATTGAGGGATGATGCCTGGAGGGCTGTGCTGCAGAGAGATCTGGGAGTCGTCCGTGCTGTGAGCCCGTCCGACTTGGCCTCATGTCAAACCCAACAGGCTACCCGGGTCTGCTGACCACGGGCCAGTCACAGCTGCCCGTCCCCGCTGCCCTAAGCCCATCTGCCTCTGCACCAGCCAACAGCTACTCGGCAGGGGCCCATCTGGGCTGGCAGGGAGGAGCTGGCAGCCACAGCTCACGGCTTCCCTCGTATGCTGACTCTCCTGGAGCACTCACTGTAGGGACAGAGCTGTTCCATCCTTACTGTGGCTCCCACAACAGCCCCTCAGCCTGCAGAGCTGCGAGCAAACTGGGGTCCAGGATCCAAGGATACAAGGCCGTTCATAAGTTCTCAGCTCCCTCTAAGCCCTGTTGTGGCCTTGTTTTCTGATTGAAGAGAATAGGACCTGCCTTTAAAACTGTCATGACCATGATGGAATATTATTCAGCCATGAAAAGGCCTGACGTCCTGATTGGTGCTGCAACACAGATGGGCCTTTAAAACACGATGCTGAGTGAAAGAAGCCAGACACAGAAGGCCGCACACTGTATGACTCCATTTATGTGAACATCCTGGGTGGCAAATCCTTAGAGACAGAAAGCAAATAAGTGGTCGCCAGGGGAGGTGGGGAGGGAATGGGGAAAGACTGCTGCTAAGAGGTCTGGGGTTTCTGTTTGGGGTGCTGGGAATGTCCTGGAATGGATAGTGGTGATGACTGTATAACACAGTGAATATAATAAGAACCCCCTAGGTACACTTTTTGAAATGGTGAATTTTGTGTTACCTGACTTGGCATCTCAACTTTTTTTAATGCTAAAATTAAAAAGCTAAATTGCTTTTTTGATTAAAAGCAATTTAATTTTAATTGCTAAAATTAAAGCAACAATGATAAAAAGGCATCGTGTTGCCAGTGCCTTTAAGAGATGAGGAACCAGAGTGAGGACCCACGAGGGGAACTGAGTCAGGCAAGTGAAAAGTGAGTGACAGGGACGAGACAGAGGCCCCTCCCACACCCTACCTGCCTGGTGAGCTTCTGCTTCTGTGGCATTTACTTAAAAAACCCTTCCCGACAGATGCCTATGTGCCAGACCTTGGACAGGGCACAGAAGGGAAGAGCCCAGCTATGTTAGGAAGAGACACACATGAGGATAGGAGTGTTGTTAAACCCAAGTGAGATCATGACTTCTGGCTCAGAGTGCCCTGTGGTTTCTCTCTCACTTGAGTAAAGCCCTAAGTCTGTCTTTGCAAGGCCCAGGGACCTGGAGGGCCTCCTTGCTGACCTGCAGCACACCAAGCTCTCTGCTGCCTCGGGGCCTTTGCATGTGCCATGCCCCCAGATATCTATGTGGCTCCCTCTATTGCTTCCTTCAGGCAGGGGGTCTGTTTAAATGTGCCCTCCTCCAGGAAGTCTCCCCTGACTTTCCTAACTAAAACAGTACCTCCAATCCTCCCATTCCTTATCAGACTTCAGTTTTTATCTTAGCTCTTCAGTTCAGTTCAGTTCAGTTCAGCCACTCAGTCGTGTCCAGCTGTTTGCGACCCCATGAATCGCAGCACACCAGGCCTCCCTCTCCATCACCAACTCCCAGAGTTCACTCAAACTCACGTCCATCGAGTCGGTGATGCCATCCAGCCATCTTATCCTCTGTCGTCCCCTTCTCCTCCTGCCCCCAATCCCTCCCAGCATCAGAGTCTTTTCCAATGAGTCAACTCTTC
>SJYX01015828.1:292327-332653 GCA_006410675.1 Oreotragus oreotragus
ACCAAGTTCTGCTCTGAATAATGGATTCACTACACTAGGGTTTTCAAACTGACGATTATAAAATCAGTTTAGTGGATAATAACCATCTTTTTAAAAAAAAATGAAACGGAAGAGAGTAGAAAACATGAGCACGCACTGAGCCGATAAATGATTTACTGCCGACGTTTTAGGTGCATAGTCCCACACAATCGTCATCAGCCTTCCAAGGCACAGATGGCCTTCATTTTAAACATGACTAATCCTTTTTCACTAACTCAGAGGTAGAAAAATGTTTTAAATGAACTTGCACTCACAAGAACTTTTATCAGAAAATCTGAAACGTTCCCACAGGCAAAAATAAATAAATAAATAAATACTGTTGAAACTGAAGGCAAAAACTTTCCCTGCAAAGTATTTCCTTCAGATATGCATTAATTACAAACAGGAAAAAATATAACAATACAGTCGACACCACCTTGACCAAGGGACCAAGGTCAACATCACTGGCATTATGAACCCCCGTGATAGGAGATGAAGGGCACTTACGTGGCATTCTACAAATTCTCCATACGCCAGAACCAAATAACTTCACTTCAGTCATGACAAAATGTCAGAGAAACTCAAACTGAGGGACATTAAGAACAAAGCTAGTGGAGGTGACAGAATTCCAGCTGAACTATTTCAAATCCTAAATGATGATGCTGTTTAAGTGCTGCGCTCAATATGCTAGCAAATTTGGAAAACTCAGCAATGGCCACAGGACTAGAAAAGGTCAGTTAACATTCCAATCCCAAAGAAGGGCAATGCCAAAGAATGATCAAACTACCTCACAACTGCACTCATTTCACATACTAGCAACATAATGCTCAAAATCCTTCAAGCTGGGCTTCAACACTCCATGACCTGAGAACTTCCATACATACAAGTTGGATTTAGAAAAGAGAGAGGAACCAGAGATCGAACATCTGTTGGATCATAGGAAAAAAACAAGGAAATCCCAGAAAACATTTACTTCTGCTTGATTACACTGAAGCCTTTGACTGTGGATCACAACAAACTATAGAAAGATTCTTAAAGAAATGGGAATACCAGACCACCATACCTGCCCCCTGAGAAACCTGTATGCAGGTCAAGAAGCAAGAGTCAGAACCAGACATGGAACAAGGCACTGGTTCAAAACTGAGAAAGGAGTACATCAAGGCTGTATATTGTCACCCCGCTTATTTAACTCACACGCAGAGTACATCATGAGAAATACCAGGCTAGATGAAGCACAAGCTGGAATCAAGACTGCCAGGGGAAAAGTCAATAATTTCAGACATGCACATGATACCATCCTAATGGCAGGGATTGAAAAAGAACTAGAAAGCCTCTTGATGAAGGTGAAAAAGAAGCGTGAAAAAGCTGGCTTAAAACTCAGCATTCAGAAAATGAAGATCATGGCATCCAGGCCCATCACTTCCTGGCACAGAGATGGGGGAAAAGTGGAAGCAGTGTCAGACTTTATTTTCTTGGGCTCCAAAATCACTGAGGACAGTGACGGCAGCCATGAAATTAAAAGACGCCTGCTTCTTGGAGGAAAAGTTGTGACAAACCTGAACAGCGCATTAAAAAGCAAAGACTTTTGCCGACAAAGGTCTATTTAGTCAATGCTATGGTTTTTCCAGTAGTCGTGTAGGAATACAGAGGGTTGGACCATAAAGAAGGCTGATCTCCTAGGAGATCAAACCAGTCAATCCTAAAGGAAACCAACCCTGAATACTCACTGGAAGGACTGATGCTCAAACTCCAATACTTTAGCCACCTGATGCGAAGAACTGACTCACTGGAAAAGACCCTGATGCTGAGAAAGACTGAGGACAGGAGGAGAAGTGGGTGACAGAGCATGAGATGGCTGGATGGCATCCCTGACTCAATGCACATGCGTCTGGGCAAACTCCAGGACAGTGAAGAACAGGGGAGCCTGGCATGCTACAGTCCATGGGGTCACAAAAGAGTCAGACACAGCTGAGCAACTGAACAGCAGCAGCTACTAAATAACTCACTGGCACTCTCTGGAGTCAGACCTTGGTCCTAACAACTGCACCATGGTTACATACAATGCTGATTCAGAGGAAGCTGGGGGAAGCATATATGGGAACTTTACTGTATAACTATTTCAGGTTAAAAAAAAAAAAAAACTTTTTCCAAAAGAACAACAGTGTTCTGTCCCATAAACCATATCACTGAAAAATAGTGTTTTACCACCAATCCTCTAACCTTAAGAGATAAACATAACACAAATTTGATATGTATTGTGTATAATTAACTTAATACACGGGCTTCCCTGGGGAGTCAGATGGGTAAAGGATCTGTCTGCAATGTGGGANAGTGTTCTGTCCCATAAACCATATCACTGAAAAATAGTGTTTTACCACCAATCCTCTAACCTTAAGAGATAAACATAACACAAATTTGATATGTATTGTGTATAATTAACTTAATACACGGGCTTCCCTGGGGAGTCAGATGGGTAAAGGATCTGTCTGCAATGTGGGAGAGCAGAGTTCAATCCCTGGGTTGGGAAGATCCCCTGGAGAAGGGAAGGACTACCCACTCCAGGATTCTTGCCTGGAGAATCCCATGGATGGAGGAGCCTAGCAGGCAAACAGTCCATGGGGTCACAATGAGTCAAGCTCGACTGAGTGACTAACACTTTCAGTTTCACTTTTTGAACTTCATACACAGGGAAAGCCCAAAGCTGTCCTTACCGAGGCCTTTCCTTGGCCCGCTCCTACCTCCCCATCCCCTAACATCTGACAGGAAGATCATCCAGATTCCCCTGCACTCACAGGGAGCAATGCAAGGCATCCCAAGGATGCTGATTCCTTACATGCATCCACGAACTGAGAGACTGGGGAGGAGGTGACAGTCATTAATGCAGCAAGTATGTTCTGAGTGCCCATCCCTACCAGGCACCATTCTGGGCCCTTGGAAAACCGCCACGAACAAACCGGACAATGTTACCAGCTTTCATGGAGTTTACGTGCAAGAAGGAGAGAGACGATAAACAAACCAAACAAAAATCCTTTCACATGCACACACACAAAACTGAATCATGGTAAATGCCATGAAGCCAGATGACCAATGCAGNCTGTGCTGGGTTTTCGTTGCTGTGCAGGCTTTTCTCTGGTCGTGGCGAGCAAGGCCCCATGTTCCTCCCTGAGGGTGAAGAGCTGGCAGGGCGAGGCGAAGGTCTCCGGTGCGGTAAAACAGACCTGTTGGTCAAGGAGTTTTTATTTGAAAATCTTTGTCTGGCATAACTATACATTCCATGTGGGTACCCATTGATGGGAAGTAAACTGTTTCTCTCCTTCAGTTGCCGTGGTCAGGGGAAAGGCCAAAAGGGTATAATATCTGAAACTACAGAAGAAGCTCACCTAGGTCATTGGTGGGAAGTTCAGTGTTATTGCAGCCCTAACAGCAGCTGCGTCTTTTTGAACTCAGGGTTATGAAAAATGAACTATATTAAATGGTAAATCATTAAATATCAGCTGAGTCAAAACCTGATGGTGTGTTTCCCTGCTTAAATCACCCACATCTGTCGTCTCATAAGCTAAGAGTTGCTCTTTACAATCATGCTGTGAAACACTGACAGAAGGTCTGAAGCTGAAACCACACCAAAAACCTCAAATAGCATCTTTTGGGTTTTCAGTTGGTGAGTAAATGATCATCAGCAAATATTCAGTGGTGGAACTAAAGCACACCATTGCATTTAACCCAGCAATAAAACATTTAGGACTGTGTAATCCCTTTAGACCTTCATTTTTCCTCCTATTATGTGTTTATTCTTCAGGAAAAGAAAAACAACTGTTTAAATTATGTCCACCTAATACCTAAGATTTATTGCAAAGCCTACAATTTGCTGGTTTCCTTTTACTATTGATCCTCCTCTTACTTATGGGGATGTGAACATCAAAACTAGAAATAAAGCTCACACTGATTCAAATCTAAAATTGTACAGTAATGGATACCATAAAATAAGGCTTTAGAACTATTCAAAAAATTAGACTCTTCTCACCTACTTGAAGTAGGCAGCAGAAGAATCTCATATAGCAACTATAACTATAATGTCCCACTGCTGGCATGGCTTAGATTCATAGCAATATATCCACCACTATAAGCAGTGACTGTAAGAAAATTATCTTTCTTTACCTTTATGGTGCATGTGTTTCATGGTATTTTGCTGCACGGTAGGTGTGTCCTGTGCACAAAAGTATTTGAGCTGTCATTCTGGGGTCATACGAGATGCCGATTTTGTGGCAAAATACTGGAGGTAATCACAAACCATCTCAACTAACGTATTTTTCCCCTCCACAGATTATATAGTCCTGGAATAAAAGACAAATGAAAATCTAGGATTCACTTTTAGGTGTACAATTAGTCATCACTCTTTGGTGTAAAAAGACAGAGATTGCTCCTTTCAAAATTTGGAAAGAAAATATGAGTTTAATTGCATAGATTATATTCTACCAATCATTTTTATGATATGCTTAGTTTGAAAATGTGTTTTGTTATGTCATTCACATACTTGTCTCAGCTGGAAACATTTTACAATGGAAACATTTACAACAGAAAGAGGGTCTCTAAAATTTGATTTATATAGTAGTCTTACTAATAGACTTATTTCACTCAACAGATGAAAGGAAGAATTTTAATTTCTATTAATGGATATCATAAAATTATCTTTATAACAATCATAAAACAAATTGTAAGGACAAAAATTACTAATACTCGATTTATTGTAAAAATACCTGGAAACCCCCTGGATATCCAGTGCTTAAGATTCAACTCTTTCACTGCTATGGCCCAGGGTTCAATACTTGGTAGGAGAACTAAGATCCTGAAAGCTGTGTGTTATGGCTAAATACAAAAAATCTGAATCCTTCAAAAGTTCAGAAGAACATACATTTGTATAGTCATCCAACCTTTTTATAGGAATTGTATTAAAAGCCATATATTTGCATTTTATTATAAAAATAGATCTATTTTTCCATTGTTTTATTAAGTGGCACCTACATCCAGTAGGAATATCATGGAATATCTTACATGTACAAAATTTTATTTTATTTAGGAGAGAAAAAAATGTATTCTTGCAAAAAATTTTATAAGAATCTGGACGACCATCTTATTCTGTGACCTGATGCCAATTATTTATCAACTCTATTCTACAATTTTCTCACTAGTATAATGGGAATAATACAGCCAATCTTGCATATGTGTGAGAATAAAATAAAATATATAAATTACTTAGCATAATACATGTGCAAATAAAATAAAACATAATATATAAAGTACTTAGCATAATACCTGTCATATATTAAACTCAGAGTAAGTTAAATGTTGCTTTAGTTGCAAAACACATACAATGTGTTTCAAAGCTATACTATGCAATCTATCATGTTTCCTACAACCTCTGCCCTGTTCCCTGCTCTGCTATGCATTTACTAAAAGGACTCCTTTCTATAGCTTTTCATTCCATGTATTTTATCCACTAGAAATCTTTCTGACAGCAACTAGTAAGACCAAATTATAAATATATTAACAGAAAGCATATATAGCACGCAGTTACCTCTTCTGGGACATGAATAGATAGACAATGTGTGTCATGTTTTAGGAGAAATATAACTGAACTGCTGGACGTGATTTTGTAACACAAAAACAGAAGACAAAAATTTGAACAAAATTGAACTTAATGCTGTGGAACATGGTTATCCCCATGCTGGCTGCTTTCAAGATTTTACTTGAGTCAAACCAAAGATGCTGTTAATCACTAAGCTGTGTTTGACTCTCTTGTGAGCCCATGGACTGCAGCACACTAGCTTCCTCTGTCCTCACTATCTCGGAATTGGCTCACATTCATGTCCATTGATTTGATGATGCTATCTAAGCATCTCATCCTCTGCTGCCCACTTCTCTGGCTTCTCTGCCCATGGGATTTTCCAGGTAAGAACGCTAGAGTGGTTTGCATTTCCTTCTCCAGGGGATCTTTCTGACCCAGGGGTTGAACCCACGTCTCCTATATTGGCAGGAGGATTCTTTACCACTGAGGGGAAACCCTCAGACTAAATATAGCCATATATTATTTAGCAGCTTTGGAGAAGGGATTGAACAAGCAGGCAGGATACTCTCTAGAACATAAAATCAGAACACGCACCTTTTATTCAACACTATCTTGTCATTGTATTAAAGTAAGTACATCCAAACAGCTCACATGTTCACTGGGCAGAAATAAGACTCTAGAACTTGAAAGGGTTTGCACAAACTTGAGAGAAAGAAACATGTCTATCATATGGTATTAATAACTCAGATTCTGAATACTGAATAATCTAACACAATTACAAGCATCATTCAGCATGTAGGTCTGTGTTTTTGATGATCAACTTCCTCTTATTTACTTATTCCCATAATAATGTTATACACTCATACATATTGTATAAATAATAAAGATAGAAGTTTAAGTATTTAATGTTAAAATACTACCTGAAATATAAAAAGAAACCATTTCATTAATTCTTAAACCACTTAATTTCGTCTGTGACTATGTCATTCAACAAGTTATGTCATTACTGAAGCCAAGGCTAAATTGCTCTTTTTTTAAAAAAATATAAAGCCAATCTTTAAAGAGCTGTACAAAAATGAAAGTACTGATTGATCTCGCCACACTCTCCTCCTGAAGAGACCTCTCTGTCTACCAGTGTCTCAGGCTGTCTTCACAGCCGTTCTTAACTGGAATAGTTGAAACGTTTCCAAGGACAATACATTTTACTATTATATTGCACATTTCATTTCTTAAGGACATTTCAATTTCTCTTCATTTTGCGGGGAAGATGAATTTTGTCACTGAGCATTCCAGACCCACATTGCTTCCAAGGAGTCAGTTGCACACCATCATTTATGGAAGTCCCGACTTGGGTGAGTGTCGGAGAGCATCCAAAAAAGGAGAAAACATCACCTTGCAACTGCCATCTGTTGAGTGTTTTTGCGGCAACTGTATCTCTTGACCGTCACAAGTGTACAAATTCACAAGAGGCACAAAGGAAGTGCACAGCCATCAGACACGGAGCAAAATCCCACGTTTGTGTGTGAAACAACATTGCTTTTAATTGCACCATAATGATTTTCTAACAGACACAATGGTAAGTAGTGTACTCTTAGAGCTGATTTAAAGCACACAATAAACCACAGTACAGCTGAAAAACTAATTGAGATTTCTTAGTGCCAGGGAGGTTTTTGTCCTAACATGAATACGTGAGAGCATTTTCACCAGCTACTCTGTCCACAGTCCCCTTTGACCAAAAATAACTGTCTCTATCATTGTGCTGGGGCAGTTTTGAAAAGTAAATGAACATTTTTATTTCAAATAACAATGTAGTTAAACTTGGGTTTTATTTTTAATCTTCATGATACACAATCTAAAATAAGACAAGTTTATCAGCTTTATTTGTGATGGCCCAAATTCTCACTTTCTTATTTTTTTAAAAAAAACCACTTAACATTCTTATTTTTCCCCTTTGCTGTAAAAGTCTGCACAATAGATGTCAGTTTTTACTTCTTACAAAATGTTCTCTGACATAGCAGTTGAGATAATATTGAGACAGAGGGGCTGGCTGGTCAGACATTGAAATCCTTGGTTTCTTAATGGGGGCATTAACTAGAAACCACCCTAGAAGGTACCACTAATTGAGGACCCACCATAGGGGGTCCAACCTCAAAAGTGTGGACTTGAAAGATTCCAGTCAAAATGTCACTTTAGGTGAAAGACTCTATTTCTGGGAATTCAGTTGTCAAAATATGATGGATTAATAAGCAGAGACTTTCTAGATTCCCTCAGCTACCACTAATTGAGGACCCACCATAGGGGGTCCAACCTCAAAAGCGTGGACTTGAAAGATTCCAGTCAAAATGTCACTTTAGGTGAAAGACTCTATTTCTGGGAATTCAGTTGTCAAAATATGATGGATTAATAAGCAGAGACTTTCTAGATTCCCTCAGCTCCATTCCATTCCATAGCATAAAAGAATGAGAGAGAGAATGGAGGGAACTTCAAGTGATCTACATTTTTTTCAGTTTCTATTGATTTCATCAACATCATTACAGTAATACATGTTGAGACTATCATAAGTGTGCACCACACACACACACATGTACTCTAAACTCATTTTCTCCACCAATTTGCCAGATCTCACTTATTTGTATACTGTGTTATTCCTGGTTGTTAGTCCTACTCAGAAGTATGGCAGCAAGACCTGATATTGGACCCAAATTAAAAAACAAAAGTCTATGCAAAACTTGCGTTAGGTATATTTGGGCTCATTCTCTGTTTTTTAAGGAGGAAACAAAAAAATAATCTGTGCCAAAATGAGCATGCCTCTAAGTTATTTCTCAGGAAAAAAAAAAAAAAACACCTCAACCACCTACCCAGGACCAGAGATGGCACAAAAATTTGGAATGCACACTTTTGAAACCTACTATCTATATTTGTGAACTACCCACAATCCATTTTGAAAACAGCTTTTTCTATGGTGACCCGCTCTTCTTGATAGTAAGATCTGTCCGTGAACCTGACTTCTTGGTTCCACTACTTCACAGTGAATAATTGTGAGAGATTATACTTAAATGCGCTTTTCACCTGGAGGCTGCTGCTTCTTTTCTTTCTTTTTTTTAAATCCAGTAGATATTTGCACTCTTACAGTGTAAACATTTTATTTTCATTTTTTAAAATGTGTATATATAGCTCAAGAGATTTTAAGGAGCCATGCCTACTGTACAGCAATTTGGGGAGGAAGTGGGTACAGATACAGCCTAAGTCTCTTTTAGAAATATTCCTTATCCTTAAATCAGTAGTCTGGCCAGATCTCAGCCTGTGTCAGAGTTCGTTGTCAGTCCTAAGAAACATGACTCTCACTCCTGCTACTCAAAATCAGTCTTGGTAAAGAGTACCTGCACCCAATGTCTTCTTCCTTCAGTTGTGCCCTGATATATGCCTGGGGGACTCTTCAATCTCTTCCTTAAACACTGGCTTCCATATACCAAACAGTGCAGGCACTGTGGACTTTTTACTTGTCCACATTAAATGAGAAATTATACACAAATATAAGCAGAGCAAACCTGTCTTGAGTACCTCACATGTACCAGGCAATGTTTTGGGAGGTGGAGAAAAAGAGGTGAAAAAAAATATGAAGCCCATGACCTCATAGATTTTATATTTTAATGAGGGAGATAGATAACAAGCAAGTGAATAATATATAGTCAGGTAGTAAGGAGTACTGGAGCTAAATTACAGCCAAGTAAGGAAGTGAGTGGAGAGGAATGCAAGTGGGAAAAGGGAGGGTCTGGGAGAGGGGCTTTAAACCCTGTGGTTAGAGAAACCCTGCACCTTACGGTTGGATCTGAGTGAAGAGCTCTGCCAATGTCCCAGGGAATAGACTTCCAGTCAGAGGAGAGGCTGGCATGAAGGCAGTACAGTGGAAAGGGGCTTGGCTTGTTTCAGGAACTGGCTGCTTCTGAAGGCCTTTGTGGCATGTTGGTGTAGAGTTGCCAATTCTTCATTCTTGAAAAGCCTGTCTTGTTTTCTAAGATTATGGCTTTCCTCCTTCCTCCCACCCCCCACTGATGTTAACACGTCCTTTCTTTAAAGAAATGATGTCAGATTTCAATGTTGGCTGTTTTGTTTTGTTTTAATAGCATAACTTGGTGATATAAAATGTTGGCACCCTTATGTTCTCTTTTTTTCCCCCAAACTAATTCATGAAATACAAAACTGTTAAGCACTGGCTTAAGAGGATATGGGCTGAAAGAGCCAAATCTCGCTGTGTCTGTGGAGAACTCCATCTTAACCCTCTCCTAAGCACTTTTTATTTGACTAATTTTGGTACTTATGTCTTATTTCCCAGGTTTGTTCTGAAAGGCCAAGACGCACTGTGCTCCAAAAGTTCACATTTTATATGTTTGGTTTATTTTATTTTATTTTAACATGAAAAGGCAGTAGTAAAGCAAATCCCTGATCCTTTCATAAAACAGCATGTCAGCAGAACAGGTACAGGAAATGGGGCCCTCCCAAGATCTTTTATAGTCTGACATCAAAATTAAATTGGGATGTGGAGAACATCTGTGTCTCTCCTTTTCTGTCTCCACCCACCCAGGATTTCCAAGGGATATCTGCGTGTTTTGTGTTTGTGTTTGAGGGGGAAGTTTCGGGAGTCTGGAGCCGCCTTTTTTTTTTTTCTCTTTAAGGAGAAAAGAGAAAACCAGATATTTTCAAGGGAACTGACTAGTAGTGGCCAGTATAACAAAGAAACCCCACTAAGCCTAACCACAACCTGACAGAATGAAAAGTGACTCCAGAGCTGCCACTCACCACAAATCCCCATGAAACATGCCAGGAAACTAGCTGAAAGCAGCGGAGAGGCTGCCTCTCAAGGGCCACAAACGTGGCCCCCAGAGAGTCTTCTGGTCCTATTCAGATTCAAAGTTGCAAAGAGGGGGAGGGCTGGAAACTGGCGACCAAGAATTTACAGCCCTGTGATCACTTCCAGGGTTATGATGGAACAGATTTCAAATGCAAAACCGCATCCCATTGTAAACACAGAGGCAAACTGGAAGCCGAGCAAGATTTCATTTGGTGATTTTCAATTTTAGGATTGAAATGAGGATGGGAAGCAAAACACTATTTTTTCCAGAACAGAGATTGCCAGTTCTTTTTTTTGTAGGATAAATGAATGTGGACTGATATATTATTTCTCTGGGCTTCAATGCTAATAAGGAATATTTCCCACAGAATCTGACAGAAAGGATGAATACCTTGCCCTGTTAATGGTTAATTTGCAGTGGCATGTGTATTTCTTGAATGTTCATGAAGTTTTCTAATTCATCAGCACACAATTGGGCTTTTTTTCCTCTCTTAACACAGAATGAAATGCCGAGAGGGCAAGAGGTTCGGGAATTTTGTATTATTCCCTCAGCCAGTGTATTTACTACCCAAAAGTTATTGCTAAAATTTTTTTTTAACCTACCTCAGGAACAAAATTGTTCTTCAGCAAATAATTGAATACTGACCACACTCTAAAATGTTTATTGCTGTTGAATCTGTCACAGATTGCATCAAGCCACAGAGATGCTAATCTATCTCATGTATTTGAAACTCCTCTGGGAAACATATATTTGGGCTTACTGCTGAGTGAACATGACTGTTAGGATTATAGAGACCATACAGGGTGAGGAAAAGCAGCATCGCTTTTCAGACTGGAAAGTAAACAATAGAGTGATTGTCGGCTTACACGATGGGGCCAGCAGCCCTACTGCTGAGGAGATCTATGTAAAAACCCAGATCAGCAAGCAGTCTTGATGTTTTCTTCTTGGAGTTGGATGTTGTCAAGGATTCAGATGAGCCACCCCAGTGAGTATGCAGGAAACAAAACAGGATATTCTTGTTTGAGGACTGCTTTCTGTAATTATGTTGATTTTTTATGCAACACTTGAACTTTTAAAAACTCAAGGATGCATAAGAAGTACTCCGGAGGAGAATAAATGATTGAGATCTTGTCTTAAGTAAAATGTTAGTGTGTATTCTTAACAAAATTAACTTGTTTTTATTTGTGAGTAGGTCTAGGAATTAAGTATACTTAGACCTCAACTGTTTTGTCTCCTTACCTCTCCCTCCACCCCACCCCCCCTGTTTTCAAACAGGAAGTCAAGTTGTCTTTGGAACATCATATTTCCTGCTTGGAAAGGCACTGGATTGTGTCATAGTCTGACAGGAAAGTTTCAAGCGTACCAGGAGTTTCCCTTGGAAGACTTGAGGGGGGAAATTTTACAGCAGCATCTATAAAATTCTTTCCTTTGAGCTATCAAGAGGTGTTCCATTATTGTGTATACAAAGTCTTCAGAGTGGAAACAGCTAAACTAAACTGTAGATACCCTAAGGAAAAATGTCTTTGGAAACATATACTGTGGGCTGGCTTGGCACATTGTACTTTCTTCTGTCCTTCCTAGCTGAGGAAAGAACATCTGGCTCTGCGACTAGTTGGTTAATGCTATCATGCTACAGACATCCGCTTACTCCTTTCCCATCCAAATATCAGTTCTGTGTATTAGACAAAGGATATGACATATTTGCATGCCAAGGAATTTGATTTGGTGACCATTATTTGCCCTTTTATTTACCTCTTGCTCCTTTCCTTTAGTCAAAATACCGTGCAATTTCTTAGTTTTACTTGAATAATTCTCATAATTTTACAACACAATGAAAAGATTATAGATTAGCACAAGGCCAATATCTTGCATAGCCTCTTTTTTTTCCTTAAGATTCCAATCCACAAAAGGTCGTAGACAACTTGATTCTTCTGGGGCTAAAAACATCACAAGACTACCTTGCAAAAAGTACCCAGGCTGGGCAATTATATTCCAATGGCAGTGTGCCCTGAGTTTTAAACAGTGTAGTTCAGTGGAGAAAATTAAATTTAAACTAACCGGCAACTATCGTATTTTGTCAAGGGAGTACCCTGGGAATGCAGATCTCATTCTAGGGGTAAAGTTGTGAAGGACAGAATTTAAAATGGTGTTTGGGGGTCAGTCTACCTGAGTTTGAATTCGGATCCTACTATTTGGCCAGAAAATTTTTTAACACATTTTTTTCCCTCGGATACTCTTCTATGTTATGATCTTCTAACATAAGATCATAATTGTTCTAATTATTCATTGCTATGGAACAAAGCACCCCAAAACTTAGTGGTTCAAAACAACTATTTATTATTGTATCTCACTTTTCCAGGAATGGACCTGGGGTTTGTCACTGTGATGCAGTCAGGTAGCAACTGGAGTCATTTGAAGGATTCAGGGACTGGCAATTCAACATGTTCCATTCCCATGCTGATTGCAGTCTGGGAGTTCTCATGGGGCTCAATTTACACCTGACCTCTCCTGTGTCTCGAGCTTTGTCACAGCATGGAAGTCTTAGTCTGACTTTTTACATTGCAGAGCGGGGCTCCAAGAGAACAAGACAGAACTTGCCAGTTAACTTAAAAGCGAGGCTCAGACCCAGGCTCTTGGCTTTTCTGTCTCATTCTATTCATCAAGTAAGTTACTAAGGCCAGCTCGGATTCAAAGGGAGAGGAATTAAAGTCCTCCTTTCAATTTGAGGAATAGTTAATAATTTGCTGTCATCTCCAAACCCACTATAAACACAATATTGTGATATGTTTTCAGTAAAAGTTAGTTATTATTATATTCTAAGTCCTTATCCCCTTTTTATTTTTTTTTCCTTTGCATTTATCATTTGACCATCCTTGAAATTATGTTTGCATGTATGTGCTTATTTTCTCTCTCTCCCAACCAAATATAAACTTCACAACCATAGGGATTTCATGTTTGTTTCAGGCCCTAAAAAAATGTCTGATATAATACAAAAGTATGATAAATATTTTTTCAGTGAAAGAATGAATAGGTGAATGAACCCCTGGTGAATATAGAACTGGAGGAAACAAACATTTCAGATATTTGGTGGTGAAAAACGGGAGTTCTCTTGAGGCTGGTGAAGGATCCTGAGCAATTTGACATTCTGATTTATTTAAAAATATTGCAAATTAGTATCAATATCACCTTTCATCTGTAGCAGTTTTTAACTAAAACTGTCCTAAGGAAGTAAAAAGTGCATAAACAAGGACAACTTTGCCTCGAGAATAGCTGTCGACAATTGCCACAATTAGAAAGCTGCACTTTCCTACCCATAGGTCTTAGAATCTGACAGCACTGGGGCTCAGTCCCCACTCTGTTGTTTGCCTGCTGCCTGACATAAAAAGCTTTTTAAACTTCTCTGAGTTGTAAAAATCTGTAAAATCAGACAACAGGCATACCTCACGGGATTTCTGTAAAAATTATAGAAAGCTGACAAAGGGTTTCAACAAAAAGCCCTAGCTGTAATTGATAAAAAAAGGTAACAATTTGCCAAAATGATAAGGAAATCTTATTGACATGGATTTTATTATATTGTATATTAGAGTGGATAGATTTTCTATTTTTATTTTTCAAAAATTTATGTTTCAAGCACTTTAAAAATATTAAAATAACATTAAGTTCACTTTCTACCAACTCAACATTAATCTGTGAGCGTATTGATCCATAAATTGACCTTTCTACTCCATGAGTATTTGATACAGAAATTGAAACAGAATATTGAATAAGTTTTAACAACTATGTAACTATGTTAAAAATAAATGTTTACTTTTATCAAAAGAAATTGTGACATCAAAGGAAATAAACATCATGTCCAAAGAACAACTTCCTAGAATTCAAGGGGAACTCCCCCAGCTCCAGCCCTCTTCTTCAGGATGTCCAAAAGTGAGTTACTTAATCAACAGATGGTGATTGTTAAAGAGTTCAGCAAATTCAAAGCACTCAGAACTTTGGGGAACTTTAAAGAAAAACCACACCTTGCTTTAGACAGCTCTCAATATTTCAGAATAAATTAATTGACCAAATTAAACTGATAAACATAAGAATTTATTTCCTCAAAACACGTATATATAATCAATTCAAGATGGACAATTTATAGGTACACATATATATTTATATAAATTCACAGTGGGTAAATAGGACAGAAATTTTGTCTGTTTTCTTGTTTTGGAGAAGTTGTCAAATATTTCTTACATTGAACGACTGCTTTAGGATGTGGAGGACGAAAGCTAGAGAAAAGAATGATGCAATCGAGAATCATATGTCTTTGAAAGGAAAATATTCAGCACTAATGTTATATACTGCTGGCAGCTAAACAGTATAGCATATATTCTATTCTCTAAGCATGAAAACACCAGAATGGGCACATGGCAGACACAGCTCAGGCCCCAGTGTGAAAAATAAATGTATTTGTGAAAGTCACACAGTATACTATAGTAAAATTAAATTGAGTTTTGTTTGGGCTGGAGAGGGCATATGAATACCAGACTTACTAACTGGTTTGATATCAGACAGTGGCAACCTTAAAATTACATATATTTATTGTACCAGACAAGTAATAGGTATAAATACTAGTTTTCTTTCCTTCTTTCTTTTGAACTAGTTTCTGTGCTTTTTTGTCAATTACCATGTCAGAGCCCTATTCCTAAGAGTATAGCCTCTTGTTCTGGGATCATCTCATGGTTCTCTGATCTCAGATGAACAAACCTAATTTGGTTAAGCATAAATCAGTGGCAAATGATTGGCTCTGTCAAGGACCAGCATGGGGAAAGCAGAAGCCAAATGAAATAAATACAAATTAAATTCTTCTGAGCATTTTCATCACTCCATATTTAGTTTCTTCATGATCCATATATTACGAAGATAAGCATGCCAGAGCTTATCTGCTCTGTGGACTCCATTTAACATGAAAGGAGGAAACCCTCTGTGTTTCTTATCAATATCTGATTGGATCAGATTATATAAGGCTTCATATAGACAGATATTGACATTCATACTACTGCTATTTTTATTATACAGATGTGCTGATAAAGTATTTTTTTTCTCCTTTCACACCTTACCTCTTCCAGAGAATGTCTATAATTTTACTCTTTAGAATAGTAAATACAAATGGTAGGAATTCTACACAAAAGGTGATCATAAACATTTACCTGTTACTTCCATGTTTGTAGTAATGATAACTTATGCCTATAGACTGGATCACAATTTGTTCAGTTTGTCTAACTAAACCAAAAGTCCTCTGCAGGAATGCTAATGTTCAGTCTATTATTTAACCTCATAAATGAAAATATCACGTTGACTCACTTAAAAAGATTCATTGCAAGGGTTAAGAACAGATGAGATGGGTGTCTGCAGTCCCTGGAATCACAAATGTACAAACAAGAGAACTAATTTTTCTCTACTGTTTTTACAAAAAAAAGGAAAGCTTTTTTTCACACTAGGCAAACAGCAACTGGTTTATTCTCATAAATTTACATAAATTATGTCAGTATTCAGGCAGATTAGATTAACAGGCCTTGTGTTAACATCCAAGGGGAAAAAAAGGAAAATATACCCAAAGTCATCTGGTTAATTGGAGGAGGAGGGGAGAGATGAAGTTGCTTCCATTAAGTTCTTTTGGAACCATTGCAAGATCCACAAAATCTGTTTTTAGCTTGTCATTCATCCTGTTGGATATGTGATGTGTTTTCAGTTTAAATGATAATTGCCCTTTCCATTTCTTTGATAATTGCCCTCTCTATTATCATTTATAGAAATTCAAATTATAAATCAAGAGAAGACAGTCAGAAAAATATTATGATTGTCCCTTCTGAGGCCACAGCAACTCAAATAACAGTGCCAAAGTCTGAGAGCTTAAGCTATTTTCATTTGCATGATTCTGAATGTTTTATTTTAGGGTCCAGTGGTTTTCCTAAAGAGGAGGCTGCACAACAATAATAGCACTGAATGATAATAGATAAGAAGATGCAATTTTAGCTTCAACAGTTACAAATTTGTATTTAAAATCAGAAACTTGTTCTCCTAATTTGGAAACAAAAGTGAGGGGTCAGCCAGAAATATTTGCTATTTGTCACTGGGTGTCCCCTTGAAGGGTTTCCCTTGTGGCTCAGCTGGTAAAGAATCCGCCTGCAATGCAGGAGACTTGGGTTCGATCCCTGGGTTGGGAAGATCCCCGGAGAAGGAAAAGGCTACCCACTCCAGTATTCTGGCCGGGAGAATTCCGTGGACTATATAGTTCATGGGATCACAGAGAGTCAGACATGAGGGACATGGCACAGCCCTGCCTCCCAGGAGCTAACCTCTCCCCCTACTTTTGGTCTGTTTAGGAAAAGAAAACAAAACAAACCATTCTTTCCACTGAATATGTGTAAAGATCCACACAATGAAATAAGTGCAAAGACTTGAGTGAGTTTTTATCTAAGATGCCAGGAATAATCTCCCAAAACAAAAACAGGAAAAAAATAATACACCAAAAATGGCTCTTTGAGGTGATAACTGTGGTTTGCTGGCGCCATCCTGTACCTACTCAGGAGATTTTGTTATTAAACTTTCAGGAATTTGGCAAGCTGTTTGTTTTCCTAGAAAGCCACTATTAATAATTAATTGTATAAATTTTGAATTAAATATATTACATTAAAAACAAAGGTAATAAATACACAGAACTCAGACTTCCCAATTATTGTAGTACACTGTATTATAATATTTTCTGGTGGCAGATAATTTGGTCCATTCTCTGAATTAGAAGCACCATATAATGATATGATATGGAACATCTCTCCCGCTCTGCTTCTGTAACTTCCTATTAGTAGTTGGAAATCAGCAATGGTGTTTATATCACTTATATCAGAAAATGCTACAAATTACGAACTTTCCCCAGAGACCTGGTTCATAAACAGTTTGCAGCCTGGTCCCTTTTGAGGGAAGAAGATGCCCTTTTGAGGGAAGAAGAGCTTATCCCTTGGAACTGGGATGAGCTGGATTTCCTTTTGGCTCAATCAGTCAGTAGCTGTGATTTTGGGCAGTTTACTTAAACTCTCTGTGCTTTCATTTAACACTTTCCTGCCTAATACCTTTCGATAGCTTCCCATTACTCTTAGGATAAAGTTCCAAATCTTTAGGGCCCTTTTTCCCATTTTCTCTGCCTTGAATTCCTTTACTCCTTGAATCCTATAAGATTTTGCCCTGCCTGACGGCACTCAGATTTGGAGTGCCCTTCTTTTCCCTCTTTGTGTTGCTAACTTCTACCTGAGATTTAAGTCCTGGTTTAAATGTGCCTTTCTCAAGGTAGACTTCCCTGACAGCAACTCCTTGTACCTCCCATATAATAGGTTAGGATCCCTAACTATGGATTTCCACTGAACCCTGTAACTTTCCTCCTGAGCACCTGTTAGAATGTAACATTATTTTGCAAGTAGTCATTTGCTTAGCATCAAAATCCCCTTTCACCTGCCTTTCATGCTTGTTGCTGTCTCTCCCAAGTTTGACCTGATGCCTGTGGATGTCCTCTTAGCTAACCTAACCACTTAAATGTTTCTATTTTAATAAGAATAACCTTCTTTTCAAAAATCACTTCTTCTACCTGAGAGATGCTACAGGACAGTGGTTAAGAGGGCTCTGAGACTAAGCTCTCAAGAGTTGAATCTTGACCCTACTATCCATGCACTGTGCAGCTCTACTAACCTCTGTCTAATTCCATTCCCTAATTTATGAAGCAGGGTTAGTAACAAAATCTACTTCCTAGGGGTTGTTGTGAAAATGAAGTAACCTCTGCAAAGTGCTTAGAACAGTATGGATCACAAAGGCATCAAAATGTAAGTGTTTGATATCATTCCTGCTTGCCTTACCTCGAGCTACTCTTTCCCCTGATTATGTCATTTCCCTAGATGCCCATTTCCATGGAGACGCTTCTGTCTCCTTTGATAATTCTAGACAGTCCCACAGCTTTAACTCTCTCATCCATTTGAACAACAACTAAACCCCTAGCTCTAGTATCTCCCCTAATTTTTAATATAAGTATCTTCCAGCTATTTACTGTCATCTTCATGAGACTTTTTCACACATCAAACACAATGCACCACACCCGAACTCATCATTACCCCATCAAACCCGTTCATTCTTTTGACATTTGTATGTCTGTTAATAGCATCCCAATTTCTTCAGAGAGGCTCCAACATTCTAATTTATCCAAGTCTCTTCCCTCTCTTTTACTGTACATCCTAACAGTTGCCAATCTCTATTGATTGTCTCTGAAATACCTCTTGCATCTTTTTCTTCCTTTTAATTCCCACTGCTCCCACCTAGTCTAGGTTCTCATTAATCTCTTTCTTGTCTGGACAGTAACAACTGCCAGTGTTCACTGCTTTAGACTCAGCTTAATATAACAAGAAGTGTTCTTGTAGAATTAGACATGTTCGTAACACAAGCTTCCCTCCTTCCCGTTCTCTTTCTCAGTTGTGTGATGCTGTATGTGTATCTGTCTTCTGTCCATGAAAGTGGAGACCTTGACCAATTACTTCACCCCTGGATCTTCAGTACCTAATAGTACGATAAATGACTATTTACTATTAACTTTAGTACTATTGTTATTATTAAATATTATTATATTTATATGCAATATTATTAATGCATTATTATTTAAAAGTACTGTTAAATGCTGATTAAAATATTTCTTGGGTTAATCATTGGATAAATCCATTTTCTGTCCCTACTCTGATCAGATTTCTGGTTAATCACGCCTCTTCTCATCAGCCCTTCCCAATTGATTGCCTCCTGCCTAATGTCCCCATCCTGGAATATGTGGCTTCAATTAAGAGGCCAGACTAAGCTCCATGAAAGCTCCATTCTGCTCAGAATATTCAAAAGAGTTTCACTAGTGTTGTTTTAATTAGGGAAATGGCAATAATAGTTGTGATTTCAAAAGCTTCCTTAGCCTGCATCATGCAGGATACTAAACGGAACCACCAATCTCTCCTAATCAATTACGCTTGCTTCTAAAACTGAACGCTCAAGTTAGTTAGGCATTTCCCATTATGGTCCAGGCATGAGGACACCAGTCAGGGAGAGATGAATATCTTTAAATGACAAGAATATCGAAGCTATTTGGTTTCCTCTCAACTTTTCGAAATAAATTTTCCCTTTTTAGATGCAAAAAACAATGTAAGATGTTTCTGGAATTTTCCTCTAGTTTATTTAAATTCATTCACTTCAGTTTTTCTCTAGTTGAAATGACAGTAGATGTACTTGTTCTCTAAACTGGATTCCTTTTATTCTTGAGTTTTTCTTTTTTATATTGAATTATTCACTCTTTCTCAGTATATATTCACAATTTTATTTTCTTATTGATCATTAAAATGTTGCTTTTGTATTACTTGTAACTTTTCTTGAGTCTTATAGGCTTTCACTGTAAACTACAGGTTAAATAATACTTTCTTTATTGATTTTTAAAGTCTTGACCTTTCGTTTTTCAGTACTGATACTGTCGTTAAGAGACGTGATCCCTGGGTCAGGAGGATCCCTTGAAGGAGGAAATGGCAACCCACTCCAGTATTCTTGCCGGGAGAATACCGTGGACAGAGCAGCCTGGTGGGCTACAAGCCATGGGGTCACAGAGTCGGACATGACNTCAGTACTGATACTGTCGTTAAGAGACGTGATCCCTGGGTCAGGAGGATCCCTTGAAGGAGGAAATGGCAACCCACTCCAGTATTCTTGCCGGGAGAATACCGTGGACAGAGCAGCCTGGTGGGCTACAAGCCATGGGGTCACAGAGTTGGACATGACTGAACTGACTTAGCACACACGCACTCACTGTTACCCACCCTCTGGAGCTGGGCCCCAACAAGGGCCTCCTGCCTGGTGTTGCTCCTGCCAATAGATGGAGATTGAGTTCAGTTCTGAAGCAAGGAAAGCTTTATCTTTGATCAAAAAATAGACAGGCCCAAGCTGGATGCTCTGAATACACCTCTTCCTAATTGGCTGTGGGCAGAGCTTTCCTACAGAGTTCTGTCCTGGGGAAGAGGCACAGTTCTGGCAGCAGGGGTGGGGCAGGACAGTTTGAGCTGTGCTACTCAGGCTTCAGATCACAGGGCTGGGTGCAGCATCTCTGCACATGACCCACCCCCTTCATGTTGAACTGCAGAGTCCTGCTGGGCCTTTCTGCACACTGCCAGCTGAGCTCAGGTACTGGGCACTGAGGTTCTGCTTTGGGAACTCTAATCCAACATGTTAGGTGCACGGTCTCTGCACATGGCTCCCGTCAGGCAAGTGAAACTAGACTAAGCCCAAAGAAGAGGTTAACTTTGTCTTATCAACCAGGTTCCATATTACTTTTCCCGGGGACCCTAGGGGGCTTTGTGGTTGACAATACCACCTCTTCATAAGAAAGAGTCATTCAAATATTTGACTTGTTTATTTAGTTGCTATTATTTTGAACTTGGAAGTGTTACCAGAGAAACTGACTTCAACATTTGAAGGTATTACCCTAAAGCAACTCTCTTCAAAGAGGAGAGGAGTTTTTATTCATCAGTTAAAAAAAAGTAGTATTCAAAGGTGACTAGCAAGTCACATTCTGATAAGCAAGGTGTTCTCAAACTTTAGTAAAAATTACTTATTTGTATTAGTACATTTGACTGCTCTTGGTTAATGCTCCCCTCAACAGGCTTATTCACAGAGTTAGTGTATATTCTGTTTGTAAAAGATACATATAGGTATTGATTTCTCCACCCAATTTATTATTAATTTTGTAACATCTAAATTATCATTTTGCTTGAAACTTTTACCATGTGCCTGAACTCTGAAGAAAATATTGAAAATTCCTCTAACCTTGCATTTTCAAATATAAATGTCTGCAAAAAAACAGAGGTCTGGTTAGCAGTTAATAGCTATACTCATTACTACAAATATTAACAGTTACTCAATTACCTTTGTCCTCTTAAGATGGTATAGTTTGATGTGTGTGTGTGTGTGTGTTCAGTCATGTCCAATTCTTTTGCAACCCGATGGACTGTAGTACATCAGGCTCCTCTCTCCATGGGATTTCCCAGGCCAGAATACTGGGGTGGGTTGCCATGTCCTCCCCCAGGGGAACTTCCCAACCCAGGGATTGAACCCATGTCTCCTGCATCTCCTGCATTGCAAGTGAGTTCTTTTACCACTAAACCAGTTTTCTTTTTATTACAAATGAAAATGTCCCTTTTTCACAAAATTTCACAAAATCAAATGTCCATTGTTTCTATGTTAGTCTAATGTTTATTAGTTAGTTAATAATTAAAGATATTGGCAAGAAAAACTCTTAAGCGTTATGGGGGTAAGATGGGATTCCTCCCATCACATATATGATACCTAGCTATGTGTTGTATCAGGGGGTTAAAAAAAAAGTTGGAAGACCCATTTTTAGCTAGAATTGCAAAAGTTGAGGGAAAAAGACAATAGCTGCTAAGGAAAAAGATCCTATTACCAACTGAATAAAAAATAGAAGTTTCTTCCCTATCAGTGGTAAGCAGGTGCTTGCTTTGTTTTAGAAAATGTATAATTTTTTTTGGACCTGTAAGCATAGGCAGCTGATACTAAAGTAAAATAGGTAAACCATTCCATATACTTTTGGAAAAGAATATTAACAAATGAAAACCAGGCAGTGGTTCTCCCAGACCACTGAAGCAGACAAAAATTTGTATAATCGGTGTATTTCAAATATATGGTCAGTTCAGATCTAAGGGATATAATTACCTAAAGAAAGAAGAAAAAAGAAAATCCTCTGAGCCATTGTATTTTTTACATTAAAAATGTTACTTGAGTTCACAATAGTATTAGCTTTATAAACTCCTCATATTATGGTATATTCATTGAAAAGGAAACCATGCACTCTCCCTTCCCCTGGGGAAAGACTTCCTTTCTGATTTGCCCTCACAACTGCATTTACCAGGGGGACAGATGCTTAGCTTCTAAGGGTCATAGTTTGCCTTTTCCATCCTATCACCAGAGCAAAAAGAAACAGGGGTTCACAAGTAAGGTGGCAGCTTTCCAATGGCTGACCTGTGCTTTCACATTTCACAGAAGCAGGTGGTATCAATGGGCTGTCTAATGACTAATAAGATAAGAGTGCAATTGATCTACTTATTTACCCGTTTCCCCAGGTGAGTGACAGCCTGCTCCTCTATCCTGGGTTCAGTTACATTGCTCAGTTCCAGTAATCGTTTTAGACCCTTTAACTTTTTTGTCTAAGCTAACATTTAAAGCACAGAGTCACAGACATTGATATTCTGTGTCATCTAAATTCTATCTTCTCTGAACCTCTGAACTGATGTCTTTATAATCTGTCTTTATAATTTGAATCTGACTAAAACAATATTTAACACACATGTGAATCATCTTCAGTCCTATTGATATTCTTCTCATGCTGAATTTGAACTATGAATTTGTTTGTCTTCCTTCTAGGTCTAAACCTCCAAACTAGTTCTGAAGAGTATGGAGCTGACATAGATTTATAAGGTAAATGATTAACTTCAAAATAAGATGTAATGGGGATCTAATTATAATATGAATTCCAGCGTTGTGTAAATGTATTGTCCTTTATTACTCTGTGGAGAGTTTCTAAGTTACGATACTGTGTAATCTTTTAGTAGAGGGTAGAATCATAATCCTGGCGGGGGGTGGGGGTACTGAGGGAAGAATACAGTACATCTGTGAGTTCCCTCTCTTCAGAGTCAGACTTAACGCCGGCTCCCTACCTCAATTTCATACAACAGTATCCTTGTGATCTTAGGAGACTTTTGCCCTGGAGTATGCCAGAACATCACAAATCCCATAGTCAATTGGAGAACAATTAGATTTGTCATTTTCATAAATGAAGCTTGAAATTATTAGGATGCATTTCTCTCTAGATGTAGGAAGAGATACAAACATCTGATGAAGGCTGTTTCTACCATAGGAGGTGTCAGATAAGGATGTAAGGAACAAAGGGATTTATAGCGGATGGCCTCAGATTTCTGTTTCTCTGGATCACAACCATCATTTGCTTTCCTGCTTGTTGTTTAATTGTATATTTCTAGAAGCTATCAATTCTACACTAAGATAGACTGAAGAGGATCTTTGAATCACTTATAGCAAAATCACTAAAAACTTAGGCTTTAGATCCAGCCTAAATTCAAACTGTGGTTTTATTTACTAACTATGACACTGTGGTCTTCAATGTTCTCATCTACAAAGTAGGAGAAATAATAGTATTCACTCTCAAGAACTGTGACATAGTATAAACAAATGAGTTGATGTAAAGCTCTTAAAATATTTCCTGATACCTACAAAACACTAGATTTACTAATTTAAATGCTTTTATTCTACCTCCTCATTTTGCTTCAGTTTCTCAATTATCCTTTAGTCCAGAAATGCTGTGGTTATAGGAATTATTAAAGAAACCAAACTCCCAATTCTCTTCTATCAGCCTCTCTCCTAAAGGAGATATAGTATAGTTTTAGCGTAAATGCCAGGAAGGAGAATAATTGGCATTCCATTGCCCTTTGAATGGGTCCCTGGCCAGCCCTAGGTGGTGTGATGTGAAAGTGACCTGACAACAGGGTGCCTGCCAGCTCAGTGCAAGTGTAGTGAAAGGATCAATTAGAAGACTCGCCATTTCAGAAACATGCAAACATCAATTGGCATAGAGTTTCAGGAAGCAGAATAAAAAGGAACCCACAAAACAAAAGCAATGGAGGCACCATTCTTCCAAATCACAGACTGATGATTATGATCACCATTACAGCTTAATGAGCCTATATGTGGCTAATGACTTCATCTCTCCAGTAAATTTATCAATAGTCAATGTTTCCACTCACATCCTTCCTTTTCTTCTAAGAAGCATAACACGGTGCTTGTTGGTCAGAACAAGTCATTGGATTTCCCCCTCCTCCGTTAGCAAAGGCAGTTTCTCAAATCTACCATTCCCCCCACAACTTTCCTTCCAGGACAAAAGGTAACAGTTTACAAAAAAGAAAACAACACCAGTGCAGAGCTTGTGTATGTGTGTGTTTATGCGCTTAGTCACTCAGTCGTGAATGATTTTTGTGACCCAGTGAACTGTAGTCCACCAGGATCCTCTGTCCATGAGATTTCCCAGGTGAGAGTACTGGAGTGGGTTGTCATTTCCTATTCCAGGGGATCTTCCCAAGCCAGGGATCGAACCCCCATTGCTTGCTTATAGAACCTTGGAAAACCTGGGTTTGATCTGAAAATAGCTTTTAACTGCTGTCTGACCTAATGTCTTCATTTCCAAAATGTACTTGATCAGTGTCCTATTTCCAATGATAATTTTAAAGATAAAAATTCATGAAATAGATCTTTTAACACACATAGGGGTTTAGTTTATTTTACTTATTTGTTACTAATACATCATTGGTTATAGCTATATTTTTACTTTAATAACTCAAATGCAGAAAATGGTATTATAAGTTTTAAGCAAGGTATCTGCTGAACCATTAAGAGACGATTAATTTTAATAAGAAGACTTAAACTAGAGTTAGGTTTTTTAAAATTAACAACACTATTAAAATACTTCCCAGGTGGTGCTAGCAGTATAAAACCCGCCTCCCGGTTCAGGAGACCTAAGAGACATGTGTTCAATCCCTGAATCAGCAAGATCCCCGAAGAAGGGAATATCAACCCATTCCAGTATTTTTTCCTGGAGAATCCCCATGGACAGAGGAGCATGGTGGGCTACAGTCCATGGGTCACAGAGTCAGACACAACTGAAGCAGAAAACTCACCCATTATAATACTTAGTCAACACTGATACTTAGGGTTAAAATCATTTAAAGAGGCAAAACTAGACAAAGTTGAAATAATGATGTATCTTCTAAAGAACAGGTTTTAACAGTAGGTTAAAGGGAAAATTTTTCATAAAAATAGATACTGGGAGTGTCTTTCCGGTTGCTACAGGGATGCTGCCTAATTCATGAATTGCCTAATAATAAAGCTAATTAGATCTTCAAATTTAAAAATAAATAAAATAGAAACAATTTACTGTAATGATTCTTACTCAAGTTTCACTGTATTTCTTTCATTTTCCTATTTTCAAAATATATCTAGTATATGTAGTAGATCCTAATATAATCCTGAATAGCATCGCATCAATATAGTATTGAAAATGAGACAAGTATTAGTTGGAAGGGATAATGTTAGCTATTAAGACAATTGCTTCAGTGTAATACTTCAGAAATTTAAAATAATATTCCAGTATAATTTTTCTGGGTTCTCTATGCTATAAGTAAATTTTGATTGCTATGGCAATATAAGAAAAATGAATGGATAGTGTCTACAGATAATGTAACCAGCATTTCTGGGGAGTATCATTGTAAAAAATACATAGCTGTGACCCCATTTTTGAGCTCTAGTCCCAAATCTGCATCTGAATCTTCTGAGTCAGCTTAATAAATTAGCATGTAACGGATTAAAAATTTTTATCTATAATTTGAAGAAATAAATACAGACATTTCAAAATTAAAGTTCTCATTTTTAGGAAGAACTTTCAAGCAATAAAAATGTTTAGCAGATCTTAACATGCACCAAATCTACATTCTCCTGTCAATCTTTCTTTATACTTATCTGCCCACTCTTACCTCAGTGATCCCATCATTTCAAGAATGGAAGCTTAGTTTAAAAGGGATCCTTTTCACATTCATTGGAAACTTTAAAAGCACAATAAAGTATAAGCTAAATTTACTTCTTTAGTATCATCAAGTAGATATTTGGAGAACTTCATAAAAAAAACATTTAATTTTATTGGGGGTTTATAACGTATCTAAAACTGTTCCACAAAAGAGAAGTATAAAGAGAATATAAAATGTGACCCCTACTCTGAAATGTATTTATAAAGGTAAAATCAACATTTGCAAAATAAATATTAACATCAGAAAAAAATAAATGCATGTACTTTTCACAGTATTATAAATTATGAATTTTGTAGAATTCTGATGGAAGAGATGGGATCCAAGACAGGGGTTTAATAATGATTACAGCTTAGATATGTTTTGCTTCTCTGGGCTAAATAACCAGTGGTCCTATATTTATATTATCCAGGGTCTATGTAATAAGCTGTTTGACCACTAAAAGCAAAGCAAATGAGTAGTTGAAGGCACTGGTTAACCCACCATGCAAGCCAGTTAACTGCCAGCAAATAAACCTTTCACTCTTCTATGCCCAGTGAAAGTGTAAATAGACCTATCACCAAAATTACAGTCTCAGCTTGCATACAGCCTCTCCCCTCAGACTGCAGCATTGAAGATGCCAGGATGATGGAAAGAATTCATCTCCCCCAGGGAGAAACATAGCTATTGTTCTAAATTCAAACCCTAAAGACCTAAATGTTGGTCTTGGATATAAACTTTACTAAGTAACCTTATATCATAAATAGAAATCCAAAGTCTCTGAGGTTCATCAGCTGCTTTCTTTGGGTTTCTGACAAACCCTAATGGGAACTAACAGAAAGAGAAAGGTAGTATCATTGACCTTGGAAGAGAAAGATTTGAGAATGTAGAAGATGAGTCTCTTTCATCTCTAGTTCTATGAAATAACCCTTTACTATCTAAGCAAAAATGAGACCATTCTCATACTAATAATCAGAAGTTTTATTCGTGAAAAAAAATTAAAATAAGATATGTTTTGCTTCTCTGGGCTAAATAACCAGTGGTCCTATATTTATATTATCCAGGGTCTATGTAATAAGCTGTTTGACCACTAAAAGCAAAGCAAATGAGTAGTTGAAGGCACTGGTTAACCCACCATGCAAGCCAGTTAACTGCCAGCAAATAAACCTTTCACTCTTCTATGCCCAGTGAAAGTGTAAATAGACCTATCACCAAAATTACAGTCTCAGCTTGCATACAGCCTCTCCCCTCAGACTGCAGCATTGAAGATGCCAGGATGATGGAAAGAATTCATCTCCCCCAGGGAGAAACATAGCTATTGTTCTAAATTCAAACCCTAAAGACCTAAATGTTGGTCTTGGATATAAACTTTACTAAGTAACCTTATATCATAAATAGAAATCCAAAGTCTCTGAGGTTCATCAGCTGCTTTCTTTGGGTTTCTGACAAACCCTAATGGGAACTAACAGAAAGAGAAAGGTAGTATCATTGACCTTGGAAGAGAAAGATTTGAGAATGTAGAAGATGAGTCTCTTTCATCTCTAGTTCTATGAAATAACCCTTTACTATCTAAGCAAAAAATGAGACCATTCTCATACTAATAATCAGAAGTTTTATTCATGAAAAAAAATTAAAATAGGTATTGTTCTTGAAGCTCAAATTTTCATTGCATTCAGAAACATGAGTTTACTGAAGACAATGACAATCATAGCTGCCGTATATTGAGGGCTTGTTGTATGCCTGGCACTCTATGCTTTAATTTATGTATTTCCTTTACTCCTCACAAAATTTATATTAGAAAAATGTATTGGCCCAGTTTGAAAGTCAAATAAATGACATTTTAAAAAGTCAAAATTTTAATTTAATCAAATTTAACAAGAGGGAGGGCCAGGATTTGAACTTATGACTTTCTGAGGCCAAAGGCCATACTCTTTCCATTATGTACACCACATCTAAGATACTGCTGCCTCACTGTCTAATAATGCTTTTCTTATATATTCAGGTATACCAGGAAGATGACTGAGTTGACAGTTTTATTGCATGTATGTACATTAACATCAACCAATACTTATTATTTAGTCCCATGAAGTCAATGAGTGTTTTGCAAATAGATGGACTACAGATTCAGAAAAATCAATGAATATTTGACTAAGCAAGTGAATTATGAAGAGTAAAGGCATTATATGTGCTTTTTCTTGGAAGTAAAGGAAAAGCTATAGTGTTAATGAAACAGATGCAATGCTAGTAACTTAGAGCCCACCCACCCCCAAAGTAGAAATCAATCTGACTCTAAGATTCATTTCTCTTTCTATAAACTTATTTCCCAACAGAGTTTCTTAATGTTGATGTTGAAAATACAGAATTTTGTCATTGCTTTTACTTTCAGATTCAAGGCCAGATTACTTCCTAATCTCTTCTCATTTGTTATTCACTTTCACATAAGGCTCATTTTATTTTGTTTTCACATCCTTCATATTCTTACATGCTCTCTTGGACTGGTCTCACTGTTTGGAAGATCTTCCATTGATCTTATTTTTTCTTCCTCCTGTCAATCAAATCTTAACTGCTTTTACCTTCTAGGAATTCTGTTTCTTATTTTGCCCAAAGCTTTCTCAGTTACCTAGATATAAAGTATCTTTCAATGGAAATCATCTACCCTCTATAGCTAAAAGCTTTACCAGTGGTAAAATGTATCCTTCAGTATATAATAATAATTTCAACAGTTGGATTATACTTTTCATTGAACTACTTTTTCTTAGAGTAGAAATGCTGTTGTAGAAAAATTATAAATATCAAAATATACAAGGACTAAAAAGTAATTGTTTATGCCAACACCCTGAGAAAAGTATTGTTAACATTTTGTTATATTTCTTTCTATTCTTTTTTAAAGCACATTTACTTGTGTTATAATTTAAACTCTCCCTGCCTTACTATATTTTTATCCTGCCTTGCTGCTGCTGCTGCTAAGTCACTTCAGTCGTGTCCGACTCTGTGTGACCCCATAGACGGCAGCCCACCAGGCTCCCCCATCCCTGGGATTCTCCAGGCAAGAATACTAGAGTGGGTTGCCATTTCCTTCTCCAATGCATGAAAGAGAAAAGTGAAAGTGAAGTCGCTCAGTCTGTCCGACTGGTAGCGACCCCATGGACTGCAGCCCACCAGGCTCCTCCATCCATTGGACTTTCCAGGCAAGAGTACTGGGGTGGGGTCCCATTGCCTTCCCCGTTATCCTGCCTTATTTCTCCTAAAACTTTAAGAATTGGATTCTTTAAGACCCTTTAAGAACTGGATTCACCCAGTTCCCTGGATTCACAGGAGTCAAGTAGTCAGTAGGAAGGCTGACCATGAAGATGTCTAGTGAAGCATTGACTCACAGAAGTCTAGAACTATTCTTATTTCTGAGTTTCCAAAGATATTACTCCAAAATGGCCTGATGTGCAACTCCTGGGTAATTATCTTTGCCTCCATCTTGCATTAATTTCCTATTAATTAAAACCACTTTTTCATTTCATAGAAACTAGAAAAGTATACTATATTAGATTATATAAGACATGGCATTAAAAAATAATACATGTTCTCTTGATTTCTAAATTAAATTATGGATTTAAAAAACTATTTGTGTTCATATATTACTATAAGTACCCTATGTGGGTTTTCTCGCCTTTGTTAGTGCTGTGCTGTGCTTAGTCACGTCCAAATCTTTGTGGCCACTTTGACTGGAGACTGCCAGGGTCCTCTGTCCATGGGGATTTTCCAGGCAAGAATACTGGGATGGATTGCTATCCCTCCTCCAGGGGAATCTTCCGAACCCAGGGATCGAACCCAGGTATCCTGCACTGCAGACAGATTCTTTACCATCTGAGCCACCAGGGCAATTCACGAATACTGGCACAGGTAGCCTATCCCTCCTCCAGGGCAGGTTTCTGACTCAGGGGTCTCCTGCATTGCACGCGTGTTCTTTACCAGTTGAGTTATCAGGGAAACCCTCACCTTTGTCAGGGCACAACTTAACTGTGTGGAAGGTGAAATTTTCTTGTTCACCCTGCTCTTTTTAGATATCAATCCTTTTTATCCCCCCGGCTTATTTCATTAAGACCTCACCAGTTTTTATCTGGGAAACATACCTTGTCTGAAGCCTTAACTTTTTCCATGTGACTTAACCTGCCCAATTTGGGGGGGTCTATTTTTTTTTTATCATTTTGCCTATTAAGAAGGACTTTGCTCTTAGATATCTGTTATGCATCTCATTTCTTTCACCTGTTAAGAATAATATTTGCTTACTTAATCCAGGTTTAGGCATTTATCCAGTTTAAATTTGTTTGCTAAGCAAACTTTTAAATACACTACCCATTTCCCCAAAACTGTAAAGCATGATGTCATGGGAGAAGCAGCTTCACAGTCCAAGTGTGTCCCCAGCACTGGACACACTGCCATCACTAGCTGCTTGTAAATGAATAAATCATATCTTTCAAAACATCAAAACCTGTTCTCTAAACAAACAGGACTACTGACTGACAAGGGCTAAAATTTTCATAACTTGGATAAGATGCAAAAACCTTTCCTTCTACAAAAATGTTTCCTTAAATGCTATGAACCTCTTGCCTATGAGAATCACATCTCTCAAACTGCTATTGTTGTTGTTTTATATACCACTTAAAAGAAACTATCCAAGTTAACCCCTGAGTCTAGAACTACTGGAAAACTGCATGCATCTGTAGCGTAGATTTTACAGATAAAGATAAAGGAACTAAAGTATCAGCACCATTACGGATGAGTCTGAGAACTGAACAGCTGTGAATGTTGAGGTTCTCCAGGCAAAGAAGACTCGAGAGGACAATCTGAGGTGTCAGGACAATCAAGAAACCACAATATTTTAAACTGCAGACTCTCCACATCAGGACAGATACTGCCAGCTAGAGATCTGTGTTTTATTGATGTCTGAACTAATTCCTCTCATTTTTTGTTTCTGAATTGTCCATTTGCTTTGGGAGCCTCAGTGGGTAAAGGGGAAAGAAACAAATTAAGTCAAAACTGCAAAGACTTGTTAAAACTACACAAGGTGTGTCTAGCTCTCTTATTGTTATCTGATATGTTGGGAGAAAAGAAAAATTGTGGGAGTTCCATGCTGACTTCATAATAACTCACAGCTGATTAAGTCAATCTTTGAAACAGGCCGTGAAAGCACAGAGTAAACAGAAGTTAAAATGTGAGAGTATAAACCAATCATTGTTTCACTTTTTGGAAATTGTGTTGGCACCAGCATGAGAAGTAGATGGGAAAAAAAAAAATCCAAGAAAAACAACGACATCTCTCTCTAAGCCAGTAAGCTTACTGATTAATGAAAAGCCAGACTTTGCTGTTAAGGATCTGATGCAAAGTGATTATGAGCATATTCCTCCATAACGGCTGCCACTTAAAAGTTCCAAGGAGGAACTCAAATATGTGCATAAAGAAGAAAATAGAAACATTTATAACCACCCAACATATACAAAAACACCCTCATCTAATCCCTGGGTATAAAACTTTACTCATGTAGTTGTAAATTGGGAGATCTCAGGTATAAACCTCGGTGTCCAATAAATATATAATGACTTAGTGGACGAGTGACTGTAGCAGATTTGGTTATTTTTGCTTTGGTAGCCAACGATATAGGATCATAGGGAATCCATATCTCTAAAGCCAGAGAATAGCTCCCATTCATTTGTGGCATCATTAGCAATATCGTGATACTGCTGCTGCTGCTGCTAAGTTGCTTCAGTCGTGCCTGACTCTGCGACCCCGTAGACGGCAACCCACCAGGCTCCCCCGTCCCTGGGATTCTCTAGGCAAGAATATTGGAGTGGGTTGCCCTTTCCTTCTCCAATGCATGAAAGTGAAAAGTCATAGTGAAGTCGCTCAGTGACATCCAACTCTTAGCGTCCCCATGGACTGCAGCCTACCAGGCTCCTCTATCCATGGGATTTTCCAGGCAAGAGTACTGGAGTGGGGTGCCATTGCCTTCTCCATTGTGATACTCCTTAAGGACAAAACACATAAGTGTTCTTCTGTCACTTACAATTGTGTCAAGGAAAAAAAAGCAAAATGAACTTGCAAAGTCACGCACCAGCTCAATTTGGGAAGGAAAAAAATAAATCTTCCTTTGAAGGAAACGAAATCAATCCCCAGTTCAAATTAAATTTGAACTATTCTGTGAAGCTCCAATACACAGCTCCAATAACAATCAGTACTTACAGACTTAAGGTGCAGGCAAGTAATGTTTCATTTAAAAGAAATTGAATGAGGATTACTGACACAGAAAGTTTTGATGCTATTTTGTCATTAGTTAAAGTTAAATCATGCTATTATTGGCTCAGTCGTGAACATCTCAATCCTCACCTTTTTTTTCTTTTTCATTTCAAATGCACTAGAAACCCTTTGTATAGTTGGATTTGTGTCTTCATCTTGTTAAAACCCTGCTATGCAGATGTATCATAAGTGTAGCCTGAAGACTTCTGTCTCATACAAAATTTAGCTTAAATTCTACCGGCATGAAATACTTTGTTATGCACAAACCTTCTGTTTGGTTTGCTGACATTCTTCTTAGTTGGCTCTCATGGTGATTCATTATCTTGTGATATAGATTTCCAAGTATCATCTTTGTATTGATTTTTATATCTTTAATAACCACTCCACAGAAGATGGCTCCACTGGTGTCATTGATCGCATCAAAAATTCAAGGCTTACAGAAATACTAGAGGGCTAATTGGTAGGAGAACTTTTCAGACTTAATCTTAATGCAGTCTTAATCTTCTGCTTTAAACCTGCCTGAAGGTATCTTCTTGGAGTCTACAAGGGGAAGTTTAGTGCTTCATTGAAAAACACCTGGTGAGAGCATGCAACAACATTGCAATTAATGGACTACAAACTCGAAAATGCTGCTTAACAAACATTCAAAAATTATGAACAATCCTTTCATCTGGAGCCTCCATCTCTAGAATGCTTCTTGCTTTTCCTTTCTATCACCTCTGGCCCCACCAGAGCCAGATTTGCTTAATATTTTAGAACCAAACCTATGGTGTGGGGGGAAGGCCTCATAATTCTAAAGCATGTACCACCCTGAGACTTGAAGATTTACCAATTTAAAAAGAATTCTTCTGCAAAAACTCAGAGCAAACATCTATTTGTATAAATAACATTAAACTACAAATTTATGACTGCTGGTGTAGGGCTAGCAAGTCTGGAGGACCAGTACATGCCCACGTATACCACACTGTAACTTCCTTCCTCCCAGAACCCCATTCATGGAACATCCAGATCTGTTTTAAGTAATCAGAAACCTAACCAAAAGGGAGAAGTAAGTACTTACTCCAAAGCTTAAGACTCATTTAATTATAAAGTGAAAACCTGGACTTATTGTATCTTTTTCCAAAACTTTTTATCCATCAACTCTGTGCCAGTCATTGTATCAAAGCACAGATGAGTATAACTTGATATCTTCCCTAGAAAACCTTGCTATCAGAAACCTATGCGTGGAAGGTGGAAAGTAGATAACTAACTAGAAGGCAGGATGTACAAGAATGTGGGCTTTGTTTTTCAGTTTGTTTTTATTTTTTGGATACAGCATCTGGTATTCTAGTTCCCTGACCTGGATTGAACCTGTGCCCCCTGCAGTGGAAGCACAGAGTATGAACCACTGGATTGCCAAGGAAGTCCCAGGATATAGCCTTTTGAATTGGCCAAATCTGAATTCTACCTCCAACACTGTGCTCTGTGATACTTGGTAGATTGCTATTGCTAAGTCACTTCAGTCATGTCCGACTCTGTGCAACCCTGTAGACGGCAGCCCACCAGGCTCCCCCGTCCCTGGGATTCTCCAGGCAAGAACACCGGAGTGGGTTGCCATTTCCTTCTCCAATGCATGAAAGCGAAATGTGAAAGTGAAGTCGTTCAGTCATGTCCGGCTTATCAACCCCATGGACTGCAGCCCACCAGGCTCCTCCATCCATGGAATTTTCCAGGCAAGAGTACTGAAGTGGGGTGCTATTGCCTTCTCCCTGAAAAACTGCAGCAGTTAAAAGTTTTTTCCTCATAATCATATTATGTGACAGTGCATGCAATGCTGAGTATCGGGCATGTTACTCATGCACCCATATATTCATTATAAAATGTGTGTTACCTATTAGAAGCTGATATAGGAGGAAGCCATGTATCTTTTTCCCCTCCCTGTAAAATTTGAAAAATTCATTTAAGAGAATGTGGACAAGGTACAACATTTTTTAAAAAATATGTTGTATCCTATCTACAAACTTTTTTAGACAAAAAGTTAAACATATGCTAGTTCATGGCACCCCACTCCAGTACTCTTGCCTGGTAAATCCCATAGACGGAGGAGCCTGGTAGGCTACAGTCCATGGGGTCTCTAAGAGTCGGATGCGACTGAGCGACTTCACTTTCACTTTTCATTTTCATGCATTGGAGAAGGAAATGGCAACCCACTCCAGTGTTCTTGCCTGGAAAATCCCAGGGACGGGGGAGCCTGGTGGGCTGCCATCTATGGGGTCGCACAGAGTCAGACACGACTGAAGCGACTTAGCAGCAGCAGCAGCAGTTCAGCATTATAGATGTAGCATCAAACACTAAAAGAAATTTTGAATTTTTAAGACACTTGGAATTAAAATGAAGACATTAGAAAGACTGGAAAGACAAAGAGATGAATCAAAGATGAATGCCATAGAGAGATTTTATAAAGGTCATGGTGAGTATTTTGATGTTTATCCTTTAGGGACTTGAATCTAGATTCAAATAATATTAAAATTACCATAAATTAGGGTTGAAGATGTCAAAGTTTCCCATTTAAAAATTGAGATATAATAATTTCATAAATAAAGCAACAAATATGTAAGAGTCTAAGGAATTAAGTTGCAATTCACTGTTAGAATTTATTGCTGAGATTATTTTCAAAGTGTTGCATTTATAATATGTGTGGATTCAAAGTATTTTACCTAGAATATGCGAAGAATATTCTAGAATAATTTACCTAGAATGCAAAGTCAAGTGGGCCTTAGTAAGCATCACTATGAACAAAGTTAGTGGAGATGATGAAATTCCAGCTGAGCTATTTCAATCCTGAAACATGATGCTGTGAAAGTACTGCACTCAATATGCCAGCACATTTGGAAAACCTTCAAGAAAATTAAAGATACCAAGGGAACATTTCATGCAAAGATGGGCTCGATAAAGGATAGAAATGGTCTGGACCTAAAAGAAGCAGAAGATATTAAGAAGAGGTGGCAAGAATACACAGAAGAACTGTACAAAAAAGATCTTCATGACCAAGATAATCACACTGGTATGATCACTCACTTAGAGCCAGACATCCTGGAATGTGAAGTCAGTGGGCCTTAGAAAGCATCACTATGAACAAAGCTAGTGGAGGTGATGGAATTCCAGTTGAGCTATTTCAAATCCTGAAAGATGATGCTGTGAAAGTGCTGCACTCAATATACCAGCAAATATGGAAAACTCAGCAGTGGCCACAGGACTGGAAAAGGTCAGTTTTCATTCCAATCCCAAAGAAAGGCAATGCCAAAGAATGTTCAAACTACCGCACAATTGCACTCATCTCACATGCTAGTAAAGTAATGCTCAAAATTCTCCAAGCCAGGCTTCAGCAATACATGAACTGTGAACTTCCAGATGTTCAAGCTGGTTTTAGAAAAGGCAGAGGAGCCAGAGATCAAATTGTCAACATCCTCTGGATCATGGAAAAAGCAAGAGAGTTCGAGAAAAACATCTATTTATGCTTTATTGACTATGCCAAAGCCTTTGACTGTAAAGAGCTTAGCAGTTATCAATCCTGCTCTCACAAGAGAAAAGTTAAACAAACTGAACACCAGCAATTCTGAAAGTCAGCCGTGCTCTTAGATCTAATGGAGAGTTGAGTTTGCAAGGCACATTCATGCCTTGCAATCTATAGAGACAGCAAATATGGCAAATCATTGCTTCCCAGGGGCAGAAGCCATGGTGCCAGAGATACTTAAACTAGAATCGAGTAATTGCTGGAGACTGAACATGGATTAGATTAGGAGTTGAAAAATCCCCCCATATTTAGGGAGACCCAAGGCTTTCGTGAGTTTTACCTGCAGAAGACATACCTAGTTCTTAGGGTGATGATCAGAGAAAAAATCCCATATGCTTCCTGCAGGGGAGAGAAGCAGTGACCATTTTGAAATAAGCCCACACAGCCCTCTGTTCTTCATGACAAAGTCATGTCCTAGAGAAGGTCTGCTACCTCAGAGCGTCATCTGTCCTCAGAGGAGGGCAGACAATTGACCAGAGTCCCCTCCAGCCTCTCTGTATCACACAAACCGAGAACAAAAAAGCTAAGAAATTTCTTCTGAAGGTCAAAACCCCTGAGATTTAATCATAAGATTATAGAACGTTTTCCCTCGCCAACACTGTATCATCACAGTAACAGGGGCCCAAAATAATATTAATAACTGGGTTACAATCTAGCTGCAAGACACAGAGTCAGTTTAGAAGAAATTTAGGGAGAAATCTAAAGACAGCAGAAAAGACAGAAACCAAGACACTGAAGGAAACTGAAGGCTTTGACAGAGCACAGCCTAAATTCTTGCCCGGTTGTCATAAAGCCTGGTACTAAAGGCCTACCTACTTCAGTTACTATCATCTGCACAACAGACTGGTTCGCAATTGGGGAAGGAGTACATCAAGACTGTCTATTTTCACCCTGCTCAAGTCTTTCATTGTAAGTTATAGAAACTTTGTGTTTATCATCACACAAATAACTATTTTTAGTGAAAATCATATGTTATTTATATTTATCACATTTCTTGTAAATTATATTTGGTCAATATCACTCAGATATCTTTCTTCCATCCCACTTAGACTTGAATCAGACTTTAATATGCCACTGGAAAAAAAAAGTAAGTCAAATGATGTCATTCGCGTCTTGGCTGATCCTTGGTACTTGTGTTTGTTTACCAGGTCAGTTTGATTCAAAACTGAAACAGGGAGTCCCCTGGCGGTCTGGTGGTTAGGGTTCAGCACTCTTACTGCTCTGTGGCTGTCGTTCAGTTGCTAAGTTGCGTCTGACTCGGCGACTCCATGGACTGCAGCACGCCAGGCTCTTCTGTCCTCCACTATTCCCCAGAGTTTTCTCACATTCATGTCGGTTGAGTCGGTGATGCCATCTGCCTCATCCTCTGCCACTGCCTTCTCCTCCTGCCCTCAATCTTTCCCAGCATCAGGGTCTTTTCCAGTAAGGCAGCTCTTGACGACAAGTAGCCAAAGTATTAGAGCTTCAGCATCAGTCCTTCTAATGAATATGGCTCAGGTTCAATCCCTGGTTGGAGAACTGAGATTTTGCAAGCTCTGTGGCATGGCCAAAACATAAAGATAAAACAAATAATATTTTTTTTTAATTAAAAAAAAAAAGAAATTCTAACTATTGTGGCTCTTTTGAGGTAGACGGACCAACCTTACCGTAAAGCTAATTCTTATTTCCCTTGCTTATGCATGATAATGCAGAAATGTGAACAATAAATTCCCCCAAATGCGAAGACAAGAAAGCCTCAGTATTTCCTCCAAATACTTGGCTCTAATTTTGGACTATTGTGAAATTCTAATGTCATAACTGTCAACTCCCCAACAATTACATGAAGTTTTGCCCTTTTGGCCTTGATTTTTTTTGAATGTACTTTCCAATAGATCTTTCAAAAGTGGGTGATGAAGCTCAGACACTCTGGAAGAAACCACATTTCTTGCATGGTATGTTTTGCTTGCTTTTGGAGAAAATTGCAAAAGCTACTAAGTAACATTTATCCTGTGTGTTAGTGGTGACCCACAGACACCTTAATGGGCAGAGCCTGAGGCCCAGGAGGGTGACATGGGTTAGAAGAGTGGACGATTTGAATGCTGAGGAAGGTCGCTGCATGCTCACTGTGGCTCAGCACAGTTTTCTTCTGTTTTTTTTAATCAACTAATGGAAAATAAATTTCCCCCGAACTCTTTTGATCTCAGATCTCTGCTCTTCAAAGGCAGGGGCATGACAGTCATGACCTCTGCTCTGCTGCTGTAAGCTCTAGCCTCCGTGGAAATTGCCCAGCTTCAGAGGCGGGGAGTGTTTTAGTTGGCCTGTCGGCTCGGCATCCTTGGAACTGCTCTCCTTAACGCCTAAACTTTCCTGCCCATGTCAGCATCAGTCTTGTCAACACTTCTTTTCCATTTGTGAATCCTGTAGTTAAAGCTTTCAACTCCCCTTTTCTAGAAGGACTCTATATTTAGCCCTTGGGCGTTTAGAAATTCTCTCTCTGAAGAAATACATTTCAAGTACGAATCTTTATGACTTATAACAAAGTTTAGCTTAGAAAATAGGTGTAAATATACAGGTGCTTTTTTTTTTAATGGCCTTTGATCTCATCTCAAAGCTTTAGTGCTGCGAATGATGAGGTAACTGATAAAGTGGTTTTACTAGTGAGGCAAGGTTGTACCAAATGAGTACTTTTTTCTTTTAATCCTTCTTTCTTCTCATTTGTCCCCATTTGCTGCTACACTCTTCTGCTGTTCTGGGTGCTTTGGAATAAACCTAGACAGCATATTGAAAAGCAGAGACATTACTTTGCTGACAAAGGTCCGTATAGTCAAAGCTATGGTTTTCCAGTAGTCATGTATGAATGTGAGAGTTGAACCATAAAAAGGCTGACTGCCGAAGAATTGATGCTTTTGAACTATGATGTTGGAGAAGACTCTTGAGAGTCCCTTGGACTACAAAGAAACCCAACCAGTCAATCCTAAAGGAAATCGGTCCTAAATATTCATTGGAAAGACTGATGCTGAAACTTAAGCTCCAATACTTTGGCTACCTGATGCGAAGAGCTGACTCACTGGAAAAGACCCTGATGCTGGGAAAGACTGAAGGCAGGAGGAGAAGGGGATAACAGAGGAAGAGATGGTTGGATGGCATCACTGACTCAATGGACATGAGTTTGAGCAAGCTCCAGGAGATGGTGAAGGACAGGGAAGCCTGGCATGCTGCAGTCCAGGGGTCACAAAGAGTTGGACACAACTGAGCAGTGACTGAACAAAACAGAAAATGGATTTATTGGCTCACATATTTAACCACCCAGGGATCAAGGCTTCAGGTAGATCCTAATCTAGGATTCTAAAGACACTGCAGATCCTCTTTCCATCCACTCTGTCTTCGGGGCTATCTGCCCCACCCCCAGGCTCGCTTTCCCCTTGTCATGGCAGCAGACACAATTCCTTCCTCTCCACACCACCCAGCCCTGCAGAGATGACAGCTGCATCCAGCATTCCCAGTATTCGAGTCTGGAGTCCTCTACTGGCTCATCTGGTGCATTATGCTCATCCTTCATGGTGACGTGAGTGGGAATGGAAGACGCAGGTCAGAGCTGAAAATCCAGGAGGGCAGAGAACCTCCTCCCCAGAGCAGAGTCTTGATGTTGTGGGCTGAAGGGCCTGGGTCTGGGGGCGTCCGCTCAGATCAGACGCAATGGCCAGAGTGATGGGAGAGAGCTGAAGTTCTTCACCTATTGTGTCCATGGTCCCGCGCTCAATAAAGGCTCCTGGCCTTCTTATCGGCAACCGGAAGAGGAGGGGCAGAAGGGAGGTGCCTCACGGATTGCCCCGTGTGGGGCCTGGGCAGCTGATGGGCATCGGCTGGCGAGAGAGTACCAGTCAGGAAGGAGGCAGAGATCCCGCCTTATGGGGAGAGTGGATGGGCACCCACAAGGGGTGTTGGACAGGCAGGTCTGCAGCCTGGGGACTCTCTGGGATCAGCCGTTTGTCCAGGAGTCTCAGTAATGGGGAGACAGGTCAGTCTCGGGGGAAGCGGATGTGCTCAGGGGAGGTGTCTCGGTCACCCGAGGGTCTCCGAGCAGGGGAAGGCAGAGCCGCGAGGACACCCCCCCTTTGCCGCCCCTTCCTTGACCCAGCTGCCCAGACATCGTGGACATCAAGCCAGCGAACATGGAGGACCTCACGGAGGTGATCACCGCGTCCGAGTTCCACCCGCATCACTGCAACCTCTTCGTCTACAGCAGCAGCAAGGGCTCCCTGCGCCTCTGTGACATGCGTGCGGCCGCCCTGTGTGACAAGCACTCCAAACGTAAGTGCGCATGCCCGCCAGCGCCCCAGCGGGCCATGGATGTGGGCGGGGCCTCCTGATGTGGGTGGGCGGGGCATGGAGGTGTTCTGAATGGAC
>SJYX01015828.1:332867-355275 GCA_006410675.1 Oreotragus oreotragus
GGGGTGGACTCAGTGCTTCTGAGTCCGGTTCTGCCACCCACTGCCACCACCCCAGGTCCCAGCAGAGATGAGGGCCAGGGAGTGAGCTGGGCACTGGAAGCCAAAGAGGGACCACGCCCAACTGTCACCTCCTCCAGGAAGCCTTCCTTGATCCCCACATTGGGCCAGGTCCTTCTTCTGTACCTCTCAGAACCCCCCAAAGCTTTCTGCTCGCGACTACCCACCACGCTGAACTTTCTGCTGTTCCACCTCCCCCAGCAGGCTGGGTCACCTCATCCTGGAACCCCCCAGAGAGCAGCCTCGGGGTTGCCACAGAGGTCAGGGATTCAGGGGTGGACGAGGTGCCACAGAGGTCAGGGTGTCAGGGGATTCAGGGATGGACGAGGTGCAAGGGAACTTCATGTGATAACCACCCACCACAGAACAGCTCACACTGGACACTGAGCCGGGNAACCCCCCAGAGAGCAGCCTCGGGGTTGCCACAGAGGTCAGGGATTCAGGGGTGGACGAGGTGCCACAGAGGTCAGGGTGTCAGGGGATTCAGGGATGGACGAGGTGCAAGGGAACTTCATGTGATAACCACCCACCACAGAACAGCTCACACTGGACACTGAGCCGGGCGCCCAGCCACGCTGTCTGCTGGCATTAGCTCGTCTCCTTGTCACCGGAGCTGTCCCGGAGCCCTGCACAGAAGGTGAAACGGGCTCCAGAGACGGGCCCAAGGTCACTCACACTGAAAAAGCGGCAGGGTGGGACTTGAACCTGGGGCCCTGGGACACCCTGACTGGGGCACCTCACCCCTGGTCTGGGCTGCTTGGTGCTGGATTGAGCTGGTGGCTGTCCACCAGCGCGGTGCTCCCCAGAGGCACCCGAAGGCAGGGGGTCAGCCCACGACATCCTCCCTGGATGACCTTGCAGGAGCAGCAGGGGGGCGGAAGCAGACGTGGCCCCAGTCGGGAGGGCGGGGAATCTAGTTCATCTCTGTATCCATCCCAGTGCCTCCTGCAGGATCTGGAAATGTTGAATGAATGAATGAACAAACAATGAATGGCCACTGGAGGGCTTTATCAGTGTCTCGGTGAAGGAGGCAGAGGGCTGTAGGGAGGGACAGGGTTACTCTCTTCCCCCGGGGGCTGGTTTCCCTGGGCAGCCAGAGGGGACGGTGCTGCCCCAGCTCCCAAGGACTCAGACTCGGGACTCTGTGTAGCCGCCAGCTCCTCCCTCCTTGGCCGAGTTCTGTCCCCTCGTCTCACCCCATCCCCCTTCTCCGGGTTCATCCACACTGCGCACACTCTCCCAGCCTTCCTCACATTCACAGCTGGGCGGGATGTCCACTGTCTGGGTCTGTACTTAGCACTGGAGCCACTGACCCCCATCCACAAGCCCCAGGGCTCCTCCAGCGGAGCTCATGCATGGTCCTGGGAAAGCCCCCTCCCTGGGCACCACGCCTTCTGAGGGCTGAGCTGTTGGCACGCAGGATGGGGAGGGCGGATCTCCCTCTCTGGGTGGAGCCGGGACCACCAGGGCACTCGGTGTCACACGGTGAGCTGCCGTGCTCCAGACACTGTCCCTGGGGTGCAGCAGGAACCAGTGGACCCACAATAAACTCCTATCCAGGCGATCTGATCCCTAGAGGCAGTGGGTGGTATAAACAGCCGCCAGGAAAGCAGCGCGCAGGGAGGGTCATGTCAGCGGCACTGCTAGAGGCAATTACAGTGGAACAGTCTGAGGCGCTGAGGGGGTGCACCATGCAGAATCTCCTAGAAGGATGTGGCAGGAGCAAAGGCTTCGAGATGGGAAGGCACCTGTGTGGCCGGATGCTGCCGTCTGTATAATAGAATATTGTTCAGACATTTAAAAAACTGACTTAGGAGGGGTTTCATGACATGGGGAAATGATTATGTTGGAAGATTCTATGGGGGCGAAAAGCAGGATAATGACTACTTCACCAAAAGAATGGAAACAGAAAATCATGGAAAGAAATACGCCCAAAAATTGTTTCTGAATGTGGGTTCAGGAATTTAGGGAGAATAGGGATGGTTTTGTGCCCCCCACGCTGCTTGAACGATGGTCTCTGTGGGCTGGACGTGGGAGTCAGAGATCCTCTTGGCTTCTGGAACTGTATCAGCTGGTTCCCTGGGATCTGAACAAGCAGCCGCCCACCAAGACAGCCATCACTCATCCATTTCCTGAGCCCAGGCACACACACAGAGATTCCGGGCACGTCGTTGTCACACACCTGGTGGTGTAGATTTGCATGTGACTCAGCCCGCAAAGTCAAGTGCAAGAGCTGTAACTTTATTTCAGTGACTCAGCTCCACGGAATTTCTCACCCCCTTCTCTGGGGGCTGCAGTTAGCATTCATTAGGGCCACGGAGGATTCTGCATCTTCAGCAGGTTCTGGAGGGCTTTGACAGGGCCAAGGTATGAAGGGAGAGACATGGCACCTCCTGATCCCCAGGGGCTTTTTCAGTGCCTGGTGACACTGAGGGCAGGAAATTTCCTTCCTGAGGACGTTTTTGCATGGATGCAAAAATTCTGCTTTAGGCATAAATGATCAGAGATGAAGTTGGCCTTTAATTTTCTTTGCCTGCAATCTTTGTCCAGTTTTATTAAGAGGATTATTCTCTAGTAAAATGAGCTGGCCGCTTTCTCTCTATTTTCCCCTAGAACAGTTAGTATAATATATCTGCTCCTTGAAGTCTTAGTAAAACTCACATGTAGATCCTTTTTGATTATTGGTTTATATGGGTTTTCTAAGGGAATTAATTTTGTATTAAAATGCACTTTTCTAGAATTTTCTTTTCATTCTCAAACTTAATATTCTGCACAGAAACTTTTTCATTAATGCCAGTGACAGGATTGTTCACCAGGCTCTGCAAAATACTTTGCAGCTTCTGTTTTCCTTTCTTCATCTCATTTGCCACAAGTCATGATTAGAGGAAATACCTGCCCTACTGTCTGCGTTCTCCAGATGGCGTTTGTTCTTAGTTCTCCTGAGAAATTAAGCAAGCAGACGATTGCCAATTAGGCTGCTATTTTTAATCAGAACAAATGGCTGTTATTGAAGCCAGATCTTGTTTTAAAGAGACTTGGAGGCTAGGACCTGTTCTTTACATCTCACTTCTACCCATTTAGTTACTACTCAGAACTCAGGGGATGGCTGATAGTGATATCCCAGAAATGAATGGTCCAGGCATCATTTTTCCAATGGGTAAGACTGTGATTTTCTGTTCACTGAAGGAAGGGCATCCCAGATCACAAGTGGATCGCGTGTTGACCTCTGTCATTGGGCAGATGAGGAAACCGAGGCTCAGAGAAACAGTGGCTTCCCCAGGCCCCTCCCCATCATCAGGGGCAGAGCCAAGGGGCACAGGCTGCTGCCCAACCCACAGATTCCTGTCCTTCTCCAAAGCAGTAGAAAGCTGGGTCTTTTGTCTGCTAGTCGTAATGGCAGTGTAACCATGGAAACAACTGTGCTTGAATCCTCAAAATAGACAGACACTTCTGCTTTTCACAGCACAGAGTCTGCCAAAAGGAAGGGCTGTGCCAAGAGGCATGAAGATTCCCTAGAATAGGTGGTAATGACAGTCGCTCCCCCTGGTGGGCCCCCTACTCCGTGCCAGCCCCGTGCTGGGTGAAAGCAAGAACCACAGATGATGTTGGTCCAGGGCTTGCTACACACCAGGTGCTGCTCAAAGTTTACATCTCATTAAGTCCTGAGAGCTGTGCTATGATGCAAGTCCTCGATTATTCATTTTATAGATGAGGAAACCGAGTGTATTGTTTTCCCGTGGCTGCTGTAATGGATTGCCATGAACTCAGTGGCTTAAAACAGCATGAATATATTCTTCGACAGTTCTAGAGGGCAGAGGTCCAAAATTCAGTGTTGTCGGGCCTGCATTCCTTCCGGAGGCTTCAGGGGAGAATCGGTCTCTACCTTCTCCAGCTTCTAGAGGTCACCTGTGATCCTTGGCTTGTGGCCTCTTCTGTCTTCAAATGCATCACTCCAACCCCTGCTTCCATGCTATCATCTCTTCTTCTGCCTTTGACTGTCCTCCTTTCCTCATGATTACCAGTGGGCCACCCCACCCAAGAGAGTCCAGGATAATCTCTGCAGCTCGAGAGCCTAAACTTGCATATGCAAAGCTTTCTGTCATGTTAGGTAACACACGCACAGGTCCCAGGGATGACGATGTGGCCATCTTTGAGGGCTGTTATTGTTTATCACACAGAGGCCCAGAGAGGTTAAGACATCCCCCTCAGGTCACACAGCTAAGCAGAGCCTATTAGAGGCTCCAGAAGTCTCATGCCTATCAGCCTGTGCTCTTTATCACTTATTCTTCACAGCAGCCTTGAGAACAAAGAATACTCATGGGAGTTAGGGGTGAACCAGGTTCGTTTAAAGGGGCTGAATGGGGTAGATTCTCAGAACTCACCCCTGCTAATGGATCTGGGGTGGAAAGACCAGACCCAGCCCTCTCTCTGCTGGGGAGGCTCCTGATGTCTGGGAATGAGTCAGGGCAGAGCCCCCAGCTGAAGGCACAGCCAGTGCAAAGGCCCTGCAGCTGGATCCTGAGGCCCACGTGGCAGGAGCAGAGTCAGGGAAGGTGGGGGGTGAGGTCAGAAGAGCATGGAGAGAGGAGAATCCACGTGACGAGGGCTTTACAGACCTTGGTGGGGTGCTCTGGGTTTACTCTGAAAGCACAGGAAACCACGGGGCGCTTTGGCCTGGCTGTGTTTTAACAGGATCCATGGCCCACCCGCTTGCTAATCCTGGAGCCCAAGGTGGGACTCGCCTGGACACATGTGTTCATCTTTCAAGTGGATGTTCTCGTAACGTCAGAGCAGAGGAAGGACCCATTGCTAGGGCAGCCAGGAGCATGGACCAGGCAGGACCCATCTGTTCCTTCAGGCCGATCTCCTCGGCTCTCCACCTCTGCAGCCCCGCAGCCCCGCCTCTGTCCATCCGTGTTTCTTTCCAGGGTCTCACTGCCCTGCATCATTGTCCCTGAGCGTGTGGCTCAAGCCAGGGCCATTCTTCCATCAGCCCTGAACCTCCCTTCCTCCCAATCCCACTTGGTCAGTTCTGCCTGCTCAGTTAACCCCCCCATCTCCCCATCCGTGCCCAGAGAAGACCATCCACAGGCTGACAAGAGCTCACAGCCCCACGGGGTAACCAGGTTATCCTCATTAATGCCATACAAGTGGGCACCCCTGGGCTGTGCAGGCCACAAAGGGGAGCATTTTATTTCTTCGGTAAACAGCTGGACAAGCTGCACAGAGAACAGGATATTTGAGTTGGGATTCTGAAGGATGTATAGGAGTTGGTAGGAAAGAAAAAAGGAGCAAAAACAATGGGAAGAACAACTCTTTTATGGAGCAGCTACTCAAGCGCCTCACTGGGCCAGGTGCTTCCAGGTGTTACCTCTGGAGGTCTCACCATGCTTGCCCTCCAGGTAAGGAAACTTGGGCTCAGAGAGGTTAAGGGGCTTGCCTGAAGTCACACAGAGCTTGGCCACTCTGCTGCCTGGTATATGGCAGGGCAAGGGCTAGGATAAGGTGAGTGAGATGCCTAAGTCGTGCCATGGAAGGAGACATTCATTTCAGGTGACCCCAAGAGTGAGCTGTTCAACGTGGCGCCTGCCCTTGGGTTCTGCTTGCCTCACCGTATTCGAGGCCCTGGGACCCTGGTGGGAAAGGGGGTCCGCATGTGGCTGCAGGAGGGGAATTTGGGTTTATGAGGCTGGAGCGGCAGGGCCCAATTAGGAAGGAGCTTTGTCGGCTACATGTGGGAGCATGCACCTTAGGCCTGTGGGCACTGGGAGCCACGGAGGGCTTTAAGCAGGAGGACACATCAGAGTTGTGTATAAGGCGGGCCCCCATCTCAGGTTTCACTTTCCTTTTCTTGCATCCCAGGTGCTTCAGAACCTCCCCAGGGTCCCTGTCTTCACTCAGGCAAGCGTGACAGGGAGGGGGCTCCTCACCCCTCTCCAATGTGTGACAGCAGTGACACCCAGAGGAGAGGGCGTGGTTGTCAGGGAACCAGCTAGGGCCACAGGAGCCTTCATTATGCAACATTAGTTTTTAAAAACAGATGAGACATGGGTGTCTGCTGTTCCAGAGCCTCTCAACTTTAAAATAATCAGGGCAGGGGAGAGAAGGTGGGATGGAGCCCACCACGCTCTGAGGATGCGCTTCTTTAAACTCTTGTTGACAATAATTACTGTAAAATGTCCTCAGTGATTCTGTCAATCAGAAGGGAGATCCCCTTGTCTCTTATTAATGCCCTGGGGATGTTCAGGCTGTGGGGGCAAGGGTGGGGATTGATACAGAAGATTCTGCAGTCTTTCAGCAACAACAACAACAGAAAAAATAGTTGTACTGAAAATTTCAACCCTACTCGGTGCTCTGTGGTGACATAAATGGGAAGGAAATCCAAAAAAGAGGGGCTATATGTGTACATGTAGCTGATTCACTTTGCAGTACGGTAGAAACTCACACAGCATTGTAAAGCAACTGTACTCCAATAAGAATGAATTTTTAAAACACATTAAAATAACAGCAACAAAACAATGTCATAGAAATGTTTGAAAAGAAAGCTGAGAACTTCTCTGTATAACTTTTATCAGGCTTGTTAATAGCCCTTCCCACTAATCTTTTTCAGTTCTGATGCTTTTGTGCTTAAAACAAACCATCAAAAATGCCCACGGACAGCCAGAACTGAGGTTGCCGTGGGCTGTTGGGAGCTTCTGTTTTCAACTGTGGATTCGATCATCCTCTCAGCCTTTGACCTTTGTGGCTCCGAGCTCCTTAAAGCTGGCAGGAGACACAGCCATGGCTCTGTGACATCCCGTACGGATGCTCCTCTGTGATTCTAGCCCCCGTAGGTCACCAAACTCCCACAAGGCTTGCTGGGAGCTCTGGGAGGTGGGAGTGCAGTGAGCTGGACCAGACCTCGTGGTTTGGGTGGAGGCCAGAGGGAACCAGTGAGGCAGGCAAGGGGTACAAAGTCGGGGTGCAAGAGACAGACCCCACTTTATGCTTTTCATATTTTTTAACTTTTTTTTATTTTATTTTTAATTGGAGGATAATGATAGTTACTTTACAATATTGTAATGGTTCCTGTCATACATCAGCGTGAATGAGCCGCAGACATACATACACGTCCTCCTCTTAAACCTCCCTCTCACCTCCCTCCCCACCCCACCCCTCTAGGTTGTACCAGAGCCCTGGCTTGGGTTCCTAGCATCACACAGCAAACTCCCGCCGGCTATCTCTTTTACATATGGTAGCAGACATGCTGTCCCCTCAGGCACGTCTGACTCTTTGAAGCCCTATGCACCATAGCCTGCCAGGCTCCTCTGCCCAAGGGATTCTCCAGGCAAGAATACTGGAGTGGGTTGCCATTTCCTCCTCCAGGGGGTCTCCTTGACCCAGGGATCAAGCCTGGGTCTCTTTATGTCTCCTGCATTGGCAGATGGGTTCTTTACCACTAGCACCACCTGGGAAGCCCAATAACTATGTTTCAATACTACTCTCGGCGCTTTTATATCTTACCTTCTGTCTGACCCCTCGCAGCAGAGATGCTGATTCAATCAAGAGAGAATTCCTGCCACATACCTGGGGAAGTACAGGGCACCACCCAGGACCCTGCTGAGAGTTTGGGGTACACTTCTTTCAATCTGTCTGCCCCCTTGCCCCCAAATATTAGGTCCATATCCCTGTTCATTTAAAGACAATATAGAATCTCATTGCTTTAGTTTAAGTAGGGAATCAGTATTGAATTTTACTCCAGGCATCTGAGAGAAGAGGGAAATGTCATTGATTTAATTCGGGGCTTAACAAAGAAACATTATGAATGTTGATATCTGCAGAAATAAAGGTGTCAGTTTAATTACTATTACCAGGTACAAAACACAATCATGTGAGATGACCAGTCAAAATCCAGAGGTTTTAGAGGCTAAAGGTGACCCACCAGGAGGTCTCCTCACCACCGCAGGGAGCAAAATCCTGGAGAAACCCACAGCTCGCCTTGCTCGCCCTCTCTCCAAGCCCTGCTGTATCTTCCCTTGCCCGTGGGAAGATGCCCTTCCCCTGGTTTACAGTTCCAGGCTCATGCCTTTCTCAATCTCCATGGCCTTCAGTTCATCACTGCCCTAGGGCCTTTGCACATGATATGACTTCTGCCTGGAGTTCTCCTCCCTGGTGTCTCACTTCATTCACACCTCTGCTCAGATGTTCTCTCCCATAGAGGCCCCGTCCATCCAAATCACCAGCCCCTCATTCTCTCTGTCTCCTCACTTGCTTTGTCTTTCCTCCCAGCACTCACCACTGCCCCCACAGTATTGCATGTCACTGAGCTTCACTGTCTGTCTTTGGGAGGAGAATGGGGGGCCCAGCAGAGTGGGGGCCTTGCTCAGTGCAGCATCCCAGGCCCTCAAGCAGTGTCTGGTTATGGTGGGCGCTCAGCATGGACTGGCTAACTGAGAGAACGAAAGCATGCCTGCAGACGTGAGCACGCGAGACCATCAGATTGGCCTTGAAATGTTCCCTGCCACCCTGCAGAGGGGAATCTGGGCGGGGGCTGTATTTCTGGGAAAGGCAGGAGCAGTGTTGACCTTGGACAAGTGGGAAACTGGGTTCCCAGATGGGGTGTAAGGGACTGGGACGGACCTGGCAAGTGGTGTATGGGACGTCCCCATAGAAGAGGCACCAGTAGATGGGGCACTCTGGTGAGCCTCTGGGGACATGTGGTCAGCCTTGTGCTCCCTGTTTGAAGCCTGGAGGCTCATAGCAGGCCAGCAGGCAGAACATTCACCCAGTTGGTGCCCGGTGGGGACAGCTGGACAGGTCATCAAATGTTTGAGTCCTTCTAGACTGGCTGGATATGGCTGCCCACCCACCACCGCATCCTCTTCCCTGAGCCCAGGGCCATCCACAGCCCAGGTCCTAATTGGTCATCAGGGACCGTGACGTCCATCCTGCCGCAGGACCAGGGCCACTGTAGGGTCTGATTGTCCAATGAGGGTGTTGGTTGGCAAACCGGTGAGACAGCCAGCGACAGACCTGAGCCTGGAAGAGCTCGTCCCGCTGCACAGGGACCTCTGTGTGTCAGGAAGGCCTGGTGACAGAGGCGGCAGGGAGGGGACACTGCTTGGGGACCCCGCTCTGGGATGTCTGGTAGGGGCAGGAGGCTCTCACCTTCAGGGACCAGGAAAGCAACGTCCTGTGTGGAGCAGCGGGCCTGCAGTAATATGGGAGGTGGGAGGCCAACGGGACTCGCAGGTTGTACTTGTGGAGGCAAGATCTGATTTTGCTGCGACCGCTGTGGCAGCCAAACAACACACTTCAGAGTGGGATTCGGCCATGTGTGCCCAGCACACCAGGAACAGAGGCCCCTGAGCCAGTTAGAACCGCAGAGGGTGCCCCACCTGGTCCAGAGCGTGGTCCAGCACCTTCCAGGATGCTCGGACGCCTCATGGTCCTGGAGTTCAGAATCGCCAGCAGGAGGCAGCAGAGAGCAGCACAGTGAGCACCGCTACTCCAGCTCTGAGACCTCCGCAATGGCTTTTAACCATCCATGCCTGTTTCTTTGGCTACAAGACGGGAATATTAATGGTACCGACCTGACATTTTTATTGGGGGATTCAGTTCAGTTCAGTCGCTCAGTCGTGTGTGACTCTTTGCGACCCCATGGACTGCTGCACGCCAGGCTTCCCTGTCCATCACCAATTCCTAGAGTTTACTCAGACTCATGTCCCTCGAGTCGGTGATGCCATCCAACCATCTCATCCTCTGTCATCCCCTTCTCCTCCTGCGTTCAATCTTTCCCAGCATTCGGACCTTTTCCATTGAGTCAGTTCTTCGCATCGGGTGGCCCAAGTGTTGGTAAGGTCATGTTCGGGAAAGTTCAGCGCAGAATCTGGCTCAGAGTAAATGCTCCATAAATACTGTTCCAAGAGCTAGTTCTCCCCCACTTGGAGGATTCAGTCGGGCGTGTGCCTGCCAGTACTTAGTTAAAGGTTTGATGAATGAATGAACGACTGCATGAGCCCGGTGGAGGCGGAGCCGTCTGTTGTTCGAACCTCACAGGTGGGAGCAGCCCAGTGACCTGGCTGTTTCTGTCTCCGCAGTATTTGAAGAGCCTGAGGACCCCAGTAACCGCTCCTTCTTCTCGGAAATCATTTCCTCCGTGTCAGACGTGAAGTTCAGTCACAGCGGCCGGTACATGCTCACCCGCGATTACCTCACGGTCAAGGTCTGGGACCTGAACATGGAGGCGCGCCCCATAGAGACCTATCAGGTGGGCGCCGCGACCTGGAAAACCTGGGAGCCTTTCTGTGGGTGGGAGACCCCCAGCCCTTCACTGAGCTTTTGCACGGAGGGGCTTTCCCAGCTATCAGTGGCTTTCATGAGCCCATTTTGCAGGTGAAGACACTGAGGCTCAAGAAATCGGGCAGCTCATCTCACGTAGCTCAGCCCGGGGGCAAGCTCAGCCTCGCCTCACAGGGTGCTGAGGGTCCTCTGCTTACTGGTTTCTGCTCAGGGGCAAGGCTGTGACTAGGCCGTCAGTTCAGGCCCCAGAGGACAAAGATGAACCTCACACTGGGCTCAATTTGAGGGTGCAGACGACGGCTTACCTCCCCTGGAGCCAGTGTCTGCAGTCCTACCATTTAAGGCAGGTTAAGCACTGCCCTTTCCCAGGGAGCATCCTTAGCTGGTGATGCAGTGGTGAAATGGGAGCTTGGTACATTTCTAAATCTTCAGGGCAGGCTTTTTCAGCCAGGCCTATAGGATGAAGCCTGGGACACCTGCCTGGAAAGTTGTTTGTTCTTTTTCTGCTATGATTCATCCATATATATGAGGGAATGAAAGACAAAATTCATGTGATGTTACAATTTGGTAAAAATACAGGACTGTTTTAAAGCTGCTTTATAGCTGCTCCAGTTGTTTCTAGCTGGGGCAATCTGGAAGGCTTCTTGGAGGAGGTGACATTTGTCCTGAGCCTTGCAGAACTCAGTCATGCAGATAAGAGTGGGAAAAGACCTCATCAGAAGACCCAGCCAAATTCTTAGTGTCACCAAGCATCAGGTGCACGCAGGGTGCCACCTACACTTGTTACCTCTATTCCTTACTGCCCCTGTGGAAGAGGGCACCATGGGCCCCATTTGGCGGGAAGGAACCTGGGGTACTGAGAGGTGATGATATGGGGAGCTACCTCACAGCTGGGCAGTGACAGACTCGGAGCCCAGATGGGAGCCCTTCCCTGTCCTCTGTCGTGCCAAGGCCTGGGGTACAGCGTGTCCCAGGAGAGGGAGCAGCCCCACTGGGAATGGGCACAGAGCTGAGAGGGGAGGATTGGGGTTCACAGTCTGACCCTGGGCACGTATGCTCCTGGCAGCCCCATGCCCACAACGATGTCTCAGAAGGTTCTGGGGCACCACCACCCCTGCCCGCCCCCCGCCCTAGCTTCCTCAGGACAATGGATTCATGAAAGGGCTCCTTTGTTAGCCACGTATGTTTACCAGAAGTCCTGCCACTCCCTCCAGTTCTGACCCAGGCAGGCCTCCTGCTCCCATGGCACAACCCAGGAATGGATCAGCTTCTCCTCTGATCCTCAGGAGTGGTAGGGGTCAGAGATTGCGGCAGGAACGACATAACCCCTGTTCAGGCCTGTGGGGACGACTGTTCTGATGTCTTCCTAGAGCCTGTCCAGGGACCTGAGTGTTCCAACTCCCTTAGCACCTCCCCGTGACCAGCCTTTCATGTCCTTAGAGGCAGCAAAGGCCCACAGACACTGAAACTAGATGTTGAATATGAGCATTTGGCGGGGGGAGGGTCCAGAGCCTTCAGATTCTCAAAGCACATGAGGACCCAATAAAGCAGGAGAATCACTGCTCTGGAGGACAAGGCCCAAAGCTGGTTGCTTGGCTTCTGGCCCCACTGACCTCTTGATTCTAAAATAGTAATAGCTACATAAAACCAACATAGTACCTAATGTCTTTAGTTGCTGTGCACTAGAAATTGTGTATTGAAGATCTGTGTTAGGCTGACTTGCAGCACTGAATAGATAAGAGCCTTTCTCTCTTTAGAGAAGATGGAGTGTCCCAGAAGAGTGAGTGGCTTCCTGCCCCATTCAGTGTCCCAGCAGCTACTTTGGTGATTTAATTCCCCATCATTTGCATGATGTTGGTTTTCTGCCTTCCTGAGTGATACCTCATGGTGAAAAAAAGGCTGCCACAACTCCAGGAACAATGCCAACCTTCCAGGCAGGAAAATAAGAGGACATGTGAAAGGCTGTGCTGGTGGGATCTGTGGCATATTTTATCAGGAACACAAAAGCTTTCCCACTCCTCAGAAGACCTCTTTCAACTCATTGGCTAGGATGAGCCCCTGACCAAACTGGGAAAATTAGTAGCTTTATGGCCTCTGTGGTTGAAGAAGGCAGGGAGAAAGGGATGTTGAGTCAGCCAGCCCTCGGCACGTGCTGCATTGATCGAAGACCTTGGCACACTTTCCTCTTCTAAGCCTCCCTGCTGCCCTGGGAGGTGGAGACAGTGTTCTCTCGATCCCATTTTATTTGGAGAAAACTGAGCTAAATGGCATATCTGTGGTGGTAGAGTTGCAAGCAATGGACCTTAGATCGGTGCTCACATCTTCCTTACACCAGAGCCTACGCTCTTCCTTACCCTGCCACCAGAGGGCGGGAGGCACTCAGTGTGCAGAAGACAAGAGCACGTGTGTTTGGACGAGTGCATCAGTGAGGCTGCCGTGACTGCATGGAGCACACACACATGGTGGGAGAACTTGAGCGCCCCACAGTCTGCGGCCGGGGATGAGGCCAGGCACCATTTATCCCATTCATCTTAGTCGCTCCACACCCCGGGCCGGCGTTCCGTGCCCCGATAGACACCCTGGGCTCAGAGGGAGGGTAGGAGCTACCACCTCACCCTCCAGGGTCTCAGACGACAGGAACCTGAGCCTGGTGTGCCCGTGGGTCAGGAGACCCCAGGCCACAGACACACACCGTAGGAGTCACCGAGGGCTGTTACGGAAGCAGAGTGGAGGAAGGGGAAAGGCCTGGGGAGGGACCCCGCTCTTTCTTTCATCCAAGTGGCCCACCTGGGGAGCCCAGCCATGCCACCTCCAGTTGCCTCTAATACTGCTTGTTCATTTTTTAAAAAACTGTATTGAGGTCTTGTGATGTGCCAGGCCCTCTGCACTGGGAAGCCGTTGGGGAACGAGACAAATAGATCTTGCCAGAAGGACATCCATTCCAGAAGGAAAGATGGCCAGAAACAAGCAAACAAACAGGTGAAATAGTCACAGGCTTCCCAAAGGATGGCAAATCAACCAGAGGCCGCAGCAGAGGAAACGGGTGAAATAGTCACAGGCTTCCCAAAGGACGGCAAATAACCAGAGGCCACGGCAGAGGAAACAGGGGTGCTGGAGCCGAGGAGAAGTAAGGGCATGAGCCCTCTGCAGGGAGGGTGTTCCCAGGGGCGAGAACAGCAAGTGCCAAGGCCCTGAGGCAGGAACATGGTTAGTGCACGCAAGGAATGGTGAGGAGCCAGCTGGAGCAGAGTTAGCCTATGGGAGGGAAGAAAAGCCTGAGGTCAGAGAGGTGACCAGGGGGACTTGTATGCCCTGGAGGGTTTTGAGTAGAGGCCTGACATGGTCCAGCTTAGTTTCCAAGGAATCCCTCTTGCTGCCAATAAGATAGACCGAGGCTGGGGGGCATGGGGAGCAGATACAGAGCTGCCAGGAGGGCTTTTGCAATAAGCTGGGTGGGGGTGCTTGGAGCAGGCTGGCAGCATAGGACGGATGTGGTGAGAAGGAGCTGGCTCCGGATCACTGTGAATCCTGGACAAGCTGAATGTAGGTGTGAGAGATAAGGAAAAACATGGTCGTTTGTAGCCTTTGTACCAGTGGAAGGATGAGGGATAGAAGGACGACCAGGGCTCAGCTGTGCTCAGCCTTAAGGGGTCTCTGGCCCATCCTTGTAGACAGCTAGACAGTCCAGTGTGGGCTTCTGGGAGAGAGATCCTGGCTGGAGAGAAACATCTGGGTGATGTCAGCCTATGGACAGAATTTAAAACAAGAGCTCAGTCAGGTGGGAAGATGAGGGCAGGAGAGCAAGCTTTGTGGGCGGGGCGGGCAGAGAACCTTCTCTGGGGAGGGGTGTGTTGGCCAAGGCCTGAGGAAGTCCTGGGTTAAGAACCTTCCAGTCTGGCAGAAAGGAAGCCAATATTGTAAAGTAATTATCCTTCAGTTAAAAAGAAAGAAAGAAAAGCTGCCTGAAAACAACAACAGCAGCAAAATCACAATCATGAAAAACTAAAAATAATTAAAATTGATCATGAGACCAAAAAAAAAGAAAGAAACTTCCCGGCTGTGGGGTCAACATAAACACAAAGTCAGGGCAAGAGCCTCAGGTGCGCCAAGGAAAGAGTCAGAGAGAGAAGTGTAGCCTGGGGAAATCCAGGGAGGCTGCCGGAGGAGGCGTTCGGTGTGCTCAGCCGCTCAGTCGTGTCCGACTCCCTACAACCCCGTGGACTGTAGCCCACCCGGCTTCTCTGTCCATGGAATTCTCCAGGCAAGAATAACTGGAGTGGGTAGCCATTCCCTTCTCCAGGGGATCTTCTAAGACCCAGGGACTGAACCCATGCCTCTAGCGCCTCCTGCATTGGCAGGGGAAGTTCTTTACCACTAGCGCCACCTGGGAAGCCCTGCTAGAGGAGGGTGAATAAGAGATTCCCAGACAGAAGAGGATGAAAACCTGCTTTTTCCCCCTCCACTGTCACTACCTAGCAGGAGTTGGACATTTCTTTCTCTCCATCCCTCTGTAGGTAACTGGGGTCACAGATAGCTCCCCGGTGCTTTGCCCTGCATCCGTCTCCTGGAATCCTCACACTCTTCTCCAGGGGAGGGATCTCATGACCCCCTTTTCAGACAGGAAACCTGAGGCTCCAGGCAGCTAAGCGACTCTCCTGGGTCATGAAGACACAGAGCCAAGAGTTCAGGCTTCATGTTACCCATTTACCTGCCCCTCCCCCACGCAGGTGACTCAGTGGTAAAAGAGCCTGCCTGCCAATGTAGAGAACGCAAAAGATGTGGGTTCAAGCCCTGGATGGGGAAGATCCCCTGCAGTAGGAAATGGAACCCCCTCCAGTATTCTTGCCTGGAAAATTCCATGGACAGAGGAGCCTGGCAGGCTACAGTCTATGAGGCCGCCAAGAGTCGGACTTAACTGAGCATGCGTGCACTCCCCCCACCTAGAGCACTCCCCCCACCTAGAGGCCAGNCCAGTATTCTTGCCTGGAAAATTCCATGGACAGAGGAGCCTGGCAGGCTACAGTCTATGAGGCCGCCAAGAGTCGGACTTAACTGAGCATGCGTGCACTCCCCCCACCTAGAGCACTCCCCCCACCTAGAGGCCAGGGCCCTGTCCCTGAAGAGAGCTGGCACGCAGGAGGCCCCATGGGCACAGAGCTTGCACAATCGGGTCACCAACTCTCCTGTGGTGTCAGGTTCCCCTGGGAGAGGATCCTGGTCTTCCCCTTGTAAGCTGTGTGACTTCAGGCCAGTTACTTAACCTCTCTGAGCTTCAGTGCCTCATCTATAAACAGGACAGATAGCACCTACTGAGATCACACTTGAGAGGCCTGTGTGAACGTCCTCTTTTTCTCCATGATGGCCACCAGTGTGCTCACGGTGACTATTGCCCCAAAGGACAAGACCCTATTCCCATCACTTACATTTGATCCCAGAACAGCCCATGAGGTGTGTGCTCCTATCACTTTAAGGAGGAACAGACCACAGCTCAGAGAGATGAAGTCGCTGTCTAGGGTCACACAGTCAGGGAGAGGCAGAGCCGGGAAGTGGGTCCCTTCGGTGTTGTTCCCTTCGTCACTGTGACTGTCCCCTGTCTGGCCACAGCTCAGGGGTTGGCCGTATGCCAGGCTGTGGACCCTTCCCAGTGATCAGGGCTGAGTCAGGAGTGCCATCTAGACCCCGGAGGGCACAGCCCTGCTCAGTGAGACCCTCCTCACGGAGAGGGGACCAGGACTCTCCAGGCACCCCCTTGACTCACCCCATCGTTCCCTTCTCCCGCCAGGTCCACGATTACCTTCGGAGCAAACTCTGTTCCCTGTATGAGAACGACTGCATTTTTGACAAGTTCGAATGCGCCTGGAATGGGAGTGACAGGTAACCTCAGACCTTGGCCTTGGGCCCTGTGGGCCCAGTTGCTGATCTGGCGTGGGGGTGGGGGGTAGGTGGGGCCAGAACTCCCTGTTATCCAGCCAAAGGAGTCAAGGTGTTCCAAGGAGCCCCAGCCTTTCTTGTAAACAGGCTCAAGCTCTGAGCTCTCAAGTTCGAGGATGAAAATGAAACTTGACATTCTGAAACTACATCCGTTTGGAGCCCCGTTCCTGAATGGTGGTGAAAGCATCTTCAGACAGTTCTGGGTGCCTCACCACACAGCCTCCTCGCCAGGTTGTCAAGGGCGAGGGGTATATTAGTGCCACGTCCCCTGTGGGGCAGGAGGCTTTAGCCACTGGTCTACACCCGCCTCCAGCTATTACGGCTTCTGTTTCCGGCTCACAGGGGCTCCAGAGAGTGCTTCCAGCTCCTGCATCTTCTGGGACAAGGGGGCTTCCATAGGTGTACCTGCCCCTCACAGCCCTGCCCACCTGGGAAATGGACCTGAGCCTGACTTGAGTTCCTGTTTCCCCATCACCTGGCTCAGCCCAGGGCAAGCGTGGACAGGGAAGGTCCAGGGCAGGGACTCGGGTAACCAGACCACACAGGGATGAAAACCACATCCAGGATATCAGCACGTCACCCGCCGCACTTCACAACCGGAGCAGGGCTGTGATGGGTGAGAAGGGACAGGGTGCAAGCCAGCAGCCCTCCACTCAGGTGCATCCAGGGGTGTGGACTCCATCAGTCCCAAGCATCTGGCCATAAGAAGGCTGGGCTCTAAGTGTGGCTGGCATCGCTGTGGTCCTGTGAGAACCTCTGTGCTGTGATGCTGCGTGGCTATGAGCACAGGCCCCCTGGGACCATCGGGGAAGGCAGGTGGGGGGAGTGGCAGAACCACAGGGACAAGGCCTGAAGGGCACCCCTGGAGCAGGCTGGCCCCAAGTGGGACCAACCTGCTATATCCAGGGGTGGAGGACCCCCTAGAGCTGCTGCCAACACCCTGGGGCTCACCTGGCTGAGGGGTCTCCACGTGGACAGTGCTCACATAGGGACTGGAATGGTGGGCACAGGGCGTCCACTGAAGGATGCTTGGAAAAGCAGGTGGAGGCCCTGGCCTGGGACTGGACTGATGCTGCTGGGTCAGAGGGACACGGCGCTCCCTCAGGGGGCCTGCACGCAGGCTGACACATTGGGGGTCCCCCAGCGAACACCGGCAGCAGGTCTGGGAGTCTATTAGAGTCTCAGAAGACAGACTCACTGCTGGAGAAAGGGGATCCCAACACTGCTCCGTGCGTGTGTGTCTGTCTGTCTGTCAGTGTTGGGCTCCCTACTGGTTGTGACCATTGCCCGCCCTTCCTCCATGTCACCACCAGGGGGCAGCCATGAACAGTGAATGCTGGGCTTCTAGAGACGGGAGCTGCCTTCTCTTCCTGGCTTTCCCGGGCCCAGCTTGCAGCTCAGCTGTCCTGCTTCTCACCCACCTCTTTCTGCCATGCCAGCCACCCCAGCCCTGGCAGTCCCTGACACCCACCTCCACAGCCCACTCTGCTCCCACCCCCCTGGAACCCTGACTGCATTATACCTGGCTCACTCCTGCTGTCACTTCAAATGACTGACTCAACACAAGGCCACCTCCTCCAGGAAGCCCTCAGGGTGTCCCTCTCCATCTCGACACCCCCAGCTTCCTGGGTTTTCCTCCTGTGTCTTTGCATTTATTACACATTTTCACCTTGCCTCTTTCCCACTAGTTGGAGTGCCCCTGGAAGTGGGACTATAGCTCAGCCCATTCTAAGCCCCTGAGCTGAAGCCTCAAGAGTGTCCAGTCAATGACTGTTGACCTCCTGGAAGGCAAAGGGGTGTGCCATTTCCTTCCACTTCATCGCAAGCATCCTATGAGCCCAGCAAGCCCCATAGAGGAGGGGTGTGTGTGTGTGTGTGTGTGTGTGTTAGTCACTCCGTTGTATCTGACTCTTTTTGAGCCATGGACTGTAGCCCATCAGGCTCCTTTGTCCATGGAGTTCTCCAGGCAAGAATACTGGAGTGGGTTGCCATTCCCTTCTCCAGGGTATCTCCCTGACCCAGGGATTGAACCTGGGTCTCCTGCATTGCAGGCAGATTCTTTACTGTCTGAGCCTCCAGGAAAGCCCATAGAGGAGGATCCCAAGATAAATAAAGCCCGATCCCTGCCTTCCAAGAGCTCAGAAGCTAAGGGGAGAAGCAAGTACTGCCCCTCAGGGCCCCCACCCTTGCAGACCAAAGCCAACCTTCTGAACCCCAGAGCTCAGCATTTCCTGTCCTTCTTATGTTAATGGGAAACTTCCAGCATCCCGATTGTATACGTGGCACCAAAGAGCTAGTGGACATCTGAAAACGCTCACAGCGCCTCTTACCCAACTCCAGCAAGACCCGAATGGGCAGCGGGGGAGAGGAAAGAGCGGAGGTTTTTGGGTCCGACACCCTGCGTTTCCAGACCACACTCTAGCAGTCTCCAGCTACTTGCTTAATTCTTGCTGTTGTTCAGTCACTCGGTTGTGTCCGTCTTTTGCGACCCCACAGACTGCAGCACTCCTGGCTTCCCTGTCCTTCGCTATCTCCTGGAGTTTGCTCAGACTCATGTCCATTGAGTCGATGATGCCATCCACCTATCTTATCCTCTTTCACCTCCTTCTCCTCTTGCCTTAAGTCTTTCCCAAGCAGTCTGATCTCTCTGAGTCTGCTCACATGGAAAGTGGTTCGAATAAACCACATCTTTCAAGGGCTGCTTTGAGGATGAGACCTTGTGTGTGATGCTCCTGGCAAGGTCATGCTCTGTATTGACAGCGGGTGGTCCAATGATTGGCACACATGGGTCTGTTGTCTGTCTTGTCTTAAAGAACCCTGCTGAGCCTTCAAGACCCACCACAAATGCCATCTCTTCTAGGAAGTTCTCCTTGATTTGTTCTGCCTGGGAAAAAGGGATTTGTGTCAACTAAGCATCTTCCAGCTTCCCCGTGGCTCAGACGGTAAAGAATCTCCTTGCAATGCAGGAGACCCAGGTTCAATTCCTGGGCTGGGAAGAACCCCTGGCTAAGGGAATTGCAACCCACTCCAGTATTCTTGCCTGGAGAATCCCATGGAGAGAGGAGCCTGGCAGGCTACAGTCCACAGAGTCTCAAAGAGTTGGACATGACTGAGCGACTAACACTTTAAGCATCTTCCAATTGCAGGAATCAGACAAGCAAGCTTAACTTTGTTCTGATAAGTTCCAGCAAGACTATCTCAGAGCTCATGCTGTACCTTTGGGGCCATTTCTTCTCTGTCCACGCCCATCTCAGAGCCTCCCTGCTTCTTACACACTAGGTTCTTCCTCCCTGACTATGGCTGGCTCCCCCTTGCAGTTGGGGATGGTGACCCCAAATAGTCCCCCTTCCTTTGTCCTTCTGGACCACAATTCTCCTTCTAGGTATATGGAAAAATTCTCAGAGAAGGATCTGATTGGCTTTGTTGGGGTCACATGCTCACTTTTGCACCAGTTTAGCATGGACCGGATCTGTTGCATGCCACAGTTGGCCAGAAAGGGGGAGCAGAGCATCATGATTGACAGACCCTCCAGCTCCACAGGGATGGGGCAGGAGTCTTTCCCAGTGGAAAGAAGAGAGACTGACGATCAGGGCAGCCAAGGCTGTGATCTTCAGGTGCAGACAAGGAAAACAAGACTCGCAGAGGTGAAGCAACTTGCTTAGTGCAAGCCAGGGCAGACACTCCCCTTTTCCCTGTTAAAGGAACCTTCTGGGGTGTTAGAGGCTGGCCTGGCATGGTTTGCAGGATGCTGGGACCTGGTGTTCTGAGGTGGAAGAGACCCCTCCGTCTGCAGGTGTATGTGTGGGGGTCTCCCTCCTCCCCAGGGGTGTCCTCTGGATCCCACACCTGAATGAAAGGAGGATTAGCAGCTGTGTGGGTTGCAAATGACTTTAATGATCTCACTCTCCCTTCCCTGGTGGCTCAGGGGAAGGGTGGGTGTGGTGTGACCGTGCCCACTGGGTTCCGTGAAGTGTTCCCTGGAGAACCAGGGGGCTGCCTTCTCCCTTCTCTTGCCCCTGCAGGCACAGAGGGAAGGGTGAGGCCCCCAGTCCAGCCCCTCAGCAGGCAGCACCCTTCTCTGGAATCCGTCACCCACTCGCTCCTTCTGCTTCCATGGTCTTGGGCGCCTAGTCAGACAGGTGGGCCACAAGGATGGTTAGAATCCATAAATGTTGTTCATCGTTCCGCCACTAAGTCATGTCCAACTCTGTGACCCCATGGATGGCAGCATGCTGGGCTTCCCTCCTTTGCTATCTCCTGGAGTTGGCTCAGACTCACGTCCATTGAGTCAGTGACGCCATCTGACCATCTCATCTCTGTGACTTCAACATCAGCCCTTCCAATGAATATTCAGGGTTGATTTCCTTAAGGATTGACTGGTTTGATCTCCTTGCTGCCCAAGGGACTCTCAAGAGTCTCCTCTAGCACCATGAATACCTGTTGGCATTTAATACATAAGAGGAGGTGGAATTTCCTGACTTCAGCACTGTTCTAAGCGTTTTAGCATATTATCCAATCCATTCCTGGGGCTATTCTCACCAGGGGCTGGGGTCCCTCGTTACCCCATTTTATAGATAGGAAAACTGCACGGGCCAGCCCTGTGACCCAGCCTGCAGAGCCCTACACCAGTGCACAGCAACTGGGGCAGTGACAGAGCGTCTGCCAGGGTCCCGGTCAGGCCCCCTCTTGTCTGCAGAGCCAGACAGGCCTCGTGGGATTGCTGCCCTGGGGTCTGGAAGTCAGAGTTCATCCTGGCTGGTAACCCCTAGGCCTGAGGATTCTCTCTGAAGGTGTGCACAAGCATACCCACTCCCACACACACACACGCATGTACATTGGCACCTCGCCCCACCTCGCCCTCTCTCTTCCCTGCCTCTGCCTCCTGCTCCTGGCAGAAGGCACTGCCTGGGTGGGGGTCCAGGCCTCTCCCCAGCCATGCAAGCCCCCCGGCCATGCTCACTGCCCTGCTGTCTGTCCTGCACATGGAGACTCTGGCCTGGCTTCCTCATATCCACAGAGTACCCAGGTCACTGCCACCCACTGCCCTGCCCACCTCTCCTCATTCACAGCCCTGCTGTGTCTGAGAGGCGGGAAGAAGGGGCAGTGGAGGTTGCAACCTGGGCAGCGGTCCCCTGTATCACCTCCCGAGCTCTGTGGGGTCATCCCTGAGCATCTGCTTGTGGTGGCCAGGGTCAACCTGTCCATGCACCCCCCCCTGCTCCCCGTCCCATCCCCTGGCCTTGGGACACTTGGGCGCTGGGTGGTAGGATGGCCCCTCTGCTGACTTCACCCACCCTCCTCCCTGTCCTCCAGCCTGAACACGGGTGCGCCACGGCTGGCAGAGCCACTGGTTAAGGGGTAGGTACGGCGGTGATGAATGCATTTCAGCAGCAGAGGATGAGCTGGTCAGATGGCATCACCGACACAATGGACAGGAATCTGAACAAACTGCGGGAGATAGTGGAGGACAGAGCAGCCTGTTGGGCTACAGTCCACGGTGTCACAAAGTCGGACACAGTTTAGCGACCTGAAGAGCAACAGCGCTTGGTGATGCCCTGGCCCAGGGTCACACGCCTGGACCCCAAGGGGCAGCCACTGGCGCACCCAGGATCCCTAGGTCAGCCCCAGAGACCCGGGCTCCGGCTTCAGTGACTTGCGGGTGCCAGATCCTCTCTGATTTGGGGAGTCATGGTGGCTCAGAGGTTAAAGCATCTGCCTCCAATGCGGGAGACTGGGGTTCGATCCCTGGGTCAGGAAGATCCCCTGGAGAAGGAAATGGTAACCCCCTCCAGTATTCTTGCCGGGAGAATCCCATGGACGGAGAAGCCTGGTAGGCTACAGTCCATGGGGTCGCAAAGAGTTGGACACGACTGAGCGACTTCACTTTCACTTTCAGGCTCAGCCCACTCCCTGTCCCACACTGTGGGGAGGGGGTCACACTGTCGGGAAGCCTCATGGGTCATAACTTAGGTGACATAGAAGCCCACCCAGCCTTCTCCGGGGTGAGCTGACATCAAGGGAGAGAAGAGGGGCCACTTTGGGAAGGAGGGTGCCAAGGGCACCCCCTCCACCAACCGATCAGCAGCCAGCGGGCCTGGAAGGGGTGGGTTCCTCACGCCCACTCAGCACCTCCAGGGGC